>JAMZAV010001875.1:0-431368 GCA_024449915.1 Sweltsa coloradensis
TTCTCCCCCCTCGCGTGCAAAACTCGTTTCCGCCGCCAGTCCAGAGTTAACAGACTATAGTTATATAGATTATTTCATGTAACTTTTACATATATACAATTCAGAAGCTTCCATCTAACCATGAAGGTAAGCAACACCCAAGCTGATGAGCATTCTATCAACATAACCTCACAATTACAAGGTAATTACCGGCACCGCAGCATTGTCTTAGTGTGATCAGGTCTTACCTTACTGAAGTACCCCACAGTGTGGCATCCTTCTACATCTCCGATGGTCATCACATAGAACAGGAAAGGCTCCACATCATAATAGAGAGTCTTGTGATCGAGGAAAAACTTGGCAAGGAGACATAAGTTTTGGCAATATTGTTTGTAGCGCTTGCCGTCTACTTCCCAGACAGATATCTTCTCCTTCCTGTACACCTCCTCGCCCGGTGGATGCCGCCACACGCACTTGACCGAGTGGCGCTTGAGTATAGTGTTGCTCTTCATGTACCGCAAGCAGTATTCACACAGGTAGAGCTTCGGTACTCGAGCAAACTCCTCGGGGTACGGACTCTGGTCCCACACTTCCTTTTCAAATTTTACCCATTTCAATGTACTTGGTACCTTGATGAATGGCAAGCTTTTCAAATCTTCTTCCTGTTGCGGACAAAATAAGTGGGTTATATTAAAACAGGCTATCAATTTCTGACGGATTTTGAACAAATGATCTTCCAATGACAAGGTAATAAGGCGAAGCATATTTTTTAAGATGTATTTAGAGTTCTGTACTCTCATCAACAGAAACCAGGTATAAGTTGCAAACACAAGCTTAGTCTCACTAAACTACACACACCATTGGGCAAGGTATTTGTTATAAATTGTTATTTTTTTTTTCTTAACTGAAACACGTAGGCCTACTTTTTAACAGCATTGTGTACGACTGAAGAAAGTTCGAAATCTCAATCAAATTAGCATGGAAACTCTAGGTTTTGTGCCGAAAATTTTACGTTACGCTTCATTCTTCTTTCTCCCAAGATAATTTTGATGTCTATACTCAGAATGATGATATATCCTTGCACATGGCTTGAAGTTTATTAAAGTTTGGCCCCGTTTGGTCCCCACAACATTTTAAATGTCGACCAAAAATTGTAATTTTGTAAGGACTTTGAGGACTCACATGGAAAAAAACTGTGACTTGAATGGAAAAAGGGCTACGTACAGAAAAAAATATTGTACTTAGTTACTTGTAAAAAGGTAAAAACAGAACAGGGAAATATTGTTTTCCCTTCGTTGATTGATTGATTGGATATGGCTTACGTCTCATATTTATCCCACTTTGGCTAATCGAGACGATGAGTGGTGATAGATGAGGATGAAGTATGAACAAAAGGGGAGGAGGGGAAACCCAGTCCCGGGGCACGTAGCCTACTCCTTTCGAAAAGTACCAAGGGGACCAACGGCTTAACCTCCCATCCGAGAGGACGGTGTAACCTTGACAGTCATTTTAGGTTCCTCCACTAACCCGGACTGCCGAGCGAACGAAGCCGTTACACTAGCTCTCGAACCCTCTATCTGCTCAACCAGTGGAAATACGTGTGTTTCAGGGAAGAGGGGCGGTCACCCACTCTATCCATGACCACGCCCGAACCGGTTAAACGAGCTCGGCTAAACCGCTGGCGTTTTCCCTCCGTGTAATCCTAAAAGTACGAAAGTGCTGCACTCAACACACTGAGCATGCGCACGCTATCCAGGACGGGTTTCGTGCGCGAAACAGAGGTAGCTAGCAGGAATTCTGTAGCAAATACTTTGAGAGATACAACCACAGGCAAACATTCATTTTTTAGAGGAATATTTCATTTACATTTCAATCTTTTTGATTTTTTAAAATGGGTTTGAGAAATGATTGCAATACAGTGACAAAACTCCTTTCGAAAAGTACCTAGGGGACCAACGGCTTTAAACTTCCCATCCGCGCACGACCTCGCGGACGGTCCAGACAGTCATATTGGTTCCTCCACTAACCCGGACTGCCGAGCAGAACGAAGCCGTTACACTAGCTCTCGAACCCTCTATCTGCTCTAACCAGTGGTATACGTGTGTTTCGGGGAAGAGCGGTCACCCACTCTATCCATGACCACCGCTCGAACCGGTTAAACGAGCTCGGCTAAACCGCTGGCTTTTTCCCCTCCGGGGAATCCTAAAAGTACGAAAGTGCTGCACTAAAAACACACTGAGCATGCGCACGCTATCCAGGACGGGTTTCGTGCGCGAAACAGAGGTAGCTAGCAGGAATTCTGTAGCAAATACTTTGAGAGATACAACCACGGGCAAACATTCATTTTTTAGAGGAATATTTCATTTACATTTCAATCTTTTTGATTTTTTAAAATGGGTTTGAGAAATGATTGCAATACAGTGACAAATAATGGCTATATTATCGTTGCCGTGCTCATTTTGCAACCATCTTGTAGGAGAAGGAAGCATCGGAGAGAAAAAATAAAAAGATAGTAGTATAAAACACATCATGCTTGTTATTTCGGTTATGAACGTTATTATGTGAAGGTGTTCGTTAAGCCTCAGTAATTGCTGTTGTACAACGTTGCATAATTCAGCAACTCAGAAAAATTACGGTCTACTGTGGCTCTATCTCACGAGAACCTCAACAACTCCTTCAGTGTTGCTCCTTCTCTCTCTTGCATTCATCATCTCAGTCTTTTTACCTGAGTCAAGAAGGTTTGCAGACAGGTTTTATGATGAGGCAGTTTTTTGGTTGGATTATGCTCGAATGGTTTTGAAGAAGGTATCATGAAGTCTAATTGCCACACCCGCATGAAGGATTTATAAACATCTTGGTGAACTGATTTCGAATTCAATTTATTTTCAGGACTCAGTAAAACAAACGCAATAATTGTGGATTGTTTCGCCTGGTTAATTCGATAAAAACAATAACAATAACATAATAATTATATAAAACTCAAGGTCGACTAAATGATTATATAATATTATAAAATTGATGACAACGATAAAAATGATTTCGATAGTGTGTCATAAGGGAGCATTTTAATTATGACGGAGAAGAAGTGGTGGGGGGTGGGTGAAGGCAATTGCAAAAATACGTTTTGTCTTGTATAATTTTCAAATTAAATCCAACCTTCACTTCAAATTTGGTTTATTCCCGCTTTGGTTTGAGGTGTGGTCAGACTCAGAACGTCATATCAAGGAATTGTCAGATTGCGAGAGTGCTCACCCTTTGGTTAGATGGTAGCCGCAGATTCGCCTTCTTATTACCCAGGACAGGAGCAAGAGACTGTGTAGATACAGTTCAACTCGAGAAGGATATTATATTCATGGGGGGGGGGGGAGGCGACTCGGACCAAGACCCATTTTACATTGTTATTTGTTGTAATCTAAAGTACTACTATGCTACATATTATGTCATATCTAGCACAAAATGTGTACATAGGTTATTAGTGTTTTACGAGTAGCTATAATACCATAATAACTTATCTCTATAATTGTTTTTCTCTGAGTGATTTTTGAGAAGGTCTGCGAATCGGATTTCTATCAAGCTCAACAAAACGCATGTGAATTGTTGTTTTTCAAAAGTGGTAGGTGCAATACACAATTCAAATGAACAGCTCTCAGCCTCGCAGAATCTTGCTCCCAAAATATTTGGTGGCAAAGTTTACTCTACATAAATATATAAATACTAAATTAATTAATTAATTAATTAATTAATTAATAAATAAATCGGTTTTTAGAGTCTACCCACTCAGTCACACAACCAATTTTCAGTGGGGGACAGTAAACCAAAGCGGCCAAGCCAACCCTGTAGGCCATGACGCAATCGACAAGTGAGTGATAATCAATCAAACATCAATTTTTTTAATAGGAAATATAGCAATCAGTGGTATGGACAGTGCGAACACCCACGGATCAATACCAAAATCAACAAGGCCGATTCAGAACAACTTTAAATTTATTATGTGGGGGGAATTGGAAGGAGGTTCGCCGCAACCTAATCACTGCGTCAAAGATGGGGCAAATCTGCAACGAGGACAGAAGGCCTTACACGAGTTGTGAAGGCCTTGTAGCCGACTTGTTGTATCGAGATCACGGTAAAATCTCATCTAATTCGTTACAATGGGGTAAAACGAATGAGCGTAACGCTCTAAAAGCTATTGAAGATTGTATAGGAGTGACAATAGAGAAATGCAGACTGTTTGTGGATTCTGTCATTCCATACTTGGGTGCCACTCCAGCTTGTTTGATGGAATCGTGGAGGTGAAGTGCCCTAGTTCGGCTAAAACAATGACCCCACATGACGCCATATTGAAGAGGAAGGTAAATTTTGGAAAACGAGTAAAAAAAAAACAGATTTCATGCATCGACACAAATAACTTATGCTATTATCAAGTTCAAGGGCAACTTCATGTAACAGGCCGGTTGTACTACTGGTTTGCTGTGTGGACGCCCTTAGGTGTAAAAGTAGAAAAGATTGAATGGGATGACAACTTTTGGAATGATGACATGTACGACAAGCTAAAATCATTTTATTTCGATTGTTTACTGCCGGAACTGATAGATCCTCGTCGTCGTCGCTCAATGCCCATAAGAAACCCTGCATACATCATAGAAGCTCAAAACCAGCATGCCAGAAAACAACAGGAAAATCTAGAGAAACAGAAAGCACGAGCCGAGAAAATGGAAGAAGAGAGAAAAAATAAAGAAGACATGAAACGTTTGGTTGATAACGTCGAGAATAATCGAAAAAACGAAGAATCGCAAAGAGGGACGTAGAAGAAAAAAGTCAGGCGAAGGCTGTAATGTAAGTAATTGCATTGAGTACATTGTAGAGTCACCCTCCGCCAATCCCAATACGGAACCGGATTTTATAAGTAGGTCTAATGATGCTTCGGGTTCAATCATTTTAAAATTTAGAGCAGGTAGGCCCTAATATAACATGTGTAATATAGAATAATTAAATAGTCATCAATTATTCGCATGGGACGGAACTTACACATAAACAAGTCAAGATTAAATATACTCTTCTTTGACTTCTTTGAATTGAATTTCGTTGACAATAATCTACATAATCCAATCCTATTTAGGCCTAAAAATGTTTTGTTTTGATTCTATGATGGCAGTAAAAATAGTTGATATCAAGCTGAATATCATTGTGGGTAAGGATGTTGTACGACTTACACCTAGATTGTAGCCAGTGTTGTGACTAGATAATTTTTTAATATCTAGATAAAGATAAAGATAATTCTCCAAACAGTTACCTAGATAATATAAAAGATAAAGTGTAAAAAAATTATCTAGATAAAAGATAATAGATACAAATAATTATCTTGATAATTTTGTTTAGATAAAGATAATCATTATTGAGATTGACATTTTTTTTAAATATTATTTTTCCTCAACAACAGTTTTCTTGTCAATCGTAAAACTTGTTCGACATTTTCGTGGCCAACATGAATTAAAGAACTAGGTTTTTCGATTTTAACGCCGCGTTTATTTATATTAGGCCAACGTTTCGATGAAATTTCATCCATCTTCTTCGGGGCCAATACAACTTAAAATTTTAAAAACAAAAACTACAATACATTGATAAATACAGAACAAAACTGGGAAAACAAAATACAACAAATATAAACAACAGAAATCACTGCACATATGGCAAATTAAAACAACTCAAAGAAAGTCACTGCAATGCTTGTCGTTGCAAAGAAAGAAGAAAGTCACTACATGTTCGTCTTAATGTTTTTCGTCATGGATCTTGTCACTCTGACTGTAGATGTATTTACTTGCATCAGATCATCTGCAGATATTAACTGGGGCATTGGTTGTTGGTCCATTGGTTTCACAGTCAGCCTATGTGGCTGTACATGGATCCCTGAAATTGCAGGTTTCCATGTTACTGATAAACGTTGGCTATCTTGCTGTTTATTTAAATAAATAAATTGTATTTAGAGTCTACCCACTCAGTTATATAACTGATTTTCAGTGGGAGACAGTAAATCAAAGCGTGTAGGCCCCGACGCAATCGACAAGTGAGCGATAACCAACCAAAGATCGATATTTTTAATAGGAAATATAGCAATCAGTGGTATGGACAGTGCGAACACCCGGGGATCAACGCCAGAATCAACAAGGCCGATTCAGAACAACTCTAAATTTATTATGTTTCGTTGCTAAGACGGCTCCAAAGTCACCGTTTACAAACTCCTAAGACGAGAACTGATGGACTAAAGTCCAAATCAGAAGTTAAAAAACTTTTGACTTTGGCGGGAATCGAACCCTGGATCTTCTGCATTGGAAGCAGATACACTAACCACAAGACCAACAACCCACACTCACATTTAGACTATGAGCTCGTTTACTTATCTCAATGGCTTCCCGTAACATTCTAGGAAGAAACTCCTCAACGGTGGCAATGGGTTTCATGCCAGCAAAGTCGATAACACGACCACTTTCTTTACAATGTTGAGCAAGGACTGATGTTCTGTCCATGTGCTCAACAGCTAGCCTGTGTTCCTGTTGTCGTTGAAACATGTTTCTTCCTGTTTGACCCACATAGCATTTGTCACAATTCCCACACGGAATTTCATATACGCCACTACCTTCTAGGTGAATATGGTCCTTACTACTTGTTAACAATTCTCATATCTTTCTAACAGTGTTAAAGACTGTTTTGATGCTTTGTTTAGCAAAAGAATTTTTCCTATTCGGTCTGTTATTCCTTTAACATATGGCAAATATGCAGTTGAAAATGGTTCTTCTTTTTCTGTATCTACATCTTTATCCGAGTTAGTTTGTCGTCTGAGGGCCTTTTGACTGATTCTATTTGGAAAACCATTCTGCTTGAGTCCATCTCCTAATATACGAAACTCTTCTTCAGCATGATCGGCATCAGCTATTCTGCGAGAACGTATAAGCTATAAGAGTTTCGTATACTAGGAGATGGACTCAAGCAGAATGGTTTTCCAAATAGAATTTAGATGTAGAACTAGTTAATAGAACGCGTCTGTAAGATAATAACTTACACATGCCCCCTGGATTACGCTAAACGTTCGGACTGGAAGATGCCAAATCAAGTTAACAGAAGAGATGGGAGAGTGGAGAAAATGTGTCCTTCTCAGGACAATATGCCACCTTGTTGTATTGGAATGCAGGAGGTCTCTCTGAAGATAAATATTTGGAACTTAAGAAGATAATAAGTGACAAAAATGTGGATGCATTCACAGTGGTGGAAGCAGGATCAATCTCGGACCACGAAAAACTGGACAAAGCCATGATTAACGGCTACAAAATATATACCCTCCCTAGACAGAGACAAATCTCTTCAGGCATCATAGTTGGTGTGAAGGTAGGTCTGACTTCAAAATTTTAAATTTTACACAAAATGGACGAAGAAGACAGGATAGAGGTAGTATAACTAGAACTGTGGAAAAATCACACCAAGACCACGTACTAGTGGGGTCTATAAGCTCCAATATATATAACAATCGTGCAAATCGTGAAGAAAGCATGAAAATTGGTGAATTTACTAATATGATCACAAGGAATCCAAAAATCGATGGCCCCAAGTTGAGTTCCTGTAACTTTCTTATTAATTGAATTAATAAAATTAATTGATTAATTAACAACAACAAAATTTAAAAGGAGACAACACAGTCGACATTGGTATCAAATGAAAGCTTATTTTAGGCCCACGGAGAAAAAATCAATGAAAAAATATTTGAAAATTAACTAAATAATCATCAAATTAATTTAATTTTAGTAATATTTTACCACTTTCGATTTATGTATAACTAGGGAAACGCCAAAGTCGTTGTTAAACGAGTGAGTGAGTGAGCCAAGTGTTGAGTACCCGGTAACATTGTCTTTCCTCCCTCTATCTAAGGCCAACCGTTAGGTCCTAATGCGCCACTCTAGCCTAGGGGATGTGGGAGGAAAGTCCAATACCGGTCAGAACCAGCCACGGATAGGGGGAGGAAAGGTTTTTTTTTCATGTCATGGTCGTCATCGTTCGTTATCATCATCATGTTGTCTTGGCTGTCGTCGTTGGGGTGGTGGTCAAGGTATGGAGGAAGGTTCCCCGAAACGACTGCCAGAGCTCCCCTCCAGTTATGGGGAGATAAAATCTTTCATGCTTACGAGCTGACGTTTGCATTTGAGTTTATTGATATAACGTATAAATGATAGGATTTTGAATTAAGTTTGGTGTTAAGGGCACATCAAATGAAATGTCATAATGCGCCATATTGCATAATGCATAATGAAGATTGTACATTGGATTTGGTTGACCCATTCATACAGCTATTAGCAAGAAACAATATAAAAATATTATAATCTTTCCAGTATCCGGAACTCACGACGAGGACGTTATTGTATTTGAGTTCCACCCACCACCGTTTTTAAATAATAACATTTGCCTTGTTCTTTCGTTGGTGATTTTATTGCAAAATATTTACTAAAGGCAATAGTAATCTGAATGTAGATCATAATAATTGAAACAAAAAAGGCATGCAAATTGAATTGAATTAAAAAGTCTTCATTCTATGACAAATTACAGATAATGGTTATAGGTGGGTAACTATATTGGTTAAAAATGATGTAAATCATGCATTGTCAACAGTTGTGTATGCTAGCGTGTTCGGTTCAAACCCCGACCAGAAAGAAGTCTTTTTTAACAATGCCTCAAAATGGTCGTCGTGAAGATATATGTTTATTGCCGTTTGTTCTTCGGTGTATACGCTATGGCCAAAGTACTTTAAATGGTTTCCTACACGTATTTCTCCTGAGTACAAGCCAGTCCTAAACTCGACTGCCGATAAATTCTTATAAGGACCACTTTTGACGAAATGTTGGTAGCAAAAAATTGGTCGATGCACTGCAATAGAAAGTGCCTGTATGTGCATTGATTTACCCCAATTTGTAAGACGAGAAGCTGAATCAATGAAGCTCATTACAGTCCATGGATCACCGTCACTTATAATCATCTTTTCGAAATAGCCTCTATGTTCGAAGAAGGACCGAGCAGCGAGCATGCGTAACACAGGGGCCCAATCCTCGCAGCCTTTCAAACTAAGCGATATCGCATTGTACAAGCAATTGCCACTTCCGGATGTCAACACTCTCGACAATTCGTTCGCAAAGCAAGGAATAAACTCACCTGCCCTTGATAGAGGTTGAAAATTACCTGTTTCAAGAGTTTGAAGTGGCATCAAGCTAAGTTTAGAACAGGCAAACTCAATCAAACCCGAGTGTTGAGTTAAAGTTGCATTGACATTCGTAATGCCGCGCCTACACGCATATCTTATTTGATTGAGAATGGTTCTAACTTTTGAATGCACCACATCGTTGGTGAATAAAGGTTTAGTCTTAACTATTTTATCTGGAGGCAATGTTTGAATGCAGACAGGTTTCGGCTTTTTGATAGTCAACGGTTTGGTCACATTTATGGCACCTTGAGAAAAAGTTTTATTGCAGACGTCTTTAGGTCCAAAAGCCATTGACGTAAGCCTTGATTGCTCAAGCTTTCTTTGTTGTAATGATCAAGATAACCGGAGAGAGTTTATCCTCTCGAATGGAAAGGATGGGTCTATTAACAAATCTGTCAAAGCTCTTACTCTAGAAAAAGCAACGAAACTCATGCCTACAGCAAACTCTTTTAATCCAAGTCCCACAACTGCTGAATCAAGAGTCATTCCTTGGCATTTATGAATAGTTATAGACCATGCTAGTTGTAAGGGAATCTGTTGCCGAGTACATTTAACATGTTTTTCAGTCCAAGATCTAGAGACAGGGCATATTGGCATAACCTTGGGATGATGAAAGGACGGTCCTTGGTAATTGTCGAACTCTACCAATATGCAGAGAGGCTGGTCAGACGGCGGTTTAGTGTTTGGAGCGTAGATTATGTCGCTAATCGTACCAGTTGCTCCATTCACAAGCCCGCGTGCCGTCCAGAGGTTCGATCGCAACATGACACGACTCCCAACAGACATGTAAACAATAGATTGAAGTCCCTGTGCATCGTCTTCGGTTCCCTGGGCTGCGGTTGTGCAATTATGTTGTGCAGAGATTTTGGCAACAGGTTGACCAAGAGATGCTAACATTTCCATGTTATGTGCATATACTGTAGCCTTGACCGGTTCGAGATGGAGTGAATTTATGAATTTTAGTTGTTCGGTTTGGGATAGTGAGTTTTTAAATCTAGTTGAAAGAACTTTCCAGTCTTCTTCAGATGCGCAGCCGTCACTTAGTCGGGATAAGAGGTCACGAAATTGTGCCTGGATAGGAGAGACACCATTTTGCCGTTGTACAACAGACAGTGTATGACATTTACCAAAGGTTCTGTATGCTAGCATTCCTTCGTTGGAAAGGCCGTAGTGTGAGGACTTGTCGCTGAAAAGAGCACGGTCACAGACTGGGGGTAGCTGTTTGATGTCTCCAAACAAATACACAAAAAGATTGCCAAAGGGTTGTTTTGCAAATGACGGCTTGGCCTGACGACAACGTTTGTCAATCATTGCCATCAGATTGCAACCAATCATGCTGTACTCGTCTATGATTATAAATTCTACGTTCTTCATGTCTAGTTGAAACCTCCTGGCATCTTTACCAGACAAATCACAGAACGTTGATGAATTTGTCCCAATGTGCAGAGCTGAGTGGATAGTGCTTCCGTTAATGTTGAAGGCAGCTACACCGGTCGGAGCCATCAAAATGAAACTTCCGTCACCCAACACACCCTTCAATTTTCGAGTCATTGCCTTGATAAGAGTGCTTTTTCCAGTACCAGCAGTGCCTTGGACAATGATTCGCCTCACTACATCGTCATTTTTAACATTAGTAACAGAGGACATTTGGCAGGTGACGAGGTCTAATATTTCCTGCTGCTCGGAGGAATAGACTAAAGTAGGTGCAGCTACTTCTTCGTGAACCAACTTTAATTTTTGCACATTTAAGAGAAAGGTAGAGACCAATTCTACATTCGGATAGTTTGAATACGAGTTTGTCCAAGGGAACGATGTATCTAAATCTCTCAATCCGACCTCGCTGTGAACCACAGAGTCATTAGGTCCCATTGCGGAGATTTTCATCCATTCTTCGTGCTCTTTGACTGGATTTGTTTCCTCGCATTCAACATCATCTTCCTCGGCCTCTCCAATCAACTCGAATGGCATCTTCAGATTCTGATTGTCATACATGTTTTCCCAAGAGACGTTCGTTGGGTTGAGGTCTTCGATGTCCCTCCAAGCACAATTAAGAGTGACTTGCTGCTTGAAAAACGCCTCGTTCTTGTCGGGATTTTCCCCTAGACTTAATCTTGGGAACACCCTAACAACAGCCGCCTTTCTACGACGTATCCATCGTTTATTGAAATAGTACTGAGAAGCAGTATCTTTCAGACTCAAGTGTGACATGTCAGATGGACGGGAAGGATATTGTGACAGGATGCTCTTTGTACAGTCCACATCACCAGTTTTCTCTAGGTCGAGAAGAGGCACCCAATTGTCCCCGCCAACAGTTAAAGACACAAATGCCCTGCTTGAATGAAATAAAGGATAGCTCATCACTAAGTGGCAGCATTCCTGAGCTGATATATCGCGCTCGGCAATTGACTGAACTATCAGCTTTTGCACAGCAAGTTTTGCTGGATCGTGGTCTTTAACAGAAGACTGTAAGATGTTTGAAAGGAGATCTTTAAAGGAATCAGATTGTGGCTCACTTTTAGCAGCATATTTCGCAATATAATTTATTACAGCTTGCTTTGACACAACTACCTGAATGTCGATATTTGCCCTCCATGATTGTATTATAAACTGATTGTATCTATTCAGAAGAGGATCATTCCTTTCGGTTTCCAACTGCAGATTACCAATCTCATTGTATGATAGGTTTGTGGTAGCACACATTGGGAAGGGAAACTTGAAGCGACAAGTAAGTAACCCCGACTTTTTGTTCTTTCTAAGACACGAATCTGTACATTTGGTGTGGCGCTGTACTTTGTTCAACATTTCAATTAAGTCCTTGTTTGGGTCATCGACGTCACTAATGCGATTGCCACACGGATGAACAAGAGCTGGCGGATGATTTAGACCTGGATTAATGGTTGACACGAGGGAATTGAAATACGATGTTGCAAGACATACGGCTCCTGTATCATAAAAATTTAAGTTTTCAACATTTGGCGCTCCGTCTAACCACAACAGACCGTGGACATGGCTACTGCCTCGATGTTGCCACTCGTACCTGTACCAAAAGTCTTTTATTTTAAACTTTGGTTCAAGTAGATGCTTGATGTAAAACCCAGCTCGTTCCTGGAAGAACCAAGCAACAATCAACGGATTTTCACATAGCAGACGGGATCTTAAACGGGCAGCAGTTAATGGCAACATGCCTTCAAACTTAACATCAGGAGCAAGAATGTCGTATAATTCAGGCCAGTGAAGATCTGCAGCACTTAGATTAAAAAATACTGTTGGACAACCGAGAAATTCAACCATGTCTTTAAGTTCGGACGAACGCTTAAACCAGTAAGACTTTGTTATCCTCAAAGAGGACGCAAAAAACATGATTTTGTTAGCCAAATTTGAATCCATTTCGAGCATGCATTTCAACTGCGCAGCGGTTTTCCCTTTCATGTCAATTTTATTTACTAGGAAAACGCTAAAGTCCCGCCGCGTTGATGGATGAGCTTTTTAAAGTTTTTAGTTTGCGTGGGATATCTTTACTTTTGCAAGTGCTTTGTTTTGCTGCCTACGCATTGTAGGTGAATGATGTCAAGTTTCTTTTGTTTCTTGTCAATTAGTATTATTTACCGTAAAAAACTTGCATTAAAAGCTTTATTTCTATGGATTCTGACTAATTTTTTCAACTTTTTCTTTCAAAAGGTACTACATCACCATAACCTTAATGTCCATGTATAATATGAACGTTGAAGCCCCACCCGTTTGGTCAGAAATGGCCCAAATGGCACGAAAATATCGTACAAAAACAAAAAATCTTATATTAAAAGCCATATTTATATAGAGTCTGGCTAACTTTTTCAACTTTTTCTTTCAAAATGTACTCAATCACCATAACCTTAATGTCCTATAATATGAAAGTTGTAGCTCCACCCGTTTGGTCAGAATTGGCCCAAATGGCACGAAAATATCGCACTAAAAATCGAAAAAAATCGTAAAAGTACGATATTCATGAGAAATATTTCTTCGATTGTACCCAAAAACAATACACCTCTAAGTTCAGAGATTTCGAAGGTCCTGTCAAATTTTCATCAAGATCGGATATGCCGTTTGCCTGGTAGAGAGTTAACAAACAGACAAAAAAACAAACAAAAAAACAAACAAAAAACAAACAAATAAAAAAAAAAAACACCCGAGCTAAATTTTTTGGGGGTCAGTGAAATTGAAGTCTTCGCTTCACTCGCTTCGCTCGCTACGCTCATCCAACAAGTACATTTCCCTGACTGATGGCATTCCAGCGCAGAACCGAGTTCAGTGCAAAGAATCGAAATCTGCTGTCCTTTGCAAACCGACCGTCACTAAATCTCATCAAAAATTGAAAGTATTTCACAGCTGTAATTTGGCGCATCCTAGATGTGTCTCGTAAATCACAGTTTCCAGTTGGGAATAGAGTTGGGAATGCTTGGACTATGTACCCCTCTGATGTAAACTCGTTTATCGGGCTGTCACCCATCTTGGGCCACGGTACTGGTTTGGGCAAAAGGGCATCATCAATACGTTCTTGATGGTTGACTGGTAACAGTTGTGGTACACAGTTGTAATCTACAGTGCCGTCGGTGGTAATGTCATTTGACAAATCAACTTTGTTTACATCTTCACCGTCCACCTGCATGAATTTAAGAATACCATACACGTTGCCGTCATTAGGTAATTGGGAGAGAGCATCCTCGTCAATCAAAATGTCATTGTAAAATTTGTTATTTGCCTTAATTAAGCCATGAAAGCGCATTACGTAAACGAGTGGAACACACGTTGAAATCAGCTATGTTGTCGTTAGTAGATGAAATACGACGAACAACAATGACTGAAGTCAGGCTGTGGAGAGAATTTGGCAAATGTTGAGCAAAGGATTTAACGTCTTGAGGAAAATTAATCACGTTGCCACTGTACGCAAACTGTTGACCTTTCACTCTATACACAGAAACAACGGGATGTACACGGGCAATCAGTAAAGTTTCAATCATGGATAGACAAGAAAGCTCATTAGGGACAATACCCGGGTACATATTGTTAGCTGCCGTGAAGAGACCAGGCGATCGCTTGCATGCACTGCACACTCCAGAAACAAGTTTTAAGCCGGGAAACTTGACTTGACACTCACCACACGATGCCCATTTCAAGTTACCCATATGTGTCTCAAACTGAAGTTTCAGTGAAGCATCAGTGACCCCTGACTTAGCACTAGCTCGATGTGCAATGACGTCTTGTTCATGCCGAGCAGTTGTCTCTCCTAGACTTTCCTTCTCACGTGATAACTTCATTAGACCTTGGTGTTTGGCTCTCCTAGCAGCTGACTGTTCAGGACATTCCTGGGAGATTGAAGCCTTTGTTCGAGCTAGGTCTAACAATTTCCTGACATCGTTTTGCTCTGTTGATTCATTTTTACGTCTCGTTGCATTACGTTTAGAGTCGTCCTCTTTTCTCTGAATATTTTCGGCGGGACTTTCAAGTGAACGTATAGTAGCTTTACGTTTAGAGTCGTCCTCTTTTCTCTGAAGAGTTTCAGTAGTAGTTTCGTTAGCACGACTTACACGCACGCGTTTAGCACTATTAACACGTTTCGTTTTGTCAGATTGCTTTTTCCGTTTTCTATTTGGTTTCAAGTTCTTGGCGTTATCCATCGCGAAGCGTAACCAGTTACAAAAGTTATATAATATACAAAGAAACAAAGTAAATTTGACACAAATTTACAAAACCAGTAAATTGCACCACACTGTCCTAGTGTGGTTCGGACAGTCAAGTGGTGGACACAACCAGCCACAGGCCGTCCACTGCGAGATCTACAACAAGGAGTGAAGTACGAAGCGCCTGCACTGCTGTGGTAAAGACAACTAGCATGTCGCGTGTGTGTTGCGAGTGGTTTGGGCGGGTGCACTCCCGCTTCGATTAGGCGCTGATTGCTCAACCTCGGCGCTCACTGACGATATTGTAGTACATCGCTCTCAGGTCAACAAGTACTTTATCGAGATTCATTCCTCCCCACTCCACGCCAACTCAGTATCGCTTTACTCCATTCCGTAGTGCAACGATCATATTATCTTATGAGTTCTCTCACACCAATATTACGTGGTCTTCCAAACTAATGTCCAACATTATTCATCTTGTCACGTAATAAATATCGGAGCATTGAATAGTTAAACTGATAATATCTCATAAATGAATGAACGACAATCACAACAAAAGCTGATATGAAACTACACAGAATCAAGATTTCAACGACTTTTACAAAGACAACACGAGACTCTACGTAGCGCGCTCTCGTCGGGCCGGTCAGATGCATGGGGGGGGGGGGAGCTCGTGAAAGAGATCACCAGTCTATTTTTCAATTTATAATTTCTTGTAGGTTTAAATAAATCAATATAAATAATGACTTTTGAGTTAATAAATTATCTTCTTGGAGATGGAAGAACTTTTTCAATGTTATTACTATTCGTAGCCTAGGCCTATTTATCCGAGAAGAGGACTTTTTCAAATAAAAGGTTTACTTCCAATTCCATTCACGAACAGTTTACAGAATACCGGCCCACTTTCCCCCCTCAAATTGCAAAGCGGTACAAAAACACTTTTTTATTGAGTCACTCTGGACACCGATACAAGTGTTCTGACTTCTAAAACCGGCCCGTCTGGTCACCTTATTTAAACTGGAAATCACTCTGTAACAATAATTATTTAAATTGAACATTCAAAATGCGAATCGTGTTCAACACGTATTAGCATGAAACATTAACAAATTTCCAAGATAAAACAAAATCATCTAATTTTTATTTCCCATTTAACACCCCTCTAAAATAATATGTGGGTGTAAAAATGTAAAAAAGTTCTAACCAACGGGCATCGAACCCCAACCCTCCGCGCGGTAGGCTGAATGCTTACCACTAGGCCATGCCAGCCTCGCATATATCGTCCCGCTAGCTGCTACTAAACAAATGCTATCGATATTTTACAAAATCACATTTTTATTAATTGTAGGATTAAATCGCAATGGATCTAGCTGATTTTGTTAGCAGTTCTCAATAAACTCGTACCGGATGTCTGTTTAAAATTTCAGCCCAATCTGTTCAGCGGTTCGGCTGATTTTCGACGTACAGACAGACAGACAGAATCACAGAATGAGAACCGTTCGAGTTGAATGGAGACACTCAGTCGCTCCGCTCCCTCGTTTAACTAGGGAAACGCCAAAGTCGTTGTTAAACGAGTGAGTGAGCAATGTGTATAGTACCCGGTATCATTCCCCATACTGGGCTAGATCGTGCGTTAAGTATATGGGAGAAAAGGCGATGTTCCCAGGTACTCAACACTTGGCTCACACACTCGTTTAACATCGACTTTGGCGTTTTCCTAGTTTAAATTGAACATTCAAAATGCGAATCGTGTTCAAAACGTATTGGAGTGAAACATTAACAAATTTCCAAGATAAAACAAAATCACCTAATTTTTATTTCCCATTTCACATCCCTCAAAAATAATATGTAGGTGTACAAATATAAAAAAGTTCAAAACTAACGGGTATCGAACCCCAACCCTCCGTGCGGTAGGCTAAATGCTTACCACTATGCCATGGCAGACACGTAGAGTTGGTCTCGGTAGCTGCTACTAAACAAATGTTATCGATATTTAAAAAAAATCAGGGATTAAATCGCAATGGATCTTGCTGATTTTGTTAACAGTTCTCAGTAAACTCGTGCCGGATGTCTGTTTAAAATTTCAGCGCAATCTGTTCAGCGGTTCGGCTGATTTTCGACGTACAGACAGACAGAATCACCGAATGAGAGCCGTTTGAGTTGAATGGAGACACTCGGTCGCTCCGCTCCCTCGTTTAATTATGTACACCTAAAATTCTACCGATTGTCATACAATTTCACCCCTTTACTAACATAATGCCAATAAATCCAAATTTTGATGGCCCCAAACAAAATTCCTACATCTCCCTGATTAATGGATTAATGAAATTAATAATTAGATTAAGATTATTCTATAGCCCGCGCTGCCACTTGATTTAGCGCTAGCGTTCCCCCCTAGCTCGCGAACTGCTCCGTTACCGGCGAATGGCCTCTAAAAGTTCAGCGTTTTCCCGATAGACTGCGAAACCGAAAACATCGCTTGGCTAGCTACATCCGGCCGCGTTATATTTGAAGTTGAATCTCGCGATAAATCCGATCGCGCGGAGAAGACCTTGGATGAAGAGTATGAGTCATGGTGTGATTACAGCGGTATGCAGTTGCACTGTGCAGGCCGCTAGACTAGCTAGCTAAGCTAGACCCAAACAACACACACACAGTTTGTTGATACAACCAACCACTTCTCAGTTATTTAGATAGATGTTATTTTGTAAGTGTGACATAGGCCTACGAATGTAACGACAGTTCACTGATTGCATTTTGATTCAATTTCCAATCAATCCGCAGTCGGTTGCATCTGAAAATCATCTGCTAAAGGCCTAAAAAGTTATGTCGGTAATCGACACCCGACGATTCAAATCTTGTCGTGAATCATAAATAAAGTAATATTAATGATTAAATGTCTTTTTCAGAGGCGTGTTTGCCTGAATACGATAATATATTTACATTGTCAAAATAAATAGTTTTATGTTTAGTTTATGACTGATGAGTCTATAAAAATCTAAAAGCATCTCAATTCTCAAACCCTAATGTTACAGATTCGATTGAGGGAATGAGTGTGCTTAGTTACTATAGTCTATATTTTTTCTAAATTGCCGTATGAAATATTGCCAGCTCTCAATATGACAGCCGTCATAACATGCTGAAACACATGATCTAACAATATATGGCTGAAACGCAATATTAGACTGGTGCCGACGATTGACGAAAGGCAGGAAGGCAACGAAACGTCAAGTGCGCAAGAATAGTCACAATGAACGTGTGTTATTGCACTCTGCAACGCGCTCAATGCTGGGAAAATGGGATGATCTCAGAAGTCAGAACTGCATCATTGTCCTCGAGTAGGCTTTCGTAAACGAAAATACATGATAAATTTTATAAAATGCCTAATAAAAATAATGATAAGCATGAATCAGATCGACGTAACATAGAAAATAACAGTACACCACTCACGAAATGAATATTAATTCTTTTCCCGTTTCGCGACAGACAAGACACAGCGTCATTAACCCCCCCCCCCCCCCCCCCCCCCGCGTGACCAGGTAGGCTTACTGTGATTGTTGCGTAAACAATGCTCGTCTTTGTGAAGGTCGCATTTCTTAGATGTCTTGGCTCTGTGAAGTTCGATTGCATCGTCCATGGTCCATCGATCGTCGTTCAATTGACAGCGTTATTGAAGTGTCCGACGTGTGGCCATGACTGGTATTCGTTGTTTGGTGATAAGATTAGCAGGCGCAAGCAAAGGAATGAACTGATACAATCATTAGGGCGCGGGGGGTGAGAGGCGTGCATTGGGAGAAAAGCGATGGCTTGACCTTCAGTGACCTCGAGATCACAGACAGATGCGCCAAGTAAACAGTTTCGTACTACTGGTACTAGGTGTTATTTTGGTAGTTGTTCATTACCGTTACGGGACCCCCCAGTAACAGTGGGGGGGGAGCATGAAGTGCATTGCTGTGGTCAGCTAGGCCCCCCCACGGCGCTTCGCGTTTCCCCCCAACCGCACTTACCTACTTTCCTTTTCGGGGGGATCCCTATAATGAACAAGTACTGTTTACCTGTTCGTTGTAACTCCCGTACCAACCATCATGAGCCGTGTCACTGTCACTAAAATGTGCGAGACTATGCATGCAATGCAAGTTGCCTGCACAACTAGGGCAAAGCGTCGTCCTCCTCCTCCGACGAACGACATGTTTCGGGCCGTTTTTGACCGATTGGCAATTATTTGTTTCGAGTGTCTAATGACAAGATTATCGACTATCGAGATTTTTAGATGAGCGAAGCGAAGACTTCAATAAGACTGAGCCCCCCCCCCCCCCAAAAAAAAAAAATAGCTCGGGTGTTTTGTTTTTGTTTTGTTGTTTGTTTTTCTGTCTGTTTGTTCGCGCTCTACCAGGTAAACGGCATATGCGATCTTGATGAAAATTGGAGGGGACCTTCGAAATCTCTGAACTTAGACCTGCCACGTTTTTGGGTACAATCGAAGAAATATTTCTCATGAATATCGTACTTTTTTTACGATTTTTTCGATTTTAAATGCGATATTTTCGTGATATTTGGGCCGATTCTGACCAAACGGGTGGGGCTACAACGTTCATATTTTACATGGACATTAAGATTATGGTGATGTAGTACCTTTTGAAAGAAAAAAATGAAAAAGTTAGCCAGAATCCATCGAAATAAAGGTTATATACCTCAAAAAACTTAATTATTAACAAGTAACTATAGAAACTTGACTACAATCACCTATAATGCGTACAAAAAGCAAGTCTTCGGGCCTCCAGATATTTTTCATTCTAATAACCATAGCAATTAGTACTACTTTATAAAAATTATCCTTACTTAACACAATTGATTTTGCAATGGAACTTGAAGAAGTAAAGAGATCCCACGCATACTAAAAACTTAAAAAAGCTCATCCATCAACGCGCCAAAAAAAGCGTTCGCAAAGCGGCCTAGTAAATATCAACACATGTTTTTCCAACGAACAATATGTTATAAAAAGCTGCTTGAACTTTGAGTCAGATCACTTTCGTTTTTTATGTGGTCCTGACTCCTGATTTTGCTTCCTTCGATATTACTCTTTTTGGGGGTTTGGTACCAGGGACCGTTTTTTAGTTCGTTCTGTCGAGCCAGTTCAACATTGACATGTTCCCTAACACATTGTCCTCTAGGAATACGGGGATCGGCTAACTCGGGTAAAATACAATTAATATAGAAGTTGATGAGTTTCGGAAGCATGAAATCTGTCCACAGTGTTGTCGGTCTGGTAGTATTCTTTCCACAAAGTAGTCGTTAGTGGCGTCAAGGACGTCCGCAGGGGGGGCAAGGCGGGCACTCCCCTCCCCCCCTCCTTGGAATCCTATATTTATATCAATTTTATTAAAATATTAACTATCAAGCTCCGCAAACGCTTTTTCAGGCGCGTTGTTGGATGAGCGTATTTTTTTTAAACAAAAAAGCATAAATTGGCGATTTTCATGAGAAATAATTTTTCGATTATACGCTCAAATATCCCACGAAAAAATAAATTAATAAAATTAGGGTTCTGTGAAAAAATGATTACAATCGGATCAAGAATGTCGGTGTTATAAGTCGAAGAAATGTTTTAAAAATAGAAAAAAAATCGTAAAATTGCGATTTTTATGAGAAATAATTTTTCGATTGCGCTAAAAAACGTGGCAGTTCTAAGTTCAGAGATTTCGAAGGCCTCCAAAAAATTTCATCGCAATTGGGGTATTGGTTTAGCCAAAATCGTGTTACAAACACACAAAAATACAAAAAAAAGAAAGAAAGAATAAGAAAAAAAACGGATTTTTTTCTCCAGTGTAGTGAAATGGAATCTTCGCTTCGCTCGCATCGCTCATCCAATTAGAGACTGATAATATAAAATATAAATATTAACGGACTACGTTTTTCTTTACATTACTACTCAACATTAAATCTGATAATATATTCGGCAGGTGTAACATTATCGATTCCATCAGGACAGCGTTCCAATTCCTTTTGGTGGTTTTCTAGTTTCGAGTATCGACTGCACAAAAATTACATTATTTTGGTATTGCATTCAGCCAGCTACTTTCTTCTAAAACGCACCAAACGCACTCTAAAACCTGATTTAAAAAAAAAATCGCCTGCGGCGCTATTGTTGAGGGCCTCACCCCTCCCACACACCCCATGTTTGTCCCACGGGAGTTACAAGTTATAATTTTGCCCCCCCCCCCCCCCCTCATGACAAAATTTCTGCGGACGCCCTTGAGTGGGTTAACAATGAAGTCACAATGTACCTGTTGATTTGAAATTAATTAGTTTAGTATAGAAATATATACAATATTGAATATGCAATATGACATATAATAGGAAACCCAATTGAGAATGTTGATCGAACGGTACACATTAGCAAAGTCTTGAAAGTATAAATATCGACGTTTGTGGTGAAAGACCTATACCCACAACCCACACTAATGTAGTATGCGCTAATGCTCGGAATAGTCTTGTGCGTTGTAAGAATTACTCCTTCGTGACCTTGTAGCGGCGATAGAGACCGGCCGGCTGAACGCAATGTCTCCCCCTTCTACACAACAGCGTCAGACTGTCAGGCCAGTGGTGTAGGTGTAAACACAATCCATAACCACCCGGCAAGCTACTGACCCGGGTTCGATTTCATAACTAAAATGAGTTGCAATTTCAGTGCACCATGAATGTTCCGAGTTGGTAACTATTGTAATCCAGGCTTCTTACGTGGATCACATTCATATCTATTGTGATCAACTTCCCAAACAACATTTAAAAACAGAGACATGTTTGACCTTTGTTAATTGTGTAAAACAGACTAACCAGTGTATTCTGTTATATATTTTTTAAATCGCATACACTTGAATTTATTGTTAAAGCATGCTTTCAAACTAGGGTCACCAAGACGCCCCAAAAAATACGGGACAGTCCCGAATAAGACCTAAGTGTCCCGCGTGCCGGACTGATTTTGTCCCGAAATATAGTCCCATTTACCATGACATCAAAATTTCAAACAGACAGAGGTAGCTTACGCCGATTCGAGAGGTCACCGTTTCGAGAGGTCGCCGTTTCGATGCCCGCCAACGGCAATTATGACTGTTATTTCCAGGGTGGGGATTGAGTTCTGCTTACTAGCCATTTGACATTCTTTTTAGACTACTGTAACACTCTCTATAAAACTAATTTTTAAATGCGTAGCCCTACACATTTTAAATCATATTTTGAACAAGCAAAGATGTATACTATATGAGATTTTTATTTGTGTGCTCGCTCGTACCTCTAGTCCATCTCCAGTCTGGTTCAAGCTACAGCTGACTTGGCTTTCCAACACCACTTGAAAGTAAACAAAATATATCCTTGACTGCTAAGTGCTGCGTGAAAAAAGAGAACATGCATAATATTCATTTCAGTCAAGTGGAAGAGCTGTTTACGTTATCGGTTTTACAGTTTCGTCGTCTCCTAAAACAGATACTTGACAGCAATAAAGAATGATTGTAGCGTGAACTTCCAACGTATAGAACGCAATCGTGGTGTGTGGGTACTTCGTTCCGGGTTCGAACCCTGGTACGATATCAGTATTGTTGTTTGGATTTAATAACTGGAACGGATTCTTATCTTCATAAATCGTTCACACATTCTTGTCGAAATATGACACGTTGACAAAGACTGTAAACAGTTGAGTACAATCTACAAAGATTTGATTTGATTGTTTGCTTCGTTTTCTTGACCAGCCTTTATTACGAGGGAATTGACTCGCCTTCCCATTATGTATATATATATTTAGTTATTTACTTTTACTAACGCATAACTCTACATAGCGGTAAATGTTATTACATAATAAAATATATTACTTTTCATCAGGCGCGTAAAAACGTTTTGAAAGTTGGTGGGGGAGCAAATTTATTTGCAGATCTCGTGGTGGAGCCGCCAGAGGCTCTTTCGATTTTTACCATACCAGACCACAGTTATTTCGTCATGTTTTAACTGCACTCGGACTCTGTAAACGATGTTTTACAGCAACTATCTGCGATCTAAAAGCTAAAAAAATGAACGTGAAGTGACCCATTTTAGTAAATTTCAACCTAATTTTTTTATCTAATGACGAAGCATTCAGGCAAACATATTTGTTTTACCAAGGTGACTGTTGAATTGTATGTGTATGTGCATATTTACTACAAAAATTCTGGGATTAATATTTTACTCACGTTAAATTTGCCCTCCCCTCCTTCCCCCCCATTCCTACGCCACTGCAGTTTTCATAACAAATATTATAAAATACTTGTCCACAGCAACATCGCACAATACACGTACACATACACACGCCTGACACAAGACTTAGCTGATGCGCCTTTTACAATCGCTGACACTTGAGATAACGAATCAAACCGCGCGCTATCCGAAGCTCACCGGATCTTTGCTCGCCAGCCACTCGACAAGAGTTCCCGAGATTGCCACCGCAACGCCATCGTTCAGTCGCGAGCTGATCGGTTGCCGACGACGCGAGGCGATTTTTGGAGGGATTTACATGACGGCAGGTCAATGAATGTGTAGCAGCCACTATTGGTGATACAGACAAGTTGTTAGGTGGAAATCAAAGCTGAGGGTTCCACACATAGGGTGAAAGTAAAATATGCCACATTTCTCTCCCATTTGATCTATTTACGATGGGCTGAACACAAGCGACTTTGATTCACGTTTTCAGTGGTACACTAAAAAAATCAAAATAAAGAAACTAATAAAGATAATGTAATGAAACTAATTTCAGGTCACTTGTAAAAGAACTACAAAAACGTGGTTTAAATTTCATATCATTCTAACAAACCGTTTTTCTTCAACATTCATTTCCGTTTTAGCGATTTAAATTTCCGGGACAGCCCAAAACAATGGCAATAAAAATAAATTTTCACTTTTTTTACATCAAAAACGTCATAATGTATTATACTGTGTAAAATGAAAGCATATAAAAAATATCAATTCTTTGTCTAGATTAGCCTTAATATCAGTTAAGAGGGCACTCTTCGGCTGAATTTGCAGGTGTTTGCTATGATTAGTATGATTTGAAAACTATTCAACATTTTAATACGAAATTTTCAGCAAAAAAATGGAAATTGATGTACAATTACAAAAGTGATATTGGACAAAGTGTAGTCTTTCTCACTTTTTGCTTAAACGGCTCTAACTTTGTTGTCGTTTACAAGGAATAATAGCATTTAAAATTCAAATCGAATTCCACTTTTGCTTAGATATATCAAATATCTACTTGCTGTCAAAATTTGGTATCATTCCATACAAAACTATGTCTTCAAGACCGTGTAACCTTGGGCCGTGCGCACCCAATTTCGCTATATTTTCGACATATCTGAAACTCTTTGGCCGCCTACTGTCGTGATCTAGCGGTGTCTTAACTCGTCGCTGCGGCGAACTGCTCGAGCTGGGTGGAAGGGGGAGAAGAGGGGAGAGACGAGACCGCGTGAACACTATCTGCAACCTTGGTCTGTGCAGTAATGTACGGTGTCACATGACAAGACTGCTGCGTGTTATTCATATGGCTGTAATGAGCAATACTAGCTAACTCAGAACTAATTTAAACTGTTTCTACTGAAGAAAGATTGAAAGAAAACAAACTTTCTCTCAGTATTGTAAGTGGCTGGTATCGAACCGACGGGCGACGACCTGCTGAATTAGGGTAGGCCCTATGGCATGGGATATCTCTGTCGATAGGGCCTACTGATTCTGAATTACAAATCGGGTCAAGTAAATGGGTGAAGGATAATAAGTGGGTGTCGTTTGATAATTCGTAAAATAATCGGAAATGGTTCCGGGTTCGGTTCCCAACGTCTCTTCAATATTTCATAAATAACAAATCTTTTCAGTTGTAATCGGCAATCGCATTCTTACAATGTTTGAACTTTAAATGACTGTAAACGGTAATGTTTGCATTGTTTGTTGGCAATTTTGGATTAGTGCTATTAGTGATATTAAATCGTTTTAATTTGATATTTAAGTTGACTGTAGTGTGTTTATTTTGCAAATATTATTGAGATTTTGTAATCATTAAATTAATTGGATGAGCATAGCGAGTGAAGTGAAGACTTCAAATTCACTGACCCCTCAAAAAATTTAGCTCCAATGTTTTTTTTTGTTTTTTTTTTTTGTATTTTTGTCTGTTTGTTCGCTCTCTACCGGGCAAACGGCATATGCGATCTTGATGAAAATTTTAAAGGACCTTCGAAATCTCTGAACTTAGAGCTGTATTGTTTTTGGGTACAATCGAAGAAATATTTCTCATGAATATCGTACTTTTACGATTTTTTTTCGATTTTTTTGTGCGATATTTTCGTGCCATTTGGGCCAATTCTGACCAAACGGGTGGGGCTACAACGTTCATATTATACATGGACATTAAGGTTATGGTGATGTAGTACATTTTGAAAGAAAAAGTTGAAAAAGTTAGCCAGAATCCATAGAAATAAAGCTTTTAATATAAGTTTTTATGGTAAATAATACCAATTGACAAGAAACAATAGAAACTTGACAACATTCAACTACAATGCGTAGGCAACAAAACAAAGCACTTGCTAAAGTAAAGATATCCCACGCAAACTAAAAACTTTAAAACGCTCATCCATCAACGCGGCGGGACTTTAGCGTTTTCCTAGTACAATTAATTGAAAAGTTACAGGAACACAGTTTTGGGGCCATCACTCTTTTGGTTCAATTGTGTAACTCTTTTAATAAGATAATACAAATTATTGTTGACTATGGTACGTGATAGTTTATTTCACTAGTTTATTAAAGTCACATGAATTTCGTTTAGGCCATTGTGTTTTGGATTTATTGGTATCATTGGATGAGCGTAGCGAGCGAAGCGAAGACTTCAATTTCACTGACCCCTCAAAAAATGTAGCTCATTGTTTTTTTGTTTTTTTGTTTGTTTTTTTTCTGTCTGTTTGTTCGCACTATTCCGGGCAAACGGCATGTGCGAACTTGATGAAAATTGGAGGCTACCTTCGAAATCTCTGAACTTAGACTTGCCACGTTTTTGGGTACAATCGAAGAAATATTTCTCATGAATATCATACTATTACGATTTTTTCCGATTTGTTGTGCCTTGTGCGATATTTTCGTGACATTTGGGCCGATTCTGACCAAACGGGTGGGGCAAGAACGTTCATATTTCACATGGTAATGGTGTTGTATTTCTTTTTTAAAGAAAAAGTTGAAAATATTATCCAGAAACCATATCAATAAAGGTTTTTAATTAAGTTTTTTGAGATATTTAATAGCAATTAACAAGTAACAATAGAAACTTGACAACAATCACCTACACCTACTCCTAGTGTTAGTGAAGTTTTAAAATATTATAACAATCCATTGAGTTTTACTTGTGCACAAACACAGAATACATAATATGTTGAAATTGATTGATTAGTTTTGTCTACAAGAAAAGGTATGATTTGAAATTTTCAGCACGTAATCAAATTTTAATTACGACCCGTGCCACTGCCACTGGCACTGCCACTACCATAGGGAAATTGGCTAATACTCCATTACAAACTTAGATTGTAAGACCATTTCTACTCGGGTCGCACGCATCCGATTCCGATTGCACCATTCCAATATCATATTTTCAGACATTCTTCTGAAGCTTATCGCTGGAAATTATCGTAATCGGTTTCTTGTTTCGTCACTATGGCGTAGTTCTTGGTCTGTGAAGGAGGGGAACTGAGATCGGCTAAGAGGCCCACAATATTCTTAACGATTAGTACGTGAGGACATTCGGGATTCAACTAGAATCTTGGAAGCAATGCGTAAATCTGAGACTGAAAAGTTTGAGAATGAGAAGCGGAAGAAAGAAAAGCAGAAATAGGACAAGGTGTGCGTGTTGTCTCCATAAAAAATAATTGTTTGCAAATAATTAATATTTTACATCACGTTATCGAACTTCGACAAATTTGAGGTCACAGCAACATAATATTGAATGGACAAAGCCCTCCCATTTGGCAAAACATAAATATAAATTGCATTCACACTTATTTATGTATCTATGTATGTATCTGTGTATTTATGTATTGAGTAGGCCTACCTATGTGAATTGAGTATGCGAGTCCAAATGCAATTTAAAGTTGTCTTAGTGCAATAGAAAGATATCATCCCCCATACCTACATTACTAAAAAGGTATGAAAAAAACATTTTGAGCTTCCTCTTTATAAATCTTTATTTAAGTAATATTACTTGGTCAGTGCGACAATCAAGTTATTTTTTCAGTGTTAAGACGATGTGAATTGATTCAAATTATTTTTGTATTAGTAAACCTTTACACCATGACCATATCACAGATGGGATCTCTAATTGAAGGAGTGTAGAACGGAAAACCTTTCGCTTAGAAAGAGATGTTCAGAAAGACGATGTTTTAGTTAAATATTATAATTCATATTGATTTCATTGCACTGTGTGTTCTACAAAAAAAAATGAAAGATTTCCCACAGTACACAAATTTTCGGATACGCTACTGCACGCCAAAATTATATAATATTATCCCAATAATAACTAAGAATGTTATGCATTGTATATTTAATTTATTTCGCTACAGTGTTGATTGCATATCGTACGTCGTACAGTGTGTATTTTTTATTTATATATTCATTATTTTTCATTAGTCTATCAAAGTGATTGATAAAATTTAAATGCATTCTTTGCAACAATGATTTGGTTTAAATTTATTTGTGATATATGTACCATTTAGGGGGCTTCGATTCCCTGTGCTACTCCGACGTCCTTGTCGGGCATCTAGCAGTTTCTTATCTCCAACGCATTAGCTGTAGCGATAGTGTTTTGTTTATGTTGTGTAGAACCCAGGCAGGGGTCATTCATGTATTGCAAGGCGTGCGTTCGGTATCAGCGGCTCCAGCAATACTTCCCCTCGCTCGCGAAGGACGCACATGCGCTAAGAAACCCGACTAGTCCCCGCCTCCTGCTACTTACAGCAGCCGGTAATTTTAACTCCTTCGCTCGACATTTGACTTGGGCCAACCTTGAACAGCCCTCTTAAATGTTTGACATTCACAAACCACAGTCAACTGATGTATCAAATAATAACAAAACAAGCATAAATTACAAAAATAATGTACAAAATTAACACAGCATAGTCGACTTGGGTATCAAATGAAAGCTTATTTCACGAGTAAATAATATGTGAAAAAATATTTTTCATTAATGAATCAATCATCCAATTAATTAAATTTTAAATAAATTACACCACTTTTGACTTTTGTACAGTTATGTATTCCAAAAACTTTACCGATTGTCATAAAATTTCACCACTTTAATAACATAATGCCAATTGATCCAAATTTTGATGGCCCCAAACAAAATTCTTACAACTCCCTGATAAATGGATTAATGAAATTGAGAATGAGCTAAATCCCCTTAAAATTGTCTTAACATTCAATTATGCGCTACGATTGACAATTGTAGTATTAAAAACAATATGATCACAATAAACCTAAATAATGATGGGTCCAAACTGAATTCCACTCAATTATCATTAATTGAATTAATGGAATTAATTATATTTATTTTAATCAAATGTGTAAATGATCACAAATCGTCGACTTGGGTACCAAATAAAAGCTTTTTTTTATGAATAATTAAAATGTGAAAACATATATTTAATTAATTAATTAATTAATCATCTAATTAATTACAATCTAGTAAAATTTTACCACTTTGGTTATGTATAGGTACCAAAAACTCAACCGATTGTCATAAAATCTTACCACTTTACTAACACGATGTCAATCAAATCAAATCAAATAATTATAGCACCAAACGAAATTCTTGCAACTTACATTTTATCAAATTAAATTAAATATATTTTTTCACATTTTAATTATTCATAAAAAAAGCTTTCATTTGGTACCCAAGTCGACTATGTTGTGATCATTTACACATTTGATTGAAATAAATATAATTAATTCCATTAATTCAATTAATTCCATTAATTCAATTAATGATAATTGAGTGGATAAGCCAATACTTGGCCCTAAAAAGTCTCATGCCAAAAACATTAGACAATCAAAACTTCAATTTTATAGCCGCAAAATAGCTGACTCCTCTAACATCTCTAAAATGGCCTCGTCCGTAATCAAATCTCAGACTTCTTTGCCCATATCCAAAGAAAGTATCACCATAATGCATGAAGAAAAACTAGTATCTACTATCTAACCCAACTTCATTGGGCAATATTTTCAATAACTTTTTCACCACCATTAATTTGCCATCAGCAATTTCAACAGGGAATTCTAAACCCTCTCACAATATCACCCAAAAAGGTTCCCTAGCCCAGTTCAAACCATTTTTCTGAAGCCAACCACTCCCAGTGAAGTGGCAAATATATTGAAAAAACTAAGCACAAGACACTCAGCTGGGCTGGATGAAATTCCAGGATCACTCTTGGCAAAATGCTCCCACTTTTTATCTCTTCCTCTATCTTAAATTATTAATGAGTCTATTTCATCAGGTATCTTTCCCTCTGATCTTAAAATAGCAAAGGCAATACCAATCTATACGAAAAAAGGGAAAAAATCTGACAAAAACAACTACCCCCCCATCTCAATCTTATCGTCTTTTTCTAAAGTTTATGAATACATCATACATGACCGCCTTATCATCACAACGTTCTTTCACCAAGTCAACATGGTTTCCTTAAACATAGATCAACAACTTCCGCTCTTTTCAGTTTCCTCTCACATGTATATTCCGCCCTTGATAAAGGAAAACAGGCAGTTAGCATATTTTATGATCTTAGCAAAGCCTTTGATTCAATTGATCACAGGACGTTTCTGTCAAAAATGGAGTTCTATGGGATCAGAGGTATTGCTCAAAGTTGGCTTTCATCATACCTATCTGGACGCTCACAAGTAGTGGCTATCCGCACTGTTGACAATAATTTAACAAAAACAGTTCTCTCAGATCCTCAAAAATTAGTTAAAGGAGTCCCTCAAGGCTCGATATTAGGTCCCTTAGCTTTCCTCCTTCATGTTAATGACCTGCAGCTACACCTAACCGGTGGACTTCTTATACAGTATGCAGATGACTTCAGTCATCTGCTAACTGCCCCCAAACACACTATATCTAGCTTTCCAATGATATTAAATCAAAAGGCTGTGCAAATGTCTCAGTACTGCCAGCAAAACATTCTTTCATTATCTCTTCCCAAAACAGTATACATGAATTTTCATACTCCCCAAAATATACCCCTGTCAAGCCCTCTAATCCAAATTGGGAGTAACCACATTATTTGCTCTTATTCATTTAAACTTTTAGGATTAATCCTAACAGAGACTTTGGATTGGTCGGGTCAAACAAACATTGTTTCATCTAAAATTCTTAGTGGGTGTGATATACTAAGGAAACTTAAAACTATAGTCCAACCTCATATTTTGATTACTAGGAAAACGCTAAAGTCCCGTCGCGTTGTTGAGCGAGCACCGGTACGTGCAACACGACCCGAGTACGACATTCCCATAATGTTACATACCAATAAGTCTTTAAGTTCTTGACCGATTTAGCTAAAAATTTGTAAGATAGGAGAGAATGGATAAAATCCACCACCATCTAGAGGACCTTGACATCATTTCTTTGGGAAAACTATTTTAACTCTTTGATAACAAATAATACACTGCTTCCTCGATAGTATTTTGATTACTTCTAGGTGGCAGTGCATAGTGAGTCTTTTCGTTGCCATGGTAACGTTACTTTTGTTATTTCTATCTACACTACTTAAGGTCTTGACCGATTTAGCTGAAAATTTGGTAAATAGGAGAGAATGGTGTACTTATTGACCCTGCAAAATTTCATAACGATCGGAAAAGTTTTTTATTTTTATTTTTTTATTTTTTTTATTTTTTATAACCAACGATCGGATTTTGTTCAAAAACTATACAGCAACCCGCATAGGTGTTATGTACATGTGTGCAAAATTTCAGGTCGATCAGAGAAACGGTGCGACCTGTACCGAAGCAGTAACAGAAAAAAAATAAAAATAAACAGACATTCGAGCCATAAGAGTCAAGTGGAGACTCTCGCTACGCTGGCTCAATTACATACTTCGCATTTATCCACTCCCACCTTTCGTATGGTACACTTTTCTGGGGTGCATCGCCTCATGCAAAAAGAGTCTTCATCCTCCACAAAAGGGCAATCAGGATAATAGCGGGAGCTTCTAGAAAGCGATCTTATAGGGAACTCTTTCGACAATTAGAAATCCCAACACTAGCATGTGTCCTGATTCAGTCAGCATCTCTTTTTGTTCGCCTTAATGCCCACAACTTCCAGCAAAACACAACTGTTCATGATCACTTTACACGTTCCAGCAATTTAGTTCACATTTCCTCTCATAATTTTTCCCTTTTCTCTAAAGGTCCATACTACTTAGCATCAATTATTTATAATACCCTTCCGAATAAAACTCGCTTATGCCCATCTGACAGTTCTTTCAAATCTAATCTTAAGTCCTTCCTGCTTAAAAACAGTTATTACTCACTTCATGAGTTTCTATCTGACGGCTCTCCCTAATAAATTACTTTGTTGATTGTCAATATCAATATTTACAATGTATTAATTATTATTAGAGGTACGTGTAAATAGTGTTTTGTGAATAGATGCTACAAAGTGCTATATTTTCACTTAAAACTATGGTTTTTAAGTCCTATTTTATTATTTTCCATAGTATCTATAATTTGTTTATACACATCTTTATTCAATTGGTATTAATTAAACCTTGATGACCAAATTAAAAATTAAAAATCTGAAAATGTATAATAAATAAAAAATTAGAGCTACCCAAGTTATATAACTGATTTTAGTGGGGGATCATTTTTAAATCAAAGCGACCAAGCAACCTGTAGAGCACCGAGCATCGCGATGGCGATGAAATTTTATGGAGGCCTTCGAAATCTCTGAACTTAGAACTGCCACGTTTTTGAGCGCAATCGAAAAATTATTTCTAATGAAAATCGCAAATTTACGATTTTTTTTGGTTTTTAAGAAATTTCTTCGACTTGTAACATCTACATGCTTAATCCGATTTTAATGATTTTTTTACAGAACCTTAATTTTATGAATTAAGATATTCTTGTGAAATTTGAGCGTAATCGAAAAATTATTTCTCATGAAAATCGTAATTTTACGGTTTTTTTCTTTTTTTACACAATTCTTTGACTTATAACACCTACATGCTTTATCCGATTGTAATGATTTTTTTACAGAACCTTAATTTTATGAACTAATATATTCGTGTTAAATTTGAGCGCAATCGATTAATTATTTCTTATGAAAATTGCAATTTTACGATTTTTTCCGTTTTAAAAATTATGATTTATAAAAAAATTAAGTTAATTTTTTATTTAATTTAATTTAATTAAAAAAATTAAGTTAATTATTTGAAAAATTTAATTTAATTTTAATAAATCTTCAACTAAGTAATGTTTTATTCACAGAACAACAGAAAATCCGCGTAACACATGGCAGCTCAATGCACCATATACGCTCATCCAACAACGCGGCGGGACTTAAGCATTTTCCTAGTTATCTAGTATAACATTTGTTAACCTTAATCCTATTACCACCTTATTCATTTCACTCCACCTATCTTGCTCTCTCTAGAGAATAGGTGGAAGTGTTATACTTCTACTCTGTATAAGTCAAATGAATAAAATTACTTACTTACTTACTTAAGCCACTACTTACTTACAATAGCGCCGCAGGCGAAAATTTTTAAAATCAAGTTTTTAGAATGGTGGGTTTTGGAAAAAAGTAGTGGGCTGAATTCATTACCAAAATTATGTAATTTTTGTGCAGTCGACACTTAAAACTAGAAAACCATTCAAAATATTTTACGTCCCATTTTTTGTTGTTCAGTCAAAGGCTTCAGATTCCCAACATTGAGTTGGACGAATATTAGCTTTTTTGTCCACTGAGATAATATGACTTTACCCCACCTCACATTTTCGCTTTCGCTAACCTTTTATTGTGACAGTCAAAACTCGCCTTATTCCATGGAGTGGTATTCTTTTCAAAACTCAAGACGAACTATTGCAGGCAAAAGACACAATAAGCTACTTATTTCGCTGAAAATTGGCAACCATTAAATTTAACAAACGTTCATCATTAAAGAAATCGTCTTTCCATGCACATTTTAAATACTACAAGTTTAATCATAAATCCACACATCAAATGAGGGCAAATTAGCACTTCTGCTTGCTCGGGGCCATAGGGGGTAACTGCCCCCCCTTGCCCCCTCATTCGGGAGCCCATGCCCAGTGGTGAAAAGCAACTTAAAAGAGGCGAACAATAAACGGGGGAAAAATTTTGTACTTCAAGGTCATGTTTGGCGGCAATCTGCGCGTTTTAGAGCAGCAGAATGAAAGCTAATAAATGTTTTTCCATCATTAAAAACCATACTTTTTCCGCCAATTAATAAAAATGCACTTAAAATATACCCACAGCCCACACCATATTTAGAACTTTGTAATTTCTTCTAATTGTTGTTTCAGTGGTGACATAAGTTAGGGCACTCCGCTCTAAGATTCTCAATGTTGTTCAATTTTTGTTCGTTAGATTTCTAGCCCTCCGTGCCTTTTTCTTGTTTGCTGAAGAAAAACAACAAATCAAATAAAGAGTATATATACACTACTTGTCCCGAGAACGAGATAGAAGATAGACGCAGCGCAACTGCGCAACCCCCGATACGCCACCAGGCCACCTTACAGTTGACCACTCAGTCAGCTGCAGTGGCAAACTAGATAACAAAACAACGAAAGCAAACATCAATGTCTCATAGTGAGGTGTCTTTTTGTCATTAGAATTGACTCGTAGACAATAAGACCGTACATGGCTTACAAAACACAATGCTGCTTTTGCACAACACATCATTTTTATACTAACAATATTTTTTAGAAGACAAAATATGTGAGTGGGTTCACGAGCTACGCTGGCCCACCCACCCACCCAGGGTATAGGTCAAGCTGCCACTGGCCACATCTAAATTACAACATCAAAAAACCTGCATTTTTTTACTTCGGGGTATTAAATGCACGCTTTTTGCGTTTTACTCAGAACAATGGTTACATGACTTATTTGGTTTCTCAAATACCCGATTCATACACAGATGGACTAAAAATTTCCTGAGCCAGAGGTATATGAGAGTGAGATATGGGAACAATAGGTCAAAATACAGAAAAACCAAGGCAGGGGTTCCCCAAGGAGCAGTCACGAGTCCCACATTTTTCTTGATCTTCATAAATGACCAAGCTGACTATATTGAAGAGAAGAGAGAAGTGAGGTCAAAGTAAAGCTGTTTGCAGATGATGTGGTGCTGTTTGGGACAGTGGCAGAGTAAAGACAAGATTGGAAACTGAAATGAATAGAGCCCTTAAAGCTCTGGAAGAATGGACAGAAAAGAATGCAATGATAGTTAACGAAAAGAAGACCGTGTACGATACTACCCCGGGGACGAAGTGTACCAACATTTTACTCAAACAAAAAAACCCTTTATAGAAAGAAGAACCCCGGTAACCAGGGTTAATATGGATCAAAAAATGACAAGCCCAAGATATCAAAAAAAATGCTAGCACAGGGGGGAGTTTTAAACCTTTTAAAAGAGTTGCAGGTGTTCCTGGGGGGCAGCAGAGAAAAACACACTATCTCCCACATATAAAATATATGTGAGACCACGTTTGAATATGGTAATCAGTCATAACAAAAGCCCCAAAAAACCACTACAATTTGAATAGGGTCCAAAATTCTGACTCAGAAAGTTACTGGGGGTGTTAAAACCCACACCGAAACATAGTAGTATGTAAGAAAAGGGAAAATATTCCACCCTAGGGGCTGGGCAAAATGAAGCTGCAGAGATCCTATATGAAAAAATATAACACGGATCAGAACTAGGGGTAGAGAACCATGTGAAAAACAAAAACCCAGAACTTTTCATAACAAAGGCATGACAAATAAATGAGTTTTAAATTGGGAATGAGGCAATAAACAATAGACAAACCTCCCACCCAAGCATAAAGTTGCATTGTTAGAATCCCACTGATTGACAATACCGGCCTTTAAGGAAAAAAAAACAACCACCATTGTATCAACTAAAAAAATTTGACATTGGAAAATTTTGCCCGAAATCCCCCCAAAAATTTAATGGCTACATCGTTGTAGCAGATGGATCAGATCCCCGGGGGAAGGAAAGCAGGCGCAGGGATATCTCGAGAATTTGGGGCTTCTATACAGTGGTGCTAAGGGAAGAAATTTATGTGGAGAAATCGAGCAATAGTTGAAGCATATTTAAACTATCAAAATCTGAAAACCGGGGAAAATTTTGATCCTATCCGACCCAAGACTGCCATTGAGCCATTTCAAATAGGGGGGAAAAAGAACCCCAAATTTGACAATGTAAACTACAGATCTACGACTCATGAAAGATGGAAAAAAAATTTGCTACAATGGATACCGGCCCCCTGTGGCATATATGTAATGGAAGGCCGACTACCTAGCCAAAAAGGTAGCAAAAAAAACGACAAAAAAGTAAAAAACTGTCCAAAAAACTGTCAAATCTCCTGCATACATGACATACAAAGTATCCGTAAGGAATGCAAGAGAAGGGGCAGAATAAACTGTGGGAAGATTACACTAAAATGAGGCCGACTGGTAAACTTAAGTGCTACAGTAGAAAAATAGAAACAGCTCAATTCCGGCTTCAAACAGGACATGACCTGCTCGGAAAGCACCTCCATAGATTTGGAATTTTTTAATCTAGTGTCTGTCGGATGTGTGGAGCTGGGGAACACGACAGGAAACATCTTTTTCAAAGTACATGTATCAAGATTGAATGGGACAAAATGCCAAATGGCATGGATCGGAGCAAACAGGAGTCCTATCTCTACTGGATTACTAGAAAACACTGATGACATGAATAATGTCAATTGTTGGCATATGAAAAGAAGAAGAAACTAGGGTTTAGGTAAAATGACTTGAGTTATTACTTATTATTGTTAATTGTGATTACTATTTCGAATTAGAATAAATAATCATCGATTTCGGTGAAATATGTGATAATGTACTAAGTATAAGAAGAAAAGGATTCCTTTATTTCCATGCCAAAAATTAACGTTTGAGCCAATAACAGACGCGCACCACCTTTTAACAGATAGCTTTGTCGTGACGTCACGGTATGACAACACGACAACTTTTTAAGGCATTGGAAAATCAGCTGTTAGAAATATCCAATATGGCGATCTCTGCTTTGTTGTCATATTACGCGAACGATGTATAATATCAGTTTTTGTCGTAATTTCAAGACGAAGTTCGTTTGTTTTATGATTATTTATTCTTTATTGACAACGGCACGGGTGTCCCACAAGTGCAATCCGCAATCCAATACTATTTCCTTTGCCCCCTCATTTATCCAGGGTTTGTCAAGTTTTATATGAAAAAGATAAAATTCATAAACCTGGTCACCCAGGATGCACCTGGATCACTTCTGAATTCAAAGTCAACTTGCCCGACATCTGCTGGATATTGGTACTATTAGCGCAGGGGTCCACTTGAAGCATTGATTCAGCTCCACTCCTCATAGGCCTTACCTCACAAGCTGTTCAAGGTTTAAAAATCTGTCTTAGTGAAAGGAATCTGGAAAGCCACATCTACAAGATACTGTGAACTGCTGTAGCTTGCTAGAGGCTACCCAGAAGATCAGATTCAACAACAACTACCCGAGAAGACACAAGGTTGAAACTAGGATTGCCGTTCAATATGAATTCTAACATCGACAATATCACACATGTGCAATCGATTATCGATCGATAAATATCGATATTTTTTACGTCGATCAATAATCTATAATTAAATAAAAATTATACCTATACTTTCTCGCATACCGACGTGGACCGAGGACCTTTTATGACTACATCCGTTTGTTCCTTCTGTTTGCTCAAAACCGGGTTTTTCCACGCTAGCGACGTCTTACACGAGCGCCCCCCTCTCCCCCCTCTCATGCGTGGCTGGCCGGCCCGATGAGAGCACGCTACCTAGCGTAAACAGACACTACCCGGCTCGTGTCTTGTCTTCGTGAAGGTCGTGCTTCTCAGAAATCTTAGTTCTGTGAAGTTTCATTTCAGCTTTTGTTGTGACTGTCATTCATTCATTTACGAGATATTATCAGTAACTATTCAAAGCTCCAATATTTATTACGTGACGAGATGATTAATTAATATTCAATATTACTTTGGAAGATGACGTAATATTGGTCTGACAGAACTGATAAGATAATATTATTGTAGCACTACAAAATGAAGTAAAGCGATACTGAGTTGGCGCAGGGTGGGGTGAAATGCATCTCGATAGATGCTTGTGTTGACCTTGAGTGGCGTACTACGATATCGTTTGTGATGAGGCGAGGTTGAGCAATCGGCGCCTGCAGGTGCAGCGAGTGATGCCGCCCGGCAACACACGCACGCCATGCAAGTTGCCTACACTGCAGCAGGGCAGGGGTGATGCATTGCGCTTCGGACTTCGCGCCATACGCGTGTTGTAGATCACGCAGAGGATGAATTTTCCACGGAATAAAGCGATTAATGTCTTGACTGGAAATATTTTATAAAGTTCTGCAGAGCAAGCGGTTTATTACAAAATTTCGGACGGGCGAGCTATTCGATTATCGATAATATCGATAATTGATTCGGGAAGACTGAATCAATTATCGATCGTTTTGGGAAGTAATCGGATCGATCGATATATTGATTATCAAACGGCAATCCTAGTCGAAACCAATACTGTGCCAATATCGTTCCGCTGATAACAAGTTAGCGCAGAGTCTCTACTGTCCGAATGCTATCCAACACAGGAGGCAGACACTTTTAGTTAAGCATCACCTCTGACCTAAAAACATATCCCTAGGGTTGTCTTAAAACACCATAGTAACTCTGCTTGTGAGAAGGAATATACTGTAGGTCCAGCTCCAGCCAACGGATTTAAAACTTTCCCCACAAGCCAAACTTAGCCCCTAAACTATTTTTGCCATAATATTACACGCTAGGTGCCCATATGGTCTCTTTTTTGCAGTAATATACAAATATTACGTCCGAGCGCTGACCCTCTTGGATTCGGGTGACCCAAATCAGTCATGAAGGCTAAATGGCAAGATTTGGTGTGGGCTAAGTGTAACCATAGACAAAAATACTGCTCACGAAGTAGTTCTAACTACCAACACTAGGCAATAGCAACAAAACAAATGAAATTGAACTGAAGGACAGACATAGCCACTGGTTGCCTTTTGTACATCAATAAACTAATACATTGTTTGTACGAGTGCAACGGTCGTTGCCATGGAAGCTACCCAACAGTTCAATTTGAAAGTAACCAACATGAACGGTAGGATGGTTTATGTGTCCAAACTTTTTTAATTCATATGGATGTGCAGAGTTTTTGTTTGTTATTGTTGTTTAATTTAACAAAAACTCGTACCCGAAAAAAGGTTTGAATTCTTAGTAGGCCCTATGGATTCAGGTAGGCCGAGTCCTTGATGTTATCCATATAGGTTAGTCAACAGCAACATTATCTTTACCATTTTTTCACTAGCTGCTGCCTGTGCCTCTTCGAACAGCTTGAGATCGTAATCCGATGCCACAGTCTTCAGTTTGGGCTCCCTCTGCTTCTCCTCAAGGGTGCCGCTACTGTCAGCGCTATCCTGGTCCAAGTCGACGACGACTTGGGGGGTAGTTCTCAGCTCCTTCACCTAGAAGACAGCACACTACATTGCTTCAATCATACATTAATATAAATCAGATCCTTACTGGATGTATGAAATGCTCCCAAAAATGCCCAAATCTCATGCTCTGTTTTAACTTTTAAGAGCACCCAACAGCATCCTGATTTTTAGTGTCTGGTTTGGGATATAATTTTGCATAGCTTAAGTTTTGTTATTGTTGTGTTAATGAATGCACAGGCATGTACACATTCTTTATGTAACATGAACATAGGTTTTTTTTTTTAAATATTCTCTTACTCTTTCAAGTTTAAATATGCCTGTTTCTTTGTCTATATACTCATATACTTATGAACCTAATTAGGGATGCACACGGTAATCGATATTATCAATCAATAATCAATAATGGATATTATTTCGATAATCGATAACCGAAATTCATTACCGATTATCGAAATACATATCAAATAATTCGTCGATAGTGGCACAAACTAAACTCTAAAGACGGAGATAATGTCACGTGCCATACACTGGCTGGGCTGATGGTGTCACACTTGAGATTTATGTTTGGAAATGACCTATAAGTCGATAACAGAAGCCATGACATCGAAGACAGCGAGGCAGTAAACGGAACGTGATTGTTTTGTTTTGACTTACACTTGCCACACTTGAGGTTCCACTTATAGGTTGGAAAGGCTTTCTTGGTAATCGATATTATCGATTCGATAATGACATTACCATTTTGATAATCGATAAAGAAAAACTATTGATGTGCATCCCTAAACCTAATAGCACTCAATCTACCAGTGCCATTATATGTGAGCACCTCCGGCCAGAGTTAAAGTTTGTTTTGTTTTTTCAAATCAAATCAAATCAATTCACAAAGGACATTGTACGATTTTCATAACACATCATCAAACAATTTTTAACTGTATGTGTCCTTTAAGGTAAGTATTTAAAATACAAGAAACTCTTTAATATCTAACAAATTGTAAATGATCATTAAATTGAAAAAATAATAAGCAATTAACAACAATATCAAGCAACATAGCAAATTTCCACATGCATACCTATCTGTAAGGTTATCATTATGACAATAGTAGGCTTTTAGAATTAAAATTTGTGCAATTTATGTTTGAAATGATCATAGCTTGAAATGTTTTTAAAAGAGTCTGGGAAATGATTAAAAAGAGATTAATGTAAGTAGTCAGAATGAACCTGGCCAAGTTTTGTATGATATGTATTTAGTTGCGTTATGTTTTACACATGTGTCATTCATGAGTTATGATCATGGACATCTGCATTTACTGAGAAAGTAAGTATTTATTTTTTAATTACGAATATTGATTTGAGAATGTGTAAACATGGAATTGTGAGGATATTGTGGCATATAAAGTATAGTTCTGTGTGATGTTATTACTTTTTTGTTTAAAAAACTTTAGGGGGGTGGGGGTAGTTAGTTCACAGTTCTTGTCGGCAGCCGTGAGAACCACACCTACGACTGGCAATTGGGAGACCCTGGTTCGACACCAGGCCGAGACGGATTTTGTAATTTCTGTGTTGATTTCCATATCCCCAACAAGCTTAGGGCTTGTAGTTGTGGGCTCTATATGACCTCGCCGCCCCGCACCGTCACTTTCTCTGCCGATCACTTGCAGGACGGATTGGATTGGATATTGCTTAACTCTCATATTAATGCACTTTGGCTATTCGAGACGATGAGTGGTGATGGACGAGGATGAAATATGAACAGAAGGGAGGAGGGGAAATCCAGTACCGCCACGGTGGGCACGTAGCCTATTCCTTTCGACAAGTACCAAGGGGACCAACGGCTTAACGTCCCATCCGAAATGACGGTGTAACTTTGACAGTCATATAGGTTCCTCCACTAACCTGGACTGCCGAGTAGACGTCGAGGGGAACGAAGCCGTTACACAAGCTCTCGAACCCTCCATCTGCTCTAACCAGCGGTAACCGTGAGTTTCAGGGCAGTGTTTTAGGGCAGTTATAGTGTGGCTCGTTGGTTTTGTGGTTAGCGTATCTGCTTCCAATGCAGAAAGTCCAGGGTTCGATTCCCGCCAAAGTCAGAAGTTTTTAACTTCTGATTTGGACTTAAGTCCATCAGTTCTTGTCTTAGGAGTTTGTAAACGGTGACTTTGGAGCCGTCCTAGCAACGAAGCACATAATAAATTCAGAGTTGTTCTGAATCGGCCTTGTTGATTCTGGCGTTGATCCGCGGGTGTTCGCACTGTCTATACCACTGATTGCTATATTTCCTATTAAAAATATCTATATTTGGTTGGTTATCGGCTATCGCTCACTCATCGATTGCGTCGGGGCCTACAGGGTTGGCTTGGTCGCTTTGATTTACTGTCCCCCACTGAAAATCAGAATTTATATAACTGAGTGGGTAGACTCTAAATACAATTTATTTTATTTTATAGAGCGGTCACCCACTCTACCCCTGACCACGCCCGATTCTGCTTAACTTTGGTGTTTTGAGTGGGAACCGGTTAAACGACCTCGGCTAAACCGCTGGTTTACTTGCTGGACAGGCTTTTATGCTCAATCACCCGCATTTAAGTTGACAGACTCGTCACTTTTGGCCAAAGCATCTAGAGCCTATAGCAGTGCTTCCCAAACTTTTTGGAACCATGACTTACTTTTTAAAACAACAAACTTTTGCGACCCACCCAGCGATAACTTTATATTTGAGCGAGCGCAGCGAGCGTCTCCACTTGACTCTTATGGCTCGAATGTCTGTTTTATTTTTGTTTTTTTTTACTGCTTCGGTACAGGTTGCACCGTTTCTCTGATCGACCTGAAATTTTGCACACATGTACATACCACCTAGGCGGGTTGCTGCATAGTTTTTGAACAAAATCCGATCGTTGGTTATAAAAAATTTAAAAAAAATAAAAATAAAATTAGAAATTACATTTTAACAAAAGTAACGTTACCATGGCAACTAAAAGTCGCACGAGAATTCTGGTCACTATGCACTGCCACCTAGAAGTAATCAAAATACTATCGAGGAAGCAGTGTATTATTTGTTATCAAAGAGTTAAAATAGTTTTCCCAAAGAAATGATGTCAAGGTCCTCTAGATGGCGGTGGATTTTATCCATTCTCTCCTATTTTACAAATTTTCAGCTAAATCGGTCAAGACCTTTAAGACTTATTGGTATGTAACATTATGGGAATGTCGTACTCGGGTCGTGTTGCACGTACCGGTGCTCGCTCAACAACGCGACGGGACTTTAGCGTTTTCCTAGTAATAAAGAACTTGAAGCAAAGAAAACCGGCATCTTTACAAGATACCAAAGTCACCTGCTTTCCCGTTCGTAAATATATGGACAAAGCCAAAAGCCTCCCCAGATCTTCTTCCTCGCGCTTCATTTCACAGATTTTGCTCAAAGTAACAATACACCATAGACCTACCTAAGCTCTTCTTCCCAGTAATTTTCGACATGTCATTAATGTCATAAAGTGTAATTTACGACGTGTATATTCGACGCGCATAATACTAGGTATAATACCCGTTTTTGACGTTGAGTATTATACCTACCCAACCCTGGTCCTTATATTTGGAGAAGATGCAAATATTATGTGGGGAATAACTTCATTTTTAGATTTTAGTGGCCCACCCATGAAATAAAATACAATCCAGTTTTACATTATCTCTTCACGATAAATTTGCAAAAATAATATCAGAGTCCAAATAACATCGCAAACGGAATAAATATTACATCATTCTCACGTGCTGACATTAATATACAAGTAAGTAGGCCTAGGATGCACATCGATAATTTTTCATTATCGATTATCGAAATGGCAATGTCATTATTGAATCAAATAACCTATAATATAGATATTATCAATAAAAAATTCAAGCTCGCTCCAACATAGATGGAATCTCAAATGTGGTAAAAGAAATTCAAAACAATACAATCTCATGCCACTCGCTGCCTCGTCCTGTCAGTGTAGTCTTAGTTTTTGCCTCTCGCTATCGGCTAAGTTAGCTCCCAAAAATAAAATTTTGAGCAAGACACCTTGTGACCTATCTATGTCTACCCAAGCGGGAAATACAAATTAACATGTTTCGGGCCGTTTTCGACCAATTATTGATATTTTGACTATCGATAATGACTTTTGATTATCGATTATCGAGATTGTATCCAATATTGATTTATCAATCATCGTGTGCATCCCTACAAGAAAGCGTATTCATCGTTAATAGGCCTACGGTGTGCTTGTCAAAACAAATACGTAGACATACCACTTTAACCTAACTTTGGGTCACGGCAAGCAATGCCTGGTACATAAAACTTTGTAAGTAGGTACTGTACACAGTTTGGATACAACCAAGTTTTGTACCTCATATTTGAATGATCTGCCCAATTCCGTCCACATTACGTCTGACCTCAATCAGTTCCGTCATGTTTCTCCTCTGCCTTCCAATTGACAAGTTTTAGTTTTAATTGCTTTTGAATTGTTATTTAATTAGTTATTGACGATCAACTTGTGTTGTATTTTTGTTATCTATTCATTAGTATGTTTTGTTGTTTTAAGTTTTAAGATGTTTGCGCCTAATGGCATAAAGTGCTGAATGTAAACATCAAACCTTGGCAGCAAAACATCATTTATATGATTGTCATTTCGTCCTGCTACGATCTGGTCTCTTTGAGTGAACCTCATGGGGTGTTTTAAGTACGAACAGGCACTTCTGTGCTAGAGCATGATTTTCGTTTTATTTGAAACAACTGCACATGCATTTCGATGAGCGGTGTGAAGATACATGTGTCAGCAGAACACTACTACCACATGACGTCACAACTGATCCATAATAGCCACGGCCATTTTTGAGTCTTTAAAATCTACGCTACAAAACATATATTTCAATATAAAATGACTTGATTTTTTACTTAAAGATAATGTAGTTATTTAAGGTTTGCAGTATTTTTAAATCATAATATTGCCAACTATGCCAAGTTTTTTAGCAAATCTCATTCTTCACAACTACAGTAAAATACAGGGTTGGCATGATAGGGTACCTGACCCAATAAAACCCACCGGGCTTTAACGAAAAAAAAAATGAAAAATCCTGCGGGTTTTTGACAAAACTGTTTCTTTTCAAATATTTAGTGAATTTGTACATATTTTAATGTTATTTTGAGACACTAAAATACGTCAAATTACATTTTGTTATAATATTGTAAGTGTAAGTCAGGTCTGCTAAGTGGTCTATGGCCCTATAATTTTTTGTGTTGCCTACCACTACTCATTACTTCATTAGTGATTAGGGTAGACAAAAATTCAATGTAGGCCTGCCTAAGATATCACAAATATGGTCAAGAACACCCAAACAATTAATCAGTTAACTTTTTTTTTAAATCAGGAATAATTTTAAAGTACAAAGTATATTTACAATAAAAATAAATGATGGGGTAGTAGAGTTGGCCTACAGGCTCTGATACTAGCCCTACCCAATGGCAATAATTAAATGGTACTTGTATCATTACGGACCCCCTCAAACATTTAAAATTGGAAACCATTTTATAGCCAATACTTAGATTACTTACATCAATCCACTGATAATCAGTGATTCCCAAGATAAACAAAATTATTTCTAACAAAATGAAAATATTTAAGTTCCTGCAATTTTTGAACATAATATGCCAAATACCAATTGAGTCAATTCTTTACCACAACTAAGAAAACGCGGTGCGAATGGCAAGGTACTGCCCATAAACCACGGGCTAACGCGATAAAAACCTTTGAATTCCACGGTTTTTGCATTTCCAAAACGTGTTCCTTTCAAGAGCTTCATTGATGTTTCATATTTATGTTATTTACACAAAATACATATTCAAACACTTTTTTTGAAGGACAATAGCTTCTCAGTGTTTGGCATTGATAGTCCTCTGAAATTTTGTGATTGCTAAACGACCATTACTCATGTAGGTTAGGGGCAAAATTCAACTGTAGCCTCGCCTGATACACGATGATGCAGAACACGTAAGTCAATATCACTCATTTTGTTTATAATTATTCAATTTTAACAGAAATAAATTACAAAAAAATAATAATGGTGGTCATAGGAAATTCCTAACAGCATTGAGGAGGGGTCCCTAATGAAGCAATACCATAAAATATATCTCTAGGTAAACCAAATGCACATTACTTACTGATCGAGAGAGATTATATATTACTGTCATTTTGTTCAATTGTAATTTGTTGTAACAGAAACATAGCATAATACAAATTTGTACCAATCCCACCCACAATGTTTTTTGTTTGCTAAGCCTTCTCTGAATCCCGTTCCTATACCTTATCAGAACTGCTGTTCCGGTGAAGTGAAATTACGAGACATCTGATCTCACACATTGCTCTGGCAAGCAGCTATTATTGCAAAGACCTATCTCACTACACATAGGTGTAGATGTAGGGGTAGGCTGCCAGTTGCCACTGGTAGTGACAAAAATTAAATTTGGAAATTAGCTTAAGACAAAACAGGTCATGCACATATCATACTTGCAACTATGTTTTAATAAATTTTTGTATAAAACCCAAAAAAGTCTGGGGAAAAAACGCCGGGTTTTTGCCAACCCTGATAAAAGAATTCTGCAAAACATCAATTGACTCACAATCAGAGCAGCAATCAGTAGCTGGGTAAGAATCCACACCAACTTAATAATGTCCAGCATCATTCGACAAAAAAAATCAACAATTTCAGATTTATTACAAAAATTACTCATTGAACTATAACCTGGGTTACTTACTTAAAAATTGTTTCGATATTTCGGAGACTCCGTCTCCTTCTTCAGGTAACCTCCATGCAGACTGTTTACGGGTTAATGAGTTCTCATATTTTTTAAATTTCAGATTTATTTTATTTACTGCAACTTTCAGTTTAAAATTTAAACATAAAACTAAGGTTGTTAGGACAAGATTTTTTCAAATATTTCTTTTAGGTTTAAAAGTGGGACTGTACATACTATGACATTTTTCAATAATATCAACCTCAAATTTGGATACCAATCAATAAAGTGAATATTTTAATTGATAAAAAATGTAATACAAATAATTAGATGGTGTACTATTAATAATGAGTGCTAAAAAGGGTTGTTTAATATCGCCAAAAGGGTTATTATATATTGCCAAAAATGCATAACAATGAATGTTTACGTCTGAATGACAATTACTCCACAATAACTAGGTACTGAATGAAAACTTGTACATGAAAATTAATCTTTTTCAAGTATTTGGGGCAAAAATGGGGTTAAATTTATATCACCAAAAGTAGCCTACACCTTTTCTGAACACCTATAGGCCTAAAGAGTCCAAATATCAAAAACATCCCCACACATCAATATCGCATCAATATTTTTGTACAGCCCTAGCCTACCTAGAAGGTACTAAGAATAGGCACATGCAGTAACATTACAATTGCTTGCTAAATATTAAAATAAATACCATCACCATTAGAGAGAAGAAACACCTCAAAAACTAAAACAAATAAATTATATTCCTACATACAAAGCATGCATACCAAAAGTTACTTAGATTCTTTGCTTGAATTCATTGCATCACAAAACTTATAGGCCTAGTTGATTATATAAAACATGTTTCAGTTTGTTTGGTAGGCAAGCTTCACCTTACTTGAAATAATACACTTTGAAAATGTAGGCTATAACTAAGTAATAACTTTATATTACACTGGGGATGATGTCTCAGTGAGTGATGCAACTCAAAACTTGTACTTGGAATAGATTGTACTGGTACACTAAACTTTACAGCAGGCCTTAGTTGAACTCAATAGGCCTGACACTAAGGCCTTTATTGACTAAAAATAAATAAATACATTTTTTAGGAAACCCATTTTAGGGTGCACACCAGTTTTGCCTGATATGCCCCTCTTCAGGTAACTAACTAGGTATATTGGAGTAGAAAATTATGAAGGGATGTCCGAGGGCTGTTTAAGAGGACTCAATCCCTAGCATTTGCATTAACGACTGAGGAAAACCTTGGAAAAAGACCTTCAGTCAGGATTGCCGGTCTCGACGGGATTTGAACCCGAGACCTCCCGAATCAGAGTTGTGCGCTTAGCGCTTGAGCCAACACTGTTGACTATAGTTTAAAATACACACATAGGCCTAATTAGAATAAACAAATAATATGAAAGTGTCTCGATTTCTCAGTTTAGGCATTCACGACTTGGAATAAAAACGTAAAAGTTGAATGTTTGAGATATTTCACCACGTCGTTTATTTATTTGAATATTTGACATTTCAGACAAACTGTATGGGCTCTCCTCAGAAAACAAGGTTGACAAAAAAAACTTACTAACACCACCTAGGCTTGAGCATGGCTGAACAAACAACACCAGTACCAAGATAATATAAACTACATATTTTTTAAAACATTAACCACGGTAACTTTTATTTTTTAGCAAGCTAGTTGTTCTGTAAGTTTTTTATTTTGTAAACATTTGTAGATTGTTGTATAACGACAGGTTTTGATCTGAATTGTAAAATATTTAGATAAATAAACGATACCACACAATGTCCTGAACATACAAGTTAAATGTCACAGTATCTGTTGTCAATGTCAACCCAATAAGTTAGGATTTATTTTCAGTGAGACATTGTTAAACCAAACCATTTATTATGTGCTGCTCCAAAGCTGCAAATATTATGGAGGGTACGAGTCCATTTCTGACATTAAAAACCCTTGCCCAAACACGAGATTTGTACACTGGACCTACTGCGTTTGTATCAGGAATAAATTCACAGTAGCATAAACACATTGGGTATCGAGTTGCCTCATCAATATACATGAGAGCAACTGTCACTCGAGTGATTAGCTTTATTACAACCTTATCTCTGGGTTGGCAATTAACATGATTCGAGTACCACTCTCCAGTAGGTATTACCTTGAAGACTTGCAGGCAACATTGAACAGTTTATGGTGCTACATAATGGGATATATGTCTACCAACATGGAAACTCCAAAAGCAAGCCATTTCATTGCTAGCTGCTCGGGCAGTGAAGAGGGATTGGGAGCGATTCGATGTTCGGCACATTCGTTTTCCTGCGGCCATAAATCATTAGATGTGAATGCATTTTTGGATTGATTGCTAAATAATAATGGATTTTAATATGATATCAGATTGTAAAAAAATGATCACAAAAAAGTCAGAAAATGCAGACTTTGTTTAGGCCTAGCGATTACCATTTGGGTAAAAATTTGACATTTTCCACCATTCATGACAATGCAGTCCTAAACAAGGCAATTCCTCCATCCAGACAAATGCCTGCAAATCTTATTTGCAACTACATTCTTAACTAGGAAAGCATTATAGTTAGCACATTCACAATGTTATTGACGCTTTAAAATACTTACTTTAAAAGAAAACTAATATGTGACCTGCTAAAACACACCCGCTGAGAATTACTAGAATCATGTCAATTCATATATTGGAGATAAATTTGAATTCTTAATTGGTTTTAAATAAACTTCTGTTCATCCTTTACAAGTGCAAGAAAACCACATCACTTGGGTTTTGAAGAGGGTAATGAATTTATAAATTCACCACAAAATGGAGTCTTTGAGAATTTAATATGCTCCAAATGCAAAATTTGAGATAAAGATAAAGTACAGAATCATTGATTTAAAAATACTCCTTACACTCATCTCAAGCTGAAGATTGTAGGCCTAATCAAGGTAGGGCCTACCAATTATCCGAGAAATTGTACGGTTCTGTGAATGTAATAACAAATGCAACTATATTACGTTTCAGCGAGCGGTTTAGCAGAGGTAGTTTAACCGGTTCCCACTCGAACACTGAAAGTAAGCAAACTCAGGCATGGTCAGGGACTCAGGGGTAGAGTAGGTGATCGCTCTGCCCTGAAACTCACGTATATCTCTGGTTAGAGCAGATGGAGGGTTCGAGAGCTAGTGTAATGGCTTTGTTCTCCTCGACGTCTGCTCAACAGTCCGGGTTAGTGGAGGAACCTATATGACTGTCAAGGTTACACCATCCTTTCAGATGGAACGTTAAGTCATTGGTCCCCTTGGTACTTTTCGAAAGGAGTAGGCTACATGCCGGTACCGGGTTTCCCCTCCTCCCTTCTGTTCATACCATCCTCATCTATCACCACTCATCATCTCGAATAGCCTAAGTACATTAATATGAGACGTTAAGCAATGTCCAATCAAATCCAATCTATTACGTTTCAAATTCATAACTTGTGAATACTTGCACTCTAGAATCTTTATCAAGTGTAATTTAAATGTTTTATAGTTTTAATGTTGCAGCCTATTACAACAAACTGGATCAGAACTTATTAAACTACACACATATCTGAAGGCATCACGATTGACATGATTGATTGGCAATGACAAAATGTCGATTTCAATGTATCTTTTCTCCATTAAATTGTGGTATTTCAAAACAGGTGTTCTGTTGGTTGTGTTTTGTTCACCTGAACGTAGCCTTCTGCTATGTTTTCAATAGAACAGACTATCACAAGAGAAAGACTTGCCTCACGCATTACACTCCCTCTACTGCCGCTAGTAGATGTGCTGTGTTGCAGCCTGGTCCTGTTATGTCACCAGTTCGGAGCAGGGCGGTGAATTTAAGGGCGTTCATCTGTATGTGAAATGTATTTTAACCTGCTTACAGCTAGCCTACTACCATTGCCTTGCCTCTAATGTTGTACACCCTCTACTGCTGCTAGTAGATGTGCTGTATTGGTGTCTGTATCGGAAATGTATTTTGGCCTTGCTAACAACTAGTCTGATCACCAGTGGTGGCTCCAGGGTAATTTTACTGGAGAGGAGAAATTCAAAATTGCAACATTTCGACAAGCGCAAGGGGGTGGGGGTAGGGAACCCCGGGGAAGCGGGGGGCGAGAAAGCAAAAAGAAATTGGTCAACAGTCAACAGTCCTGTATTTAAGAAATGCTTTCACAATTATTGTCTGACAGACAACAAGCTGGTTTTGAGCGCAGAATTGTTGTTTAATTAATAGCAAAAGATGTGATATTGTACTAAAATCAATATTGATTTTTGTAGAATTTAATATGAAAATCAAGTCTGAGACAATTTTTTGAAGAAATGAACTTGGTACATTGTGTGGCAATATAGGTTGAGTAAATGCTCGAGTTAATAACCTTGATATAATAATTCTCGTATAAAGCCCACAGTCTTTGTAATCAGCCAGTTGTGATTTAATTATTTGAGAAATAAAAAGGCAAATGGTACCATCAATTACATTATTACAACATTGCTGATCAGCCTCCTAGACGAAATGTGACGGCTGGACGGCCGGAGTTGGTCGCCACAGTCCAGTCTCAACGGCCGCAAGACATCATCGCGCATGCGCGACTAGGCCATTATATACCCTCCTGTCTAAGGACTGAGCCGATTCAAGAGTTTGGGTCGGGAGGCATTTCACCATTTATGTGGGTTTCTCAATCGTTCAAGCAGTGGAGCTTCCAAGAGTGTTCCCTGTTCATTAGGATTTTGCAGCGTTGCGCTCACGCTAACTGACACTCAACTCAAAACCAAATGTATCACAGTATAAACATTTACGACTGCGTATTACGTTGGCTAAAAAGTGTAAAAAGGGAAAACTAATTTTGTCATACTTAGGGCCTAGGTAGTCAATTAAGAAGTTGAAAAGCCTCACCGTACCAGTCGCCACTGCTGCTCACCGCTCGCCTACTAGCAGGTTTGGTCATCCTACTTAAAGATGACAAAATGGCCTACAACAATCATCTAGTAAATATGAAGTCATAAAGTAAAAATAATAATAATTTTAAACTAGTTTGCCCACTATATTTTCATTCTGGCTAATTATAAGTAAGTAATGCTGCAAATTATAACCAATGAGAAATATCATTTAATATATATATGAGTTTTTAGACTTTCGTGGTTGGGATATGATGTCATATTAAAATGTTTAACGGTAGAACCACGTAACTTGTTAAAATTGCAGTCCTAGTAGGACATTGTCGAGTGAATGCAACGTTTTGCCAATGTTACAATTGACTGCACTGACAGTGACAGTGCTCGGCCTGGTAACAGCTCGACGCTCGCCTGAAGAGGCCAATTGTAACATTGGTGAAACGTTGCATTCCAATGTTACAATTGGCCTCTTCAGGCGAGCGTCGAGCTGTTACCAGGCCGAGCACTGTCACTGTCAGTGCAGTCAATTGTAACATTGGCAAAACGTTGCATTCACTCGACAACGTCCTACTAGGACTGCAATTATAACAAGGTACGTGGTTCTACCGTTAAACATTTTAATATGACATATATATAGTTAAATGAAGGCTTTCACGGTTGTTATAAGTGTTCATTATAGCTTTCGGTTATCCATGTATAGTAGTTATTTATTTCGACAACGTTTCGTGCTAATTACATAGCACTTTATCAAGTCTAATACATTTTAAAAACAAAACTAATAAAAAAAGAAAACCAAAACAATCTACTTTCCAAGGTGTAACAAAAACATTGGCTTGACAGTTAAAACAATGAAATCAAAATAGGTACTATTGCTGGTTACTCAACCTTGACTTTTATGTATGACTTCTAGTAGAAGGACCAGTGCAAACGACCTCTAAATTAGCGTTGTTAGTAATAGGCGTACCGTTTAGGTCTACAAGAGCTCTACTCTGGCTCCTAGTTATAGGGCCAACATTACTAGTTACTGGTATATCACTAACATTTTGTGATGTACTATCCGTACTAGTCGGTAGTAAAGGTGGAGTAACATGGCAATACTTTAAAAGAGGTTTCCAACCAGCTGGCGATAACTGATGCGATAGCTGGCGGATAACCGAAAGCTATAAAGAACATAGTATATATATGTTTTTGGAGATTTTCGTGGCCGATATGTATTAATGTAGTCAGGCGGCATACCTGGAGATATCCACGGAATACTTCAATTTTTGTATAAAAGCATGAAATTTGGCATGATGATTGGACATACCCTACTGATGATTTAAGAAAATGCAGCCAATCGAAAATTTACCCAGGAACCCCTCAAATCAAAGATGGCGTCCAAACATGGCCGAACTTTTAAAAATGGTCCTATGTTATTCATTTTCACTTTATGCACGTACTTTCAAGTACTGAATATAAATTTGAGGTTCAAATTAACTTTTTTTAATCAGAAACCTCTCAAAATTAAAGATGGCGGCCAAAAAATCAGTTTGTCAATTATTAACGGATTTGATTGAATTTCGGTTTCTACACGTATATTAAGCTGCTGAGTATCATTGTGAGGTAAAAAATATGTTTTGTGACATTTATTGGTCACATAACCTAGAAAAAGTTAGAAAAAGGACAAAACAAGATTTTGTAATGTGATTATTTACTTATCACTGGTAGCCAAACCTGATAAAAACACACGAGTACGTATTTAGCAACACTAATTAATGTTAAATACGTACAAGTTAATTTAAAAAAAATAAAAAAAAATCCTCAAATTTATATTCAGTACTTGAAAGTACGTGCGTAAAGTAAAAATGAATAACATAGGACCATAATTTTTAAAAGTTCGGCCATGTTTGGACGCCATCTTTGATTTGAGGGGTTCCTGGGTAAATTTTCGATTGGCTCCATTTCCTTAAATCATCAGTAGGGTATCCGATCATCATGCCAAATTTCATGCTTTTATACTAAAATTGAAGTATTCTCCAGGTATGCCGCCTGACTAATGTACTTGGTTTTAATGTCACGTATATTCAGACCTGGGTAAGTTACTTTTAAAAAGTAATGAAATTACATTACTCATTACTTCAGCCAAAATGTAACTAAATTACTATTTAGTTACTTTTCCAAGAAAGTAATGAAATTACGTTACTTTTTATGAAAAAAAGTAGTGAAATTACTTTCAAAAATTACTTTTTAATTTAAAATGTGTCTGACGCAAGTGCTTTGTCTGCCGATGGCGGGTCTCAGACAGGGTGTTATCCATGCCCACACTTCAAAACCAGCGGAGGCCTATCACAGAGATATTGTAGATATCTACGTATAGATGTATAGTAAATTATTGATTACGCGGGTGACATCTATCGGCGAAATGTTGTAACTACACTAAAAGTGTAACAATTCGACTATCGATTTATTTGACACAGACTTGAATGTTTGATGTCAAGTAGATAATTACGTCGTCAACGGCGCTCGTCATAGGCGGAAGTACCAAAAGTAAACATGGCTAGGTTCTGAAATAAAAACTCGGGACTAGATATCTTTCGATCAGACCTACGAAATGTCGGAAATGCTGCATGCACATGCACATTGTTCAAGCGGGCGATACGTAGATAGGCAGCAGGCGCACTGGCCCAGTGACTGATTTGTGATTTTGATACACAAAGGCACGGGCCGCGCGGCAAAAGTAACGCGTTACTAACGCCAAATTACAATGATAAAAGTAGTGAAATTACTCTTTCGTTACTTTGAGAAAATTGTAATAAAATTACTGGCTCGTTACTGAAAAAAGTAATTTCGTTACAGTAACACGTTACTTCCGTTACGTTACTACCCAGGTCTGCGTATATTAACAAATATTATTGGCATTAAAACCGAAAAACCGAGTACATTAATATAAACATAGGTATAATACAGAATACTATTTAAATATGATTAGTTATAAATTTTATATATATATATATATATATATATACACATCCAAATTTGGTTTTAGGGTTTTTGTTTGTGTATTTCCTCTTCTCTCTAGCAGGCCTACACAAGGACCATTGTCAGCTGGTCGACGTTTCGGCTGAATCACATCAGCCATCATCAGGACGAAACCCTAACAGCTCAGAAAAAACTACTGCTGCTGCCTCGACTGCAGACTGCAGTCGAGGCAGCAAAACAGCAGGTACAAAACCAGGCTATGAGACTGGTATGTGGAGCTCCCAAGTCTACGCCTATGGCTGCTATGGAAAAGCAAACTGGCTTAGCATGGCTTGGCAAATACTCGAAGAGAAAAGAGTGCAATCAAGCTCCATGAGAGGTTAATAAGGGGAAAGAATGACTACTGGAGAAACTATGGAAAGGTAATTGAAAGTTTAAAGACTCACAAAAATTTCTCGTGGACTACAGACAAGTTGAAACAAAAATACCAAATCCCAGACTGCACGCGGACACTCTTTTTTCGGGGAAGTGGAGACAGCATTGCAAGACCCCCCCTGGTTGTTATACTAGAACTAGATGAAAGAGTGCAGAAGGCATCCTGTCTGGCACAAGAGTTGAGACAGATTGCATACCGTACTCTACATGCCCGGTACCCAGTGCCTACCTGGCTGCACGTGTACACAGATGGGTCAGCGACACCACCTCGGGGGCTTGCGGGAGCAGGAGTATACTGCCAGCAGTTTGAAAAACACATTGCGGCTGGCAAGTTTGGAAACAATTTCGATGTGGAGCTGTCTGCTATTCACCTAGCATTAACCGAACTTAGCAAGTTTAAAAAAAAACATAGCCAGTGGTGATCCTGGTAGACTCAAAGACAGCATTGCAAGCCTTAACATCTCATAGAGTTACAGACTGTGGACAACAATAACCTGTAGGGAAGAGTACTATAGCCTTCATGATAAAGAGGATGGAGAATATGCCTGCAGTGTATTCCAAGTCATTGCTCGATAATGGGCAATGAGAAGGCCGGCTGTCTGGCAAAGATGGGAGTCAAGTTGCAGTGCAGCCAGAGAAGGCTATGTCTTTGCAGTCTATTAAAACTACATACAATCAACTATACAGTTGACATGGAGACGAGGAAGCAGTAGTGATGTAAATTTTCATGAAAAGTCAAATTTGTGAAACCTTTGCTGAAAACTTTGCTGAAAACTTTTCAAGCTGTGAAAAGTTCATGTTTTAGTCGCTTATCGCGGCTTATCACCGTCGTTTCAACTTAAAATTTTGACAGCATGATTGGTAGGCCCTTGTAAGGCCCTTTACCTCTAAATCAGGAGAAAATACCATCATAGCATAGTTGTTAGGACGAGGAGAATTAATTGCAGGACATTTCATTGATGTATTACAAAATTTCTATGTTGACTGTTGATAATTGCTTTAGTTTGAACTTTTTATTATGAAATAGAGTCGGCCCTATAAGCCTACAAAAGTAGCCAATGCCTACTTTAAAAAAAATGCATAGGCCCACAATGTCTAATGTTATGTAGCCTAACAGTATACAAATCCATTTACTAACTAGGAAGCTTCGCAAACGCTTTTTTAGGCGCGTTGTTGGATGAGCGTAATTTTTTAAAAACGAAAAAAGCGTAAAATTGCGATTTTTATGAGAAATAATTTTTCGATTACGCTCAAATTTCACACGAATATAAAATTTATCAAATTAAGGCTCTGTGAAAAAATCATTACAATCGAATAAAGCATGTCGGTGTTACAAGTCGAAGAAATTTAAAAAATCGAAAAAATCGAAAAATTGCGATTATCACGAGAAATAATTTTTCGATTCCGCTCAAATTCCACACGAATATATAAATTCACAAAATTAAGGTTCTGTAAAAAAATCATTACAATCGGATAAAGCATGTAGGTGTATAATAGAAGAATTTAAAAAAAAAAAAATCGTAAGTTGCGATTTTCATGAGAAATAATTTTTTGATTACGCTCAAATTTCACACGAATATATTAATTCATAAATAAAGGTTCTGTGAAAAAATCATTACAATCGAATAAATAATGTAGATGTTATAAGTCGAAGAAATTTTTTAAAAATCGAAAAAAAATCGTAAAATTGCGATTTTTATGAGAAATAATTTTTCGATTGCGCTCAAAAAGGTGGCAGTTCTAAGTTCAAAGATTTCGAAGGCCTCCATAAAATTTCATTGCAATTGGAGTAACGGTTTAGCCGGAATCGTGTTAACAGACACACAAAAATAATAATAATAATAATAATAATAATAATAATAATAATAATAATAATAATAATAAAAAATATAAAAAAATAAATAAAAAAAACATTCGGATTTTTTTCTCCAGTGTAGTGAAATGGAATCTTCGCTTCGCTCGCTACGCTCATCCAATTAGTAATTATTAATTAATCAGTACATAGTTTTATTTCATAATACATTTCAAAACTCGAAATTTAGTGTCTTATAAGTGGCAATATTTCAGGAACGTTATTACTTTGGCTTTAAAGCAATTCCGAATCGTATTCCAAGACCTGTAGATCTGTAGCAACTATAGGTACATTATTACCAACTTCTTAACGACTTTTCAAAAATTTGAAACTTTTCACAAGCTTGGTGAAAAGTTTGCATGAAAGTGAAAACTTTTCAAACTTTTCATTGCAAACTTTTCGCCTTTACATCACTAGGAAGCAGTATGAAGTAATAGCACGGGGGAAACGATGGGAGCCGTTGCTGATAAAGGAAAGAGATGTCACAAGGAAAGTGGATGAGGAAGAAAGAAGTGTATTTGTGGCAAATTTTTGAATGGAAACAGGCCACGACTACCTACAGGCCCATCTTCACAGAATAGGAGTGGTTGATTAACCCACATGTCCTCTCTGCAGAGAACATATCCAGGATGCAGACCACCTAGAATTATGTGTGTCCCTGAAGGCAGAAACGGACCAATTGCAGAAAAAAAATTGGAAAAGAGGAAATATTTGGTGGACCTTTACTGGGCGGCTAGGCAGAGAATGGGTTGAATCCAACTCTGGGTGTTAGAAAGAAGAAGAAAAAGATATTTACCTATTTACTAAAACAATTATTTTAAAAAAATATACAAATTCATATTAATTTGGGGGGCCTAAACTTTACCCCACATATTTGAAAACTTTGATTTTGAACAGACTGTACCACTTGTTATGTGACATTACATGATTAAAAATGTTGGTACTGCTTCAATAAAGTGTTATTTATTTCACACAACATTTTTTGGGGGATTTGCTCTTCAAATGGCTTTATAATTACGTTTTACCTGGGACACTATGCTAAATTAACAACAAATTAAATGGAGTTTCTAGGGTAGTTTTTTTGTAGGAAAATAGTACTCCAATGGGTCAAGCAAGTGGAATTTCGAGCTCGCTTGAAGATTAAAAAACTGCTAGGCTAGGTACCTATAGAATAAACTGTATGAACACACACAATTTCATTAATATTCATATTACTCAATGAATAAAATAAAAATGATATAGGGCATCCTACATCGAAAACAATTATGTTATTTCATGTTTTATTATCCTCCATATCCAGTTTCAAAGCAATCAAAAGTAACTAAAGTATACCTTAAAAAAAAAAAAAAAAAGTTTAAAAAAATTACCTGTGGGATAAATGTTTTGGGCATCCAAACCCCCAGCGCTTCACCGCAAAAAGTCTTGTAGGGCCTATTTGTTTTGTCCCGGATTTTATTTTCAAGAATATGGCCTAGTGACACCTAGAAACATCACTAACGACTTAAAAGTCAACTCTAGGCAAGCAGACTTGCGCAAAAAGTAGATATCAGATGCCCCCAAGACCCCTAAGAAAGTAGGTCTTTGAGATCTTATTTTTTAGGGTCCAATTTTATATTAAGATTTAACTTGTTAGAGAGGTGATAGATCACTTTTATTTTGATCTAATTGTACCCTCACCCAATTTACAGCAACAATACAAAATTTCAAGGAATAAAAGGGTATGTTTTTGTGGTTTAGGCCTATAGCAAATTGAGAACATTTGTGTCTTTTGATGGGAATATAATATGCACATATTTCATTGTATTTTTAGGGAATGTAAATCCAGGCCCAACTTATGACAAAATTATGCATACCTCATAAATCTAAGAATAAAGATAGGCCCTACTTTGTACAAGAGTTGTATTACTTAAATTTCAGGTTATCATCCAAAAGTAGTGGTCAATTTTGCATTAGAACATTGTTCCTACTCTGATTAATTAATTATATATCTAAGGTAAATGTCTGGCTTTATGTCTCCCCTCCACATGTGTGATTGTGTTAATCGAAGAAATACTTAACTATGTAAAAGTGGGTTGATTCTCATTTTACAGCTGAAGACTTGGAAATACAAAACGCTAGGCCTATGTGCAACGTTACGGACTCAACTTGGATGTGGCCAAGTATACAATCACATCCTTGAAATCAGAGCTGAATCCCAATGAGACCATAGGTTTCTTCTCATCACCAGGTATCAGTATTACAATTAGTATCACTGTGAAGTGTGTGTGAACTAACAAGTTGACAATATAAGCTCATGTAGCAATTTTATTTATTTATTAACATCACAAACATACCAGATTAGGCCATTTGGCGTGCTCCACAAGCGTAACATAACTTTGCTTAACATCTGTTTTGCAATCTTGCTATTAGAGGTGAAGAGTGATGATAGATGAGGGCAAAGGGCAATTATAAAAAACCCATGCCTTATGGGGGATTTGAACCCATGTCATCCTAGTGTCACACGCTTCGTAGGCCTATGTGCCACCACGAATATTGATACTTTTTGCAGGCAATGATGAAGAATGAATATTCATCACTACATATTTGAATTACCCTCAACCTCTCCACTTAATAAACTACTAGCTTTTAGCTTTTTCTCAATTAACGGCCATTTCCATTGGCTTGTTTCTTTCACATTTGCATGACATTGTGTAGGGTAAGCTAATCAATATGTTATCCATAGTTTTGTCATGTATTTGCAGACTTGGACAAATTACTAGTAGCGAAATTACATCACTTATTACTTCATACAAAATGCAGTTACTAAATTTCCCAATTTTTTTGAAAATACTTGTGAGACGTTGTCTATATGTCGCTTTATAAGAGACGTTGTCTATATGTCGCTTTATAAGTCCGCAGTGATGAACAGTTTGTGTGTTAGAGCTGCCTCCAAAAATTGCTGAAACAGCTTCTTTTAATGCTTTGATAGATATCAAGTCAACTGTGATTATTTGAAAACTGCGGTATCTCGCAAGACACTCATTTCCCTGGAAGACGTCCTGAAGTGCAGACATATGAAGGCAGAGGCCACAAGCCATAGTTGCGATCAAGGTGAGATCATGAAAACAACTTGAATATATTAGGTAATCTATTTTTAATTTGATTGAATTCCTACCGCGACACTGAGATTATTTCGTGTTTGACAACTAGAAACAAAAGGTAATGGCCAGTTTTACTAATTCAGAGTTTTTCTGATAGATTGATAAATAGATGAACTATTCATCTACTGTACTTTAATTCTTAAAGCTATCACAAGAGAAGATAGGCACACACATATGCCTATAGCATATTTGTGGTTACGACTACTTTTCCTGGATCTCAGGTGAATCCGCCTGTCTTTTACATTTTCGACAATACGCGCGAAAGAAATAGCTGAATGGAATTGAAACTACTGCTATTTGTAGATCAAAAATGAATTTTTATTTGTGGGCGCCAGACAAATATTAGCAGCGGATAGGGTGATCATAACTGAAAAACGAAAAACCGGGACAATCGGAGACTCCTGATTACCATGGACTTGCGTGGGCCATAACATAAGAGGACTGGGGCTGAGCCCAGGAGGCAAAATTTTGGGGGGTATTTTTGCCCTCTAGATTAGGGTGATAATATTTCAAAACTAAAATCCTTGGACATGGGGTTTCATGAGAGTAGAGTTTAAATGCAATTTGTTCTTCATAAATTGTCAATTTGGCTTCGTCTGAGCCCATTTTTCTCACAGAAAAATTTGTAAATTTTTGTACTCTTTCAATTGAGTCAATGGTAGTGTTTCTGTCTTTATAAAAGATGTTTGCCTGCGGTATCATCAAATATAATAGGATACCAACCTTTAAAAACCTTTGGTATCATTTAACACACACCGACTCCCTGCGTTTACCCATCCATCTAGGCCTACCTAGTTCCTGAAACATGTTTTAAATCAATAACAATGAAGCAATGCTGTTTAAACTTCAAAGGGACGTATGCACGTACGTGCAAGGTTACGAAAGAAATGGTGATGGTATTTAAAGACAAATAAATTGGAATAATGACAATTTAACTAATAGAAACATCATAGAATGGAAAACCGGGATATTAGGACATGCACCGGGGTCCGGGACTGGGACAGGTACCTGGAAACCAGGACAGTGCTGTGAAAACCTGGCCGTCTGGCCACCCTACCTTTTTTCTAACAGTTTCATGTAGAGTAGACCTAGAATAGGATGGTTGTATTTATGTGATTGTGTGTATTTAAGGGTTTATCTTAACTTCAAGTTTAAACCTGATTGTAGATAAACCACTCCGTCCCTGTAGAATGAGGATCTACTCCAAGTGAACAAAACAAAAATAAAAACCCACCCTAAAGACTAAAGAGGTTAGGCCCTATATTAGAAGTGCACCTACCAAAAAACATGTTTATATTCTAATTTCTAATACCACAATGGTTCAATTCCATTTAGTATGTCCAATGGCGCTATTTGTAGAAAATACAAAATCTGAGTGTTAATCCTATATTCACCTTTAATTAAATTACTGTAAGAGATTATTATTGGCGGTTGGCCTATGGTACCGGTAGGCCTGCTAGGTACTTTTACCAATCTTAAAAGAAATGGGCCTAGAAAAGTTTGACACCTGATTAATAGGCCTATTGTTAAATAAATAATAATAATAATAATAATAATAATAATAATAATAATAATAATAATAATAATAATAATAATAATAATAATAATAATAATAATAATAATAATAATAATAATAATGGTAAAAGAAACTAAAGGAAATTTGCAGAACAAGCATAGGTACAAATTATGTATAGATCTACTGTCAGAAAGATGATCCCTAGAAGCCTCCTACTAGGAAAAGAAGTGAAAAACTTGTATATACATAACATGCTCCTTAGTCCTCATGCCTGGCCTTTGAAAATGCAAACTTACCTTTGCTATATAGACTTTGTGATCTTGAGTATTTTGTGATGTTTTGCTTAGCCCCAAGGCAGTAATTGCTTTGCGCCTGTCTTCGTCCTTCTTCTTCCTCTCTAAGAAGGCATCCTTACACTCCTGTAATGTCTTATTGTGATACACCGGGCAAGCCTCTATGGTGAAATGTTTCTCGAGGCGACCTCCAAGGTGACCTACAGAGTCACAGCCTTCTAAGGGACAGCGGCGCTCTTCTACAGGAGGCTCTGTTTTGTTGGCCCGACCCTTTAATTTACGCGGACTTTTGTTTATTCGCGTTAGACGTTTAACGTTCTGTTGTTTAGCAGCCTCAGGCTCAGATTCTGTATCGCTGTTTTTACCAACTAAATGTTTACTTCTTCGTGCACTGGAGAGACGGGTTTGTTTTCTTGTGGTAGGGCGTTTTTTTCCACCATCGCTTTCAGTAATAACCGCTTTTTCTAAAGCTGGGATAACTTTCTTTTTTAACACTGGTTGTTGCTTTAGTTTCCAAGGCCGCGAGCTTTCGAAAGCAGAGTCGCCGGATTCGTACGAAGAGATCGAGTTTGCACGACTTGAGCCGGAGCTGGCAGCCGTTGCATTAGCTTTAATGCAGGGTTTTTGTTTGGCTTTCTGTTTTGCAATTGATTTTGTTGTAGCAGTGGCTGTTTTCATAGGTGTAAGTTTAGGCGGAGGTGTTTGGTCGTCGCTTTCACTGCTATTTTCTGGGCTGAAAATGCTTTTTAGTTTCTTATCTTTCTGGGCGGCAGTTTCTTTAGCAGATGTTTTGACTGGGTCTTTTTCAGTACTAGTAACTTTACGTGCATTGAGTGAAGACTTTGCAGTGCTAGATTTTTGGGCTGCAGCACTACTTTTTTGCTTAATTTGCTTTGGAAGAGCAGTTACAGTAGCAGTTGGCTTTGGTTTTGCAACTGCTTGACTCCGCCTAACTAAGACACGTTTTGTATTATTAGATTTTGAAGCCGGCTCTTCTGATTCTGAGGAATATACAGCTACACTTGGTTTTGGCTGGCGCCCTTTAGAGGCAGATGTCTTCACCTTACCCTCTTTAGTTTTCGTCGCTTCCAACTCAGTACTTTTGCTCTTCGATGATCCACTTTTCTTTTTGCAAGGTTTGCGAGTTTCGGAGTCGGTAGAATGTCCCCGTAAGCTTTTGGAAATACTAGCTTGGGATGTAGAGGAATTCTCAGTATCTGACGAGCTGGAATCACTGCCCGATGATGAAGAAGAACTTGATGAAGAGCTAGAGCTATTACTAGATGAGGTGGAATTTGTCTCGGAACTCGTAGGTACACTCTAAAAGAAAAAGAAAAATGCTACAATACCATCAATGCATTAGATGCTACCATACATAGCCTATTGTTGTAGGTTAATTATTTTGGATATGTAGACCTACATCTTTATTTTTAACACTTGTGCATAAAGTTGTATTATTGCCCCCCCCCCCCTCGAGATAAACATATTGTAGGTTTTATTACGTGTACACAAACATGCGGTTCTCTTACATTTCGTCCGAACATTTATCTTTTTAAAAATATTTAAAAATATTTAACGTAGCCTATATCCTATTCAGTTATAAAACTGATTTACAAAGGAGGACAATCATAGCAATGGTCTACCTCGCCTACATCTGGTCGACGTTCCTGGAGTACTGGATGAGTTACATTTACAGTAGGTGGTGGAGCATCGTCTTGCATTGATCTTAGATTAACAAGTCTATTCTGGTCACAAGACCTTCCTGAAGTAGGTACCTACAGGACAAGTTTCATTTCCGGTTGGTTGTGGAGTATCGTCCTTCTATGGTCTGCAGGACGATGCTCCACCGCCAGCCGATAGGCTTAGGCCTATTCTTAGAAGATCATGTGACTAGAAGTAGGAGAGGACCTACATGGGTGAAGTTGCAAGGCTCTCTTTGTGGTCCCACACCACCCAGATGGCTGGGTTTCATATCATCTTGTCTCACTTTATTATTCCATTTCGGTTTTGTTTTATGCATCGATAAACCTAGGTGAAGCCTTTGAGGAACACACATGCAGATGGGCATGTGAGAAAATAAGTCACCTGGCCGCCCACTGATTTCAACATGCCCTGGGCATGTCGGGCATGGTATTTTTTTTAGCCCTGACTATGCACATAGTTTATAGAATTAAGAGGAAGCCGGTGTGATTTGAAGTTTGGGGTGTTTCTTGTCCTACAGCCATTATAATTACATCTAAATACAACTTGGCATACTTGATAATGAAAGACATCTGTATGCCCCATCATGATATTCCCAATATTTATCATAGATCAATCAGAAAATGCATAGTAATTTGGGTGGTTTTGACCATTTTGACACATTCTAAATTCTAGAAAATTAAATTTATTTTTTGTTTATTTTCTATAATCGATTGGGCCTAATGGAAAAGTGCTATGACATCTATGCATTCATAATTAATTTTTACACAATATATAAAATCACAAATAGGTGCGACTTAAATTGTCTGAGAAATTTGAAAGCGTGTAAAATGAGCATGGGCTAAATATAAACCTTGGTTTTATATTAGGCGACGATGACACTGTTATGATGGTATTATAGACAGAAATTAATAAAGTGCCCCCAATGGGGGTTGAACCCGTGACCTCGGCTGTCCGGGTCGATGTCCATATATATTTCTTGGTTTGTTAACACATAGTTCTGGCCAAGAGGGTTTACACACATTGTTGCGATCACATCGAGTTGCAGACTGAGAAATCTGTGCTCCTCTCTACATTTGCAGCCGATGACTACCCCCCTAAGCTTGCTCAAGCCATCCTCACTAAAGACCCTCGCGATGTAAACAAACACGCAAGTGACACTACAAAGTCCTACAAAACCATAGCTATGAATTACATTCCTAGATTCTCTGAGAAATTCCGGCGCATAGTTAAAAGCTTAAACGTTCGGACAATGTTTAAATCCACAAACATTGCGTAAACAACTGTGCAAGACCAAACCCCATAATATGTTAGTACCAACCACCAAGCCCAAAACGTTTTTTTACAAAATCCCGTGCGATTGTGACAGGACCTGTCCTGAAACCAAATGCTCTCTCAACCTCTGTTTGACAGAGCCCCAACACAGTCCCAAAATTCCCGTATTGCAAACCACGTGGAAGAAACTTCAAACATGATCATGTGGAACATCACATCGGCCCTTCATCAGAAGAAGACTGTGATCTGTGATGGCATACAGCCATGGGCGCCGGGAGGGGGGGCAAGGGGGGGCGCTTGCCCCCCCTGGATTTCAGGAAAAATAAATTTTAACTAGTGATATGCGTTTATTACATATAAATTAATGTTTTTGTGAAACCGAAATTCAATTGAAAATTAATATTAATAATAATAATAATAATAATAATAATAATAATAATAATAATAATATATTTAATGATCTGATCGGGAGCAGAGTGTTGCTAGTTTGTTTGTTTTTAGTACTTAGTAATGTATTGAAATTTCGCATTTTCCTTTTTGGGTCTAGTCAATCACGCCCGTTTTCCATTTATTTTATGTTATGTGATATTATGTGTATGATTTATTGAAATAAATAATAATACTGTAACAAGATATCGTTTCTATGATTTGTAGGCTAGTAAATTATTAGTCGATGTAGACCTCTAAGAACGTGTTTATGTTTTATATTTTTATTCCACATTGCATTGCAACTGGAGAGAACTTACAAGTTGCAGTTTATGTAAGAAAAGAAAATGTTATCAAAACAGTCACATTCATTATAATTTTATGCAATTAAAATAAAGCCTTTATTTTTGAAACGTGTGTCTCATTTTCAACTCATAACCCATTTTAGTAACCGTATAAAAGTTGAGACACAATGTTTTTTTGTTTACTTTCTAGTATCTACTGCACAAAAATTACATAATTTCGGTATCGTATTCAGCCCACTACTTTTTTCTAAAACCCACCAAATGCATTCTAAAAACCTGATTTTAAAAAATTTCGCCTGCGGCGCTATTGTTGGGGGCTCCGCCCCCAAACCCCCCGTGCTTGCCCAACTAAACTACAAATTGTGATTGTTGCCCCCCCCTGCTAAAATTCCTGCCGGCGCCCATGCATACAGCCACACACCCCCTGTCAACCAGCCGTCATTTGATTTCCACCGATCCCAATTAGAGGTGGTCGCATGATCAATTTTTCATTCACGTCACGTCACGTAAACTCATTTTCTGATCACGCACAATCACGCACGAATGACATAATTTTAATTTAACTCATGCACGATCACGTAATATTTTTCAATAGCTATACTCGCTCACGCACACTCACGGACGACAAATGACGTTTTCAAGCACTCACGCGCAATCACGATTATACTCAATTGTTGGTATATTTTGAGGAGCACCATTCTAATCCGATCGCCACCAACCTGGTCATGTTCGCAATCTTCGCATTGTCAGAATATGGCAAACATCCTGTCGTCACTTGCTCCTCTCAAGAGAGTGGTAAACAAATAAATAACTAGAGATGAATACAAGTGATTGGTGGACAATAAATTCAAGAGATTGTTGGTTTATTACTCTCTAGTCCGCGTATTCATGGTTGAATTTTAGAGCAGGGTGCTACACTCAAGGCGAGCTAAGAGGAAGGTGGCCTGGCCTCGCGGATTTGAAGGGCTCGTTCCGCGCTAGAGCATTTAGTGTCACGCACGGTCACGCGTGTTACGATACACGCGTGACTGTTATATTATCACGCAAATTCACGGTACCTATTCGAAGCATTCACGTTCACGCACAATCACGAGAAAAGTCGTGAGTCACGCGTGACTCGTGAATGCTGCGATAATGCTACAAGGCTTTTACAATTTTCATTTTTTTGAAAGTGAAAGGTGTTTTGGATTAAAAAACAATACATCTGAACATTCACCAGACGGATTTTATAATTTTCGTTTTGTTTGATAAATATGATTTTTTTCCTTTGCATTGTTGAAAAATGTATGTTTTTTGTAACAAATCTATATTTCCCATATTTTAATTAAAAAACTATAAATCTCATCAAAAAAGTGTCTGGTGAATTTGTCAGAATAAGACTTGTGAGCATATTAAAAAAGAAATTATCCATTTATCTTAAAAACTGTAGAAGAAGTAGGAAAAATGTTAGCAAATGTGCTAGAATAAAAGTTTTGAGATAATAGCATTTAAAGTTTATTTATATGTTGTTTTTTTGGTAAATTTGAGTGTAACATAGCCTAAAGGTTCAGTTTATTTATTTTACATGAATTCACTGGGCCTTTATAACCTGTTAATCTAGGATTCTTTAAAATTGACTAAAATTTTATGAATAACACTCTATACAGTCCTAGATTAGGCCTAATATCAAGCCATTTTCCCATGCAAAATAGCATGCAGTGCTCAAGAAAAAAAATCATTTAATGCTTTTAGCAATATATCAGCATAAAATAAATTTATGTAGTCAATAAATAAAAAAGTAAACTTAAAAAACAATTAAAACAATAATAATGCAAAATTGCTGGTTTTTCATACATTTTCAGTGAAATAACCCCTTAAACAATTACGCTCATCCAACAACGCGCCTGAAAAAGCGTTTGCGAAGCTTCCTAGTGATAAAAATAATTATAATAAAATAAATAGTCTATGTAATAAATATATAAATATGTTATTATCCTAGTTGAATTCAAAAACTAGGCCAACATAATTTTTTGTATTATATTTATTAATTTTGAAACATACCCAAAGTAATTATTTGGACATACTCTGTTCTTATAATAAATAGGCCTACTTTATTTGTAATATTTCAACACTAATCGAGTGTCTTTCTCAAACTGAGGTTGAACAAATGAATATTCTAACAATACAAATAAATATAAAATAACAAAAATAGCTATGAAACATTTCTGCCAACAAATTATGATTAAAATAAAAATTGTAGAAATAAATTATGTAGGACAAATAATAGGTGAGGGCAAGAACATGAACACCAAATCGTCAAAACATCCAGTTAAGACAGCAATGCACTAGGCCTTACCTTAGGACAAAACATATTCCATATTGGAGGACAATGGGCGCTAGAAGTACTCATGACATTAGCTTCTTTGAACTTCCTTTCAATCCAATTGGATTCTTGGCATATTGCATAGGTATTCTCCTAATCGATGAAGTGATGGTTTTCATATACATGTTCTGCGATTTTGGAATTATGTACTTTACGCTGTGCTACATTATTCTTGTGTTCTTTCACCCGAAATGCCAATGGTCGCTTAGTTTCACCTATAAGGATCCACATTGACACGGAATTGCATAAATGGAATTTTTTGAAGCCTGTGTCGGGTCAAACGGTTTTGTTTTGGTAAGAAGACTCCTTGGTATACCAGAAGAGACAAAAACCACTTGAATACCAAAAGGTGCCATTATTCTTCTAATCTTCTCAGAAAGATTTGGATAGTACCGGTACGCTATGCCCATGCCAATGGTTTTTCGTACTTTCGGTTTGATTACTTCAAGAGATTGGTCAAAAGGTAACTCATAATCAGGTTTTAGGAAACATAATGCCTTTGGCCAATTTCTGTCATAACCATTCCATTCCATAGTGTTCTTGATGTGGATAAGTTCATGATGTAGGCCTTCTTGAGACGAACAGATGGAATGTGCTCGGGAGAAAAATCCTTTCACCATGCCTTCGATGTACTGATCTGTGTGTGTCGGTTTCCTGTACACCGTAGTATTCAAATGATCTTGATCTCTTTGTATGCTCACATCTAGGAAAGGTAGACGTCCTTTTCGTTCTTCCTCAAAGGTGAATTTAATGTTATGATGTTGAGCATTAACGTCAGCAAAAAGAATTAGCATTTCCTCACGACTACCCCTATACACACAATAGATGTCATCTACATATCTTAACCAAAGCTGTAGATTAAGAGGTCAATTTTGTAAAACTGAGTTTCTTACGAATCCATGAAAACATCAGCAAGCAAAGGGGAAAGGCAACTACCCATGGCTAAACCATCAAGTTGCAGATAGTACTTCCCATCAAACTCAAAGTAACAAGAGGATAAAACCAGTTCTCTCAATTCCATGATGTTATCAACAGGTAGTAGCGACCTCAATGGTAAAGATGTGTCAGCGGAAAGTTTGTCCTTAACAATGGCTAATGTTTGCTGATGTGCCGTGCCAATGTTGCAACGGTGGGTGCACAATTGCGTATGAGTTGAGGATTTTTTGGTCTCTTCAATAATCAGATCGAGAATATCTTGATTATACCTTCTTTTATTAACATTTGCAAAACTACTACCAGCAGAACCCAAAATTAGACAATGTAAACTACAGATTCTACGCCTCATAAACGATGGGAACCAAATTGTGCTACAATGGATACCGGCCCATTGTGGCATATATGGTAATGAGAAGGCTGACTACCTAGCCAAACAAGGTAGCAAAAGGCAACAAGAAAGTAAAAAACTGTCCCATAAATCTCTCAAGTCTCACCTGCATGCATCGACATGCAAAGCAGTCCGTAAAGAATGGCAAGAGAAGGGGCGGAATAAACCATGGGAAGAGTACACTAAAATGAGGTCGACTAGTAAGTGCTACAGTAGAAAAACTGAAACAGCTCAATTCCGGCTTCAAACGGGACATGACTTGCTTGGAAAGCACCTCCATAGATTTGGGATTTTGGAATCTAGTCTGTCGGATGTGTGGAGCTGGCCAGCAAGACAGGAAACATCTTTTTCAATATAGATATATCAAGATGGAACGAGACAAAATGCCAGATGGCATGGATCGGAGGGAACAGGAGTCCTGTCTCTACTGGCTAACTAGAAAACACATGATGACATGAATAATGTCAATTGTGGGCATATGAAAAGAAGAAGAAGAAGAAGAAGAAGAAGAAGAGAAGGCAAACCAAACAGCTTTCCAAACGGTAACAGTCTCACCCGACTATCTCTCCTGGGTCTGACCTGAACCAGCTATGCCCTGTTTTACACTGATGTAGCAGCCTGCCTTAAATACCCTAGGAGGGGGGGGGGGGCCTTACAGCGTCCCCTGGCTGGATAGCTAGGGGTGTGCTGCAATGTGGATCCTTATACATAGGTATCTATAGGAATCTAAGCGACCATTAGCAGTTCGGGCAAAAGAACAAAGGAATAATGTAGCACAGCGTAAAGTATAAATCCAAAATCACAGAACACGTATATGAAAACCATCATTTCATCGATTGGGAGAATAGAATACCTAGATGCAATACGACAAGAATCCAATTCCCAAGGAAATTCAAAGAAGCTTGTTTCATGGAATTGCATTTAAAGGTGGGCTGTCACGGTTGAACATGATTTTAGACCATGCTCATATTATTTAATTAACTTTGGGTTGTCGTAAGATTGAATAGAGCGTCGAAAATAGAATTCAATTGGAGTTTCGGTTCGGAATTTGGCGGGAGTGTTCTTTTAGAAGTGGTGGGGGTGAAACGTCACCACTACGAGTCGACTCTTGATGCGCGCGCAGATCCCTTGTCGGGCAGGTATAAGCGCGTCTAGCTAGCCGCTGTCGACTCGTGAACATTGTCACAAGACACTGCTTAGAATTTCATGATCTATTATATATATTATAAGCCAGGGGGCACGTGAAAGAGTTTTTAATCATTTAATACTCTTTGTAGACTCCACCGCCCTAAATTTCAAAACAAGATCGTGTTAGTCTAGGCCTACTTCATAACTAATCTAAAATCACAGTTCAAACCCCGCAATGTATGGATATATTTTACTTGCAAGCTCTCTCGGGAGGTTTCTATGTAGTAGCACAAGAAGTCGTAGCTGTTGTGTTGGACACAGTCACATCACTCACAAATTTTTTGTTCATAAATAATTGAAGCAGAGTTGTCTGTTTGTGTTTGGACATTTCTTTCTTTTTCTATCTTTTTTCCTTTCTTTTCTTTTCTTTTCTTTTCTTTTCTTTTCTTTTATTTTCATTCTCCACCCTTTTTTATATTTAATTCATTCATTAAATGCATAAAATATAATTTTTATTTGTTACCAAAATTGTTGGTTTAATAATGCATTGTTGTTGTAGCCTAATGCTACTATTTCAAATATTTACGAAAATGTAGTTTTTGTTGTTTCTGCATCTATGAAATTAGATTTATTTAGTTGTCCTCCTTTGTAAATCAGTTTTTATAAATGAATAGGAAAGACGTTAAATAAATAATAAATAAAATAATAAATAAATAAATAACTCCACAGAAAATCCAACAACTAATAATTACATGTGTAAATAAAATAACTCATTAGTTAGGTGCGTATATATAAAACTAGCACACCACACCTATACTACACTTCAATAGAACGAACACGGATGCAGTGGCACTATGACTTACGACTAGACCAGAGGCAAAGTGAAACTGAATATGTTCAACACACTTTACAAAAGTCCTGTGGTAGGCCTTTTGGACAGGTCTGACACTGTGCATCTAGGGCTACTGGGCAATAAAATAGAAGAATAGGCCTAGACGGATTAACCGAACGTCTTTGCAAATACTATTCTGAGAATCTGTCACAAGTCACACTCACAGCAAACATTTTGTCCATTCAAGATGAACTAATTTTCAATTCCCAGGGGTGGTCCCAGCCATTTGTGAAATTTCACATATTTTTCACATTTGAAAATTGCAATTTTTCACATTTTTACACAACTGGAAAATGAAGTTATTCACACTTTTTCACACAAATTTTCCTTAAATCATCACATTATTACCACACGGTTATTATGTTTTTACTTATTAAACGAGTATTGGGATGCAATGAGTTGATAGGATATTATTCGGCACATTCGAAATAAAAACAACATGGATTACCCTAGCTATTAGTTCATAGAATATTGTGTAAAATTTTTATTGTTATGCGATTCATACGTGACCCAAACATATTAATTAATGAAGTCGAAACTTGTAAAAAGTGTTCCTCATTACCCCTAGGCCTACCTCCCCCAGTGCAATATGTAAATTATAGCTCGAAATGTTTAGATTATTAAGATAATTTAGATAGAAATGTTTAAATAAGTTTACAATAAGGGATGACAACCTTCGACAAATCCACGAGGAGTACTCTCGCAAGGCGTAATATCCACTCGCAATGAGGTGGCGCGGGTAAACCGGGGTCTGGGGCAAAGCCCCAGCCGCCAGAGGCAAATCCGGCAAAGGCGGAAATTTTTTGGGGTCCTGTGTTATATTTGGTGGCCTAAAACGCGATTTGAGGTGACATCTTATCTTTAAAAAACGATTAAAAGAAAGCTAATATTGCATTAGCTAGCTCCTTACGTCACGTCATAGGAGTTCGATCCTCCGTCACTTAGGCCTAGGCCTACATAATAACAGTTACCGTATTTAAAATTTGTAATGATGAAAATTTGATTATTAAAGGATTATTTGATATTTTACTGGTTGATTTTTCACATTTTTTCACACAAATAGCAAAAAGTGGCACTTTTTTCACAGGTTTTCACAAAGTGTCTAATTTTTCACAATTGTTTTTACATTTTTTTCAGATGGGGACCACCACTGAATTCCATGACCATAAGCTATATAACTGGAAATTGATAGCATTTGTATTTCTCCACAAATACAAGCCGACCTAGTTTAATCCTTCTAAGCATTTCCTGAGCACATTCGCTAGCCCGGCGTGCCGCCTTTACAGTTTTCCGCATAAATCAAAGTGATGGTCATCTCCCCCACCCTAGGGGTCCTGTGCCACAGAAAATAACCTATTTTCTTGAGAATGTTTTCAAAGAACTACTTAGGGTAAGCCCTATGATGTGAAAATAACTAGGAAGCTTCGCAAACGCTTTTTCAGGCGCGTTGTTGGATGGGCGTAATTTTTTTAAAACAAAAAAAGCGTAAAATTGCGATTTTCATGAGAAATAATTTTTCGATTACGCTCAAATTTTACACGAATATATTAATTCATAAAATTAACGTTCTGTGAAAAAATCATTATTTTTTTAGGGAAAGATTAGGCCTAGGGCCTACTATGTGTTAATACTAAAATAAATTGGCCCTAGGCCTACACTTGTTGATAAAAACCCGCCTAAAATGGAAAATAAATTTTTGTTTGTAGGCCCTAGGTAGGCCTTGAAATTTTTAGGGAATGATGTAAAATGAACAAACTAAAACATTTCTATGAATGACAAACGTAGGCTAATTGTAAATATTTAATTTCTTTATGTTATGGTCACTTTAGTGTGGAATTGCCCAAAATGAGCCTGTGCTACCCCAGCCCTAGCTTTGCCCTAAAGGCCCATTCACAACAAACTTCGCTAACTTAGCCGCTAACTGAAAGGTTTGTCTTGAATGGAAAACAACATGTCTGTTCATGATCACAACTTAGCATTAAACTTACACTTAAATCAGCGGCCAAAAGTTTGCAAACTCCAAACTTAAACTTAGTAGTTAACTTAACCTTAAGAAATGAACCAATCGGAGAACGCGTACCGGTAGAGAATAAAATATTGCAAAGATGGATGCCAAAGAAATAGCAACAAAATTAGTTTGACAAAAATGCTGTTCGTTTAATTTAAACTGCCACACAACAAGAAGATTGTTAGGCCTATTTGATTCGTTAGGCCTATATGTTATTTAAATTCAAATAGCTAGGTTACTGGCAAAATAGGGAATAGGATGCAAATTTATAATGCAAGTTAAGGTTATGTACAGCGTGAACTTTACCTCGGAAAATGGCATCGTGAACAGCCGCCTAAAGTTAGAGGATAAGTTAGTGGCCCAGTTTAGCCCTAGGTACCTTACCTATTTGAGGGGAAGGTTATGCCCACTTCACATGAAGTCGTAAGGTTTAGTCCTAGTCGTATGGTATAAGATTTTGAGGGCGAGGTTTCAAGTTTTACAAAGAACTTCGCGTAAAGATGCGTCATGTCTGGTCGAAGCTCTTTGGCATTTGGATGTGACGTCCGAGCATAAATCTTGATAGAAACGGGAACCAGAAGTAGTCTCTCTAGGCCTACTGACTCTCAACATGGTAGGCCGGTCTTGGCCTAGCGCAACTGACTCGAGTAGGTATCATCTCATTGGTCTGTTGTAAGTGACGTTTCAAGCTCTGATTTGCTAGTTGTAAGAATTTGTGGTCTAGTCGTAAGAAAGATGAACGTTTTCAACTTTGTTATGACTAGGCCTAGGCCTCAGGCCTAACCATAAGACTAAACCTTGCGACAGTGTGTGAACGATAACATTGTGTCCCCTATGTTTCATTGCTTCTTATGACTAGGACTAGGCCTAGGGCCTACGACTTTATGTGAACTGGACATTAGGGATTTCTCCTGCTTGGGCCTAGCTAGGCCTAGTACCAGCAGAGGTTATAAGCCTAGGCCTAACCCTACAAGTTCAACTAACAATAGTTCTACAAAGTAAGCAACGGTGTAGGGCAGGAATAGGGGTAGGCCTAGGGTAGCTAGGGCCTAGAGCCTAGGCCAACTTACGTTACAGACCTAGCCTAGGCCTAGCTAGGCCTAGCCCTGTCCATAAGTGGTCTTACCTTCTTTTTGGAAGTCATATTATTTTCCTTTGATTCTCTTGCTCCTTCAGATACAGATAACTCACGGCCCTTGATTTTAGGTGAATTCAAACTTGGCCAGTAGTTTTTAATGTTTATCTTCTGGTAGAGGTTAGCTTGTCCCTAGTATACAAACACAGCCTTCATTACAATGTCCTTCAGACTCGGCCTATGAATAGAAGTGTCTACCTATGTCTAAAGTACCGCAAATTTCATTTCTTGTTCACCGCCTGGTAAATTCACTGGTTCCTAGCAACATTTTCATCAGGACGTCCAGCGGCAGGTGTCACTCCCTACTAGGTCTATGCCTTGGGTCTATGGTTGCAGCTGCTGTAGGTAGGTCGGACCAATCCAAGCAACTAAATAAATTAAAATGCTTGAAATGAAATTCAGTTTGACGCACGCGAGCAAAGGTACGAGGTACGCGTGAAGTCTATAGCAACTCTAGAACACAACCATAGGCCTACTTGCTAGTTGCTACTCGAGACCAATCGGTGACAGCAGTGCCCTCCCCGCCATATTCAAAATCAAGGGATTTTCTCAAGGGCAAACAATCAACTCTACTAACACCTTGAAGATTTTTGTTGGGGGTTCGTCTTTATCTTTATCTCATAAAACACAAATTGTAAACAGCTAAAAAAACTTTCAGCTGTATTATGTTGATGTTGATGACTCGGTGTCGGCTTCTAAGACCCTGTCTTCTAAGCCCCTGAACCTTTTTCGCCTTCCAAGCCCCTAGTACCGCCGATTGTGCTACTCGTTAGCGCAGAAGGCTTTAGAAGACAAACTCGACCGGTCACTAGCTTCTAAGCTAAGGCCCTGTCTTCTGACCAGGGGCGTAGGAACGGGGGGGGGATGGGGGCGAAACTCCCCCCCCCACTTATTGGCTTGACCCCCCCACTGGGGGGGTCAAGCCATGGGTGTCATTTGCTAACTTATAGCTTGTTGGGTGATTTTTAGGATTTTTACTATACAGTCGGGCTTGCAAACAAAAAGGAAGATTTTTGTTAACATTTTTTAGAAAGATTCAGCAAGAGACGTAAGTGATTTGCGAGACTAGACTATAGTCATCTGATTTTAGACTAATATTCATTATATTTTGTGTGCAGTGTTTTCACACCCTCGCAGACTGTCGACCGATTTAAGTCAGGTAATCAATCTTCAATGCAATATTAGCTTCAAAATGTAACCCTTATTCAAAATTAAAATTCGCCTGAAAACGTGTTTCAGGCCACCTATCAAGAGCGCCTTTAAAAAAAAATCTCGCCTTCGGCAAAAGAACTTCCGGCGGCTGGGGCTTCGCCCCAGACCCCAGTTTGCCAACCTCACCTCGAAGCCAACTTTAGTGTGACCCCCCACTAAAAAAATAGTTCCTACGCCACTGCTTCTGACCAGACTAAGACGGGCAAAATAGGCCTACTAAAAATATTGTAATACTTCAAAACTCAGTATTTTCAAATACAAGATACAAAATACATTGACGAATTTGTATTTGAAATAAAAAAATACAAAATACATTGCAAAAATCATCATTGGTCATCATCATCATATTTTATGATTTGTCTAAAGCCTTCGATTGCATTGACCACAAAATCCTTATATATAAACTTAATTACTATGGTATACGAGGCTCTGCACAGTCTGTACTAAAACTAATAAAATCTTATTTAAGCAACAGATACCAGTATGCAGAATTTACAACTCAAGATGCAAGGGGAAATAAAATATAACCACCTCTCAGAAAATGCTTAACAGTTGTGGAGTCACACAAGGATCAGTAGTAGTAAGCCCCCTTTTCTTCAACATATTATTTATAAACGACTTCCCTTTTTGCATAGAGGACATTGAACTGTTTGCTGATGATGCGACATGACTAGTTGTAGCATCGAACACAGAGTCGCTAATAACTCTAGCAAACTCTAGCTTGTACAAACTGGTTTAACAGTAACAAATTAGTCTCAAATTCATCAAAAACAAAATTTATTCAATTTCATTCAACTCAAAAAAGCAGATCTCTACACCCCATAAATGAACTTCTAATCCAAGAATGCCCTAGCACATGCACAAGAATTTCAAGGGAAGGGTGCATGACATCAATTTTTTGGGAATCCACATGGATGAATGCCTAACGTGGCACAAACATACAACATTTCTAGCCCGAAAACTAATTTCTGCCTGCTACTCCATAAGGATAATAAGGAATGCTACCAATTTAGAAACAGTCAAATTAGTACATTTTGCACTTTTCGAAAGTAATCTAAGATATGGGGTTGAATTCTGGGGCCACTCTTCCTATCATGAAAAAATCTTCAAAATACAAAAACGCGCTATCAGAACCATATTAAAAGTACATGCACCCACGAACACACTGTCAACCCTTATTCAAAAATCTTAAAATTCTTGCTCTCTACAGCTTATATATTATAATGGCCAAAATGGAGCTTTTATCCCGTCCAATTTTGTTTAAAAATTTTTTTATTTATTCAAGTTTCTCTTTCATTCAACCACAGATAGGTAGTGTACTCTATTATCTGTGATTCAACTAACTTTCATGCATTTTCCTTTGACTTTCAAAATATCGGTACGAGTGCTCTGGATTAGAATCCCTTTTGGTGGTTTTCTTGTTTCGAGTATCGACTGCACAAAAATTACATAATTTCGGTATTGAATCTTCTTGAAAGTACAAATTGTAATTTTTGCCCCCACCCCCCTCTCCCCGTCCTACTAAAATTCCTGCGGGCGCCCATGTAATGGGGGGGAGGGTGTTCTGTTTTTTAGGCCTTGCTCCTGTCCGATGAAGAGTTCAGCGCGCCAGAGAGAAAGATTGCAAGGTTTATTAATTAATCTCCGAGTGGCATTTGGGAGTACCTTGAGCGTGCAAGATATGATACACCCTGGTCACTGCATAATAAATAACATATTTTCCCACTACTGCCTCCTAGACGGTACTCGGTTGCTCCAATGATATTTTCAAAAGCAAAACCATTGCCGTTAAAAAAATCCTACACATTTGCAGTCTATTTTTCAATTTATTATTTCTTGTGGGTTTAAATTGCAATAGATCTCCCTGATTTTGTTAAAGTGAACTCTCACCGGATGTCTGTTTAAAATTTTCAGTGCTATCTATTCAGCGATTCAGCTGATTTTTAGAACACACACACACACACACACAATCACGGAAATGCCAAGTTCTTGAATTTTATCCTCATTCGCTTCGCTCAATCGTCTAATTAATTAATAATACTTTTTAATAACACTCAAAGAAGAGTATTGAGTTTTGTGTGCCCTAAAGTCGCACTAAATAACTAACGAACTAACTCAAAGAAGACGTTTTCCAGACTTTGTGAATAAAATGTAGACTAATAATAATGAATACAATATTTTATACGACTATAATAAACCTAAATACATAATTATGCATATACATTGTACAATTAACTGAATATTTAATTGATAATTTTATTTAAAATTGTAATTAATTATTTCTAATTCAGTACTTATCCATAAAATGTAAGCGAATGTAAGTTAGCATTTTGAAGGTTCACAATCTTAAATTTGTAAATAGATATGTAGATTACTTTTTTACTAAATTATCCTAATTAAACGAGGGAGCGGAGCGACTGAGTGTCTCCATTCAACTCAAACGGCTCTCATTCTGTGATTCTGTCTGTCTGTACGTCGAAAATCAGCCGAACCGCTGAACAGATTGCGCTGAAATTTTAAACAGACATCCGGCACGAGTTTTCTGAGAACTGTTAACAAAATCAGCTAGATCCATTACGATTTAATCCCTGATTTTTTTAAATATCGATACCATTTGTTTAGTAGCAGCTTTTTTATATTTTTACACCTGCATATTATTTTTGAGGGACGTGAAATGGGAAATAAAAAATTAGGTGATTTTGTTTTAACTTGGAAATTTGTTAATGTTTCACTCTAATACGTTTTGAACACGATTCGCAAATTGAATGTTCAATTTAAACTAGGAAAACGCCAAAGTCAATGTTAAACGAGTGGTGTGAGCCAAGTGTTACCTTGAAAAAGAAAAAAAACTTAAGAGTAACTGGGAACATCGCCTTTTCTCCCATATACCTAAGGCTGGATCTAGCCCAGTATGGGGAATGATACCGGGTACTATACACATGTTTCACTCACTCGTTTAACAACGACTTTGGCGTTTCCCTAGTTATTTTAATATGACATAAAATGTAGCCTAGTAAGTGAAATATCTACATAGACATATTTTCGTAAAGCGTGCCGTTTTCAAGATAAAAAAAAACTTCGTGCTAATATGCCGGTTTGTGATTAATTTGAATGGTGGTCATTTATGTTCGTTATTTATTGCATGGCAAACATTATACCAGGGTTGGGTCAGTAGAACATTACGCGTAGAGAATGCGTACTTTACGCGTATATTCATTCTACTGTAGAATATTGAAAATTATTACATGTTATTCTACACGTAAAATATTAAATTTGCATGTTTTATTAAATAAGTGATTTAAAGATGATTTAGAATTTTGTATTTTGTATCTGATTGATTTTCTTTATCAAATAATTACAAATAATTAAAATTTTGCATGTTCTGTTGAATAAGTGATTTAAGGATACTTTAGTATTTTGTAATTTTGAATCTAATTGATTATCTTTAACAAATAATGAAAGTTAAAGCCTACGTCGTAAGTAACTAAACGTAGTTAGTTAAATGAGGTAGGCCCTAGGCCTTTGTAGTTTTAATTAGGGGGCTAGTATAGGTAATAGGTATTTAGAAAGCATATCAAGTCACACTTCCCAATTCCTTGATGAAATTACACAATGTACGGGTACTACTTCCTACTAGGATTGTATTCATCTGACCGGTGCCGAATTAATAAAAATAAGAATAGGCCTAACAATACCCGGTGTGGTATTTATGGTATGTATGTTTTCCTTTGGTTGGAACATTCACCATTCACCACCATTCACCATTCACAGCCCTAATTTGTTGGAACTCATTGGCGGAATCTGTTAACGGGTAGGGGCAGGTATTTATGGTAAAAACGAAATTTTTTATTGCTAAAAACATTAAATTATAAATCATTTTCAACATCAATTAACCACTTTTGGGCAGAACAAAACCAAATATGCAAATAAGTTTTTCCACAAATACCTGTCTCTGAATTCTCATAACTACATTTTGTTGTAATCTGCAATTCGTTCACAAGGTGCCACACCCAAAATTTTAAAAATATCAAGGGGAGAGGAGAGAGATATATAACTTTCAACTAAAAGTTAAATAATTTTCACCACCAATTCACCGCTTTCGGGTATAATAAAAACGAAAATTGACTTTTATTTTCACCCCTGCAAATACCTGCCTCTGACTATAGGCTAAATCATAAAATAGGTAGGCAAGCATGCCTATTCCACTCTGAAATTTAAACTAAATTTATAATTTTTTCTCAGGCCTATATAAATAATTTTAGCATTTAAAAATATTCTAATATTCCACATAAGATTCTACGTCATCGACGTGGTTTGTTTGCACATGAATATTACCATTATATAATAATTTTTGTGGGAAGCCTGCCCAGGGTGGAATGCACCCCACTACAAGTGTCCTAGCTAGGTATGTTGCGGATAGGGCAATTGTGAAGAGATGTCCGAGGGCTGTTTTAAGAGGACTCAATCGCTTGCATTCGCATTAACGATTTTTTTAATGGATGTTAATACAGTACTTTTATATCGATATCCGTAATTGGTTGCACAAAATAAGCCTAAAAGATCCATTGCGAGACATAAGTCCAAAACGTGAAAAAATGGGGAAATCCAAAACATGGATTAGAATACTGGAAATTCTCACCGAACCGTTTATCTTACGATGAAACCAAATTAACCTGCGAGTTCACATTGATTTGAACGTTGATATCCATTATGCAAATTTGAGTTAAAAAAATCTGTACACTCGGAATAAATTCCCGAAGTTGACCAAAATTGAGAAAATTTTGGTGATTTCACTAAATTTTAATTCAAAATTAATGAATTAATTTAGGAATACGCATAATGGATAACATAGATTTATTCTTTATAAACGTCTGTGTGAAATTTGATAATGGTGTTATAAACCGTTTACCCGAAAAATCCAGAAAGCTGAGCGCTTAAACTCGCCTCCGTTCTAGCCTCAGCATACCCTCTTAATTGATTTATTAACATTTATTTATTTATTTATTTATTTAACGTTTATCCTATTTATTTATTTAACGTTTATCCTATTCAGTTATAAAAACTGATTTACAAAGGAGGACAACTAAATAAATCTAATTACATAGATGCAGAAACTACAATAAACTACATTTAAGAACATATTTGAAATATTAGCATTCAACAACAATTTTGTTAACAAATGAAAATAATAATGAATCAAATATAAAAAAGGGTGGGGAATGAAAAGAAAAGGAAAAAAAGGAAAAAAAAAAAGAAGAGAAAAAAAGGAAGAAAAAAAGAAAAATAGAAAGAGGAAAAAAAACATTAAAAAAGAAAAACGAAAAGAAAAAAAAATGATTTATTAGACGATCCCACTCAAACGAATATGAGGTTTGCCAAAAATCAGGAACAGCAAATCAGGGAGTATAATCAAAAAACTTTCGCGGAAGAAACCACCGAACGCGAATCTTTATTCTTGTGTTCAATCTTCATTTTTGTGTTCAAATCTTGATAACAGTAGTTTAGTCCAAAAAATCTTGACTCTAATATTTTTCTTATATCAGATATATAATTATTTATTAATTTATTAATTAGCTAATTGTGTCCAAAAATGTCAAAGTAAAGACAAATTTGTAGTGTTTGGTATCAATTGAAAGCATTTTTCACCAAAAGTAAGACAAAAATACATCGCAAAAATATATTGAAATATATGTATGTTATACTAGTTAAATATGTTGATTTTGTGATTTTTTTGTTTTTGAACCAAAATATCAACTTTAAAGTAAAATTTCTTCTAACCAATGATAACAAAGTGTTCACAAAAGAACTGGTTACTATTTTATGTATCATTTTTCAATTTTTAATAATAGTAAATACAATATATTTTACACAAATTAACAAATTTTCTTAAATTGAAATGTTTCAGAAAAACATGTTGTGTGACGTAGCAACATGCATAATTCGACTTGTTTATATCAATCTTAAAGATTTTATAAAAAGAATTTCGAAAATCATTGGCTCCAGGCTGAGTTTTGAGTATTAAGCGTCAACATTTGCTATTATATTGTGGTATTAAGCACTATCACCACGCGGGAGATAGTTGCACTGTTGCATGTGCCAAACGAAGACTTCAATTTCGCTTCACCCAGAGAAAAATAGCTCTGGTGCTTGTTGGGTGTTGGTGCTTGTTGGTGGCAAATGCTGTCATATGATACCAAACATGACAAATTTATCTTCACTTTGAAATTTTTGGACACAATTTTGTAATTAATTTAAATAAACCAATTCATAGTTAAATACTCAAAAGTCAAAACTCTGCCTGGAGCCAGTGATTTTCGAAATTATTATTACAAAATCTTTAAGATTGATATTAGCGAGTCGAACTATGCATGTTGCTACGTCACACAACATGTTTCTGTAACTTTTCAATTTAAGAAAATTTGTTAATTTGTGTAAAATATATTGCAATTATTATTATAACATATATATAAAAATCACAAAATCAACATATTTAACTATAACATATATATATTTGAATATAATTTTTCAATGTATTTTTTTTCTTACTTTTGATGACAAATGCTTTCATTTGATACCAAACATGACAAATTTATCTTCACTTTGAAATTTTTGGACACAATTATGTAGCTGTTGGATGAGCGTAGCGAGCGTAGCGAGCGAAGCAAAAATTTCATTTCAATACACTGGAGAAAAAAAACGGAATGTTTTTTTTTCTTTCTTTTTTTCTTTTTGTCTGTCGTTTAACACGATTCCGGCTCGATACTCCAATTGAAATGAAAATTTTCTAGAGGCTTTCGAAATCTCTGAACTTAGAACTGCCACGTTTTTTAGAGCAATCAAAAAATTATTTCTCATTAAAATCGCAATTTTACGATTTATTTCAATTTAAAAAAAAATCTTCTACTTATAACACCTATATGCTTTATCCGATTGTTATGATTTTTTCATAGAACCTTAATTTTATGAATTAATATATTCGTGTGAAATTTGAGCGCAATCAAAAAATGTTTGCTTATGAAAATCGCAATTTTACGATTTTTTCGATTTTTAAACATTTCTTCGACTTATAAGTGACACCTACATGCATTATCCGATTGTAATGATTTTTTCACAGAACCTTAATTTTATGAATTTATGTATTGGTGTGAAATTTGAGCGCAATCGAAAAATAATTTCTCATGAAAATCGTAATTCTACGTTTTTTTTCGTTTAAAAAAAATTACGCTTATCCAACAACGCGCCTGAAAAAGCGTTTGCGAAGCTTCCTAGTTAATTTAATTAACCAATTCATAGTTAAATACTCAAAACTCAGCCTGAAGCCAGTGATGTTCGAAATTATTACTACAAAATCTTTAAGATTGATGTAAGCAAGTCGATGCATGTTGCTACGTCACACAACATGTTTCTGAAACTATACAATTTAAGAAAATTTGTTAATTTGTGTAAAATATATTGTAATTTCTATTATTGAAAATTGAAATATGATACATTAATATTTACCAGTTCTTTTGTGAACACTGTGTTATCATTGGTTAGAAGAAATATTACTTTAAAGTTGATATTTTGGTTCAAAAACAAAAAATCACAAAATAATTTAAGTATTTTAATATATTTTTACGATGTATTTTTTTCTTACTCTTGGTGAAAAATGCTTTCAATTGATACCAAACACTATAAATTTGTCTTTACATTGAAATTTTTGGACACAATTAGCTAATTAATGTTAATTAATCAATTAATAGTTAAATACTCAACACTCAGCTTGGAGCCAGTTATTTTCGAATTTCTCATTACAAAAATTTAAGGTTTGCTAAATTTTCAAGTTGGTGTAATATTTTGTACCATAGTTAGACATCTTTATGCCATATTGTCATTTGTGTTAAATATATTATTGTAATTACTTCTATTGAAAATTGAAAAATGATATATTAATTATAGTTACCAGCTCTTTTGTGAACACTGTGATATCATTGGTTAGAAGAAATTTTACTTTAACGTTGATCTTTTAGTTCAAAAACTAAAAAATCAGCAAAATCCACATATTTAACTATAACTTATGTAAATTTCAATATATTTTTTCAATGTATTTTTTTCCTATAAAGATAAAAATGCTCTTGATTAACACCAAACATGACTCATTTATTGACACTTTGAAATTCGTGTCACATAATTAACTGATAAGTTATAATTAATTAATTAATAGTTAAATAATAAGATCCCGTCGTGGAGCAAGTTATTTTCGAATTTCTCATTACAAAATGTATATTATTGCAAATTTTTTACGCTGGTATCACATTTTGCACTATAGTTAGACATCTTTACTCCATGCACTAAAGGATTTATTTCCGAGAGTAGTTTGTAGTGTGAACCAAGGTCCACTGGATTTCCACTAGGCTTCACTGCCGCACACAGACCTCACGGACGTGGACTGCTGATTCATACCTGGCAAATGTTGAGATGTGAAGTTTGCGGAAGTTCGTTTCAGACGTCCCTAATCAGCGGCAGATTCAAAATAAAATAACTAAACATAATAGATTCGTTCACCTGTGTCACTGGCCTGTGTTTATCAGTTTATTTAGTGTAACACTACAGTAAACACTATTCGTAGGCATCCTGAGTGACCCTGATAATAGCCTTCTTTAATCAATGCTGTAATGTAGGTCTACTAGTCAACATAACCTCAAAATAAGCTAGCCACAAACCGCCATCTGGACATCTAGACGGTGGTGCAATCGCAATACAATCGGGGGATGCCGCCCAGTAGGACCATTGTATGAGGCCTTTTCCATACTTGGGGAAGGAACTTTTTAAAAGAACGAGTTCATGGGAACGAGTTCAATTTTCCCGGAACTTTTTAAGGAACTTGATCCCTTTTATGGCTGAGGAACTTTTAAGTGATCAAGTTCATATTTTCGAGGAACTTTTTAGAAAGTTCCTTAAAACATTCCAGTTCCAGTTAAGTAGCCAATTTTGTACTTAGAACCACTTTTCAGTATTCGTTAGCAAACAACTTTGCCGTTATGTATCATTTATAATTTTCGTATCAAACGTATCATCATGATTCATGACCCTACCGCTCACTGTGCTCTTTGACAGCCGTACGAATTTACTTGCAATTACACGTCAGTCATTCTGCAGTCGCATTAAACAAACTTTAAAATGAAAGGGAACTTTGTGGATGAGCGTAGCGAGCTTAGCGAGCGAAGTGAAGATTCCATTTCACTATACTGGAGAAAAAAATCCGGAATGTTTTTCTTTCTTTTTTTTCTGTTTGTATTATTGTGTGTTTGTTAACACGATTCCGGCTAAACCGATACTCCAATTACGATGAAATTTTATGGAGGCCTTCGAAATCTCTGAACTTAGAACTGCCACGTTTTTGAGCGCAATCGGAAAATTATTTCTCATTAAAATAGCAATTTTACGATTTTTTTCGATTTTTAAAAAATTTCTTCAGCTTATAACACCTACATGCTTTATTCGATTTTAATGATTTTTTCACAGAATCTTAGTTTTATGAATTAAGGTATTCGTGTGAAATTTGAGGGCAATCGAAAAACTATTTCTCATGTTCATCGAAATTTTACGTTTTTTTCTTCTTTTTTAAAACATTTCTTTGACTTATAACACCTACATGCTTTATCCTATTGTAATGATTTTTTCACAGAACCTTAATTTTATGAATTAATATATTCATGTAAAATTTGTGCGCAATCGAATAATTATTTCTTATGAAAATTTCAATATTACGATTTTTTCCTTATTTAAAGTTTAAGTTAATTTTTTTATTCAATTTAATTTAATTTAAAAAAAAAACTTCAACGTATTAATGATCCTTTCACAGAACAACAGGAAATCCGCATAACACATGGCAGCTCAATGCACCAATTACGCTCATCCAACAACGCGGCGGGACTTAAGCGTTTTCCTAGTTAAAGGAACTTTATTTCCTTTTTATGAGGTTCTTGAACTTTTTAGAGGGTAGGGTGTAGAAAAAGGAACTTGAACTTTATAAAAGTTCTTTTTTGTTGATCAACTGAATCCTTTAAAAGTTCTTTTTTAAAAGGAACTTCCCCAAGTATGGCCTTTTCACCCTTCGCTTTAGGCCCATGTTGGCTTCAAGGTTACAGTATAGCATGCCAGTCCACGTAAGTATATAGAAGTCAGTGACAGATCTCGCTAGGAGTAGATCCAGGGGACCAGTATATTTAGTGTTAGTTGCAGTAGCTGGCGCGATCTCTAACTATAATCTGGAACTATGTGGAGACAATACTCAACTAAGGCGCCTTTTCAAAATCACAATTTGCATTCCTGTTTAGTAATGAATAAAAATATGTTCAAAAACACAATAAATGTAAAGTTGTGCTGAAAAAATTCTTTCAGCTTCTCAAAATGTCGGCCAAGCTAAATAATTCGATTGAAATCAATATTTTGGAAAATGAAATTAATATTTTGGCTTTGGCTATGAAGTAATAATAGACCTGTTGCGATTTTAAATGTATTTTGTTTTAAATTTCTTTGTATTGTATAGGCCTATGAATTTCAAAACCTTTTCTATAATTATTTTAATGCAATCCAAAAAGTAAAACATCTATTTAGACCGTTGTTTGAACCCAGGTCACCCCATACTATAGGTGTTAAGATATCTATGGGTCACCCACATGCCACATTTCAGGTACAAAGGCGCCTTAGCCAACTATACTAGAAAAACGACAAAGTCGTTGTTAGACGAGTGAGCGAGCCATGTGTACTACCCGGTAACTATTTGCATTTGAGTTCATTGATTGATTGGATGAGCGTAGCGAGCGAAGCGAAGATTCCATTTCACTACACTGGAAAAAAATCGGGAATGTTTTTTTTTTTTTTTTTCTGTATTTTTTGGCTGTTTGTTAACACGATTCCGGCTAAACCAATACTCCAATTGCAATGAAATTTTATAGGGGCCTTCAAAATCTCTGAACTTAGAACTGCCACGTTTTTGAGCGCAATCGAAAAATTATTTCTAATGAAAATCGCAAATTTACGATTTTTTTCGATTTTTAAAAAATTTCTTCGACTTATAACATCTACATGCTGAATCTGATTTTAATGATTTTTTTACAGAACCTTAATTTTATGAATTAAGATATTCGTGTGAAATTTGAGCACAATCGAAAAATTATTTCTCATGAAAATCGAAATTTTACGTGTTTTTTCTTTTTTTAAACAATTCTTTGACTTATAACACCTACATGCTTTATCCTATTGTTATGATTTTTTACATAACCTTAATTTTATAAATTAATATATTCGTGTGAAATTTGAGCGCAATCGAATAATTATTTCTTAGTAAATCGCAATTTTACGATTTTTTTCTTTTTTTAAAATTACGATTAAAGAAAAAATAAAAGAATAAAGTTAATTTTTTTTTTTTTATTTTTAAAAATCGACTAAGTTATAATTTTTTCACAAAACAACAGAAAATCTGCATAACACATGGCAGGTCAATGCACCAATTACGCTCATCCAACAACGCGGCGGGACTTAAGCGTTTTCCTAGTTATAATATACAATACAGAGGTTTGAGTTTAGTTGATATAAGGGCGCGTCAACTGTAACGCCACTCCAGCCTGCAATAGACTAGGGAGGAAAGCCTCATCTCATGCGGACTAAATCCAGCCTTAGGTATACGGCTGGCGCCACAGATGATTGGTGACGCCAAGGGAATGACTAGGAAGCTTCGCAAACGCTTTTTCAGGCGCGTTGTTGGATGAGCGTAATTTTTTTTTAAAACGAAAAAAGCGTAAAATTGAGATTTTATTAAGAAATAATTTTTCGATTACGCTCAAATTTCACATGAATATATTAATTCATAACATTAAGGTTCTGTAAAAAAATATTACAATCTGATAAAGCATGAATATGTTATAAGTCGAAGAAATTTAAAAAAATTAAAAAATCGTAAAAATGCGAATTTCATGAGAAATAATTTTTCGATTACGCTCAAATTTCACACGAATATATTAATTCATAAAATAAAGGTTCTGAAAAAAATCATCACAATCGGATAAAGCATGTAGGTGTTATAAGTCGAAGAAGGTTTTTAAAATCGACAAAAATCGTAAAATTGCGATTTTTATGATAAATTATTTTTCGATTGTGCTCAAAAACGTGGCAGTTCTAAGTTCAGAGATTTCGAAGGCCTCCAGAAAATTTCATCGCAATTGGAGTATCTGTTTGGCCGGAATCGTGTTAACAAACACACAAGAATACAAAAAAAAAACTTTCCGGATTTTTTTCTCCAGTGTAGTGAAATGGAATCTTCGCTTCGCTCGCTACGCTCTTCCAATCACAAGCCGTGCACGGTTTTGTATGTGTGTTTGGATGACCGATTTACGATGAGACTCGGTTGCAAACATGTTTAAATAAACTAGGAAAACGCTTAAGTCCCGCCGCGTTGTTGGATGAGCGTTGGTGCATTGAGCTGCCATGTGTTATGCGGATTTTCTGTTGTTCTGTGAAAAAATCATTACTTACTCGAAGATTTTTTTAAAATTAAATTAAATTAAATAAATAATTAACTTAATTTTTTTAATTAATCGTAATTTTAAAAAAAGAAAAAAATCGTAAAATTGCAATTTTCATAAGAAATAATTATTCGATTGCGCTCAAATTTAACACGAATATATTTATTCATAAAATTAAGGTCATGTGTAAAAATTATTACAATAGGATAAAGCATGTAGGTATAATAAGTCAAAGAATTGTTTTAAAAAAGAAAAAAACCCTTAAAATTTCGATTTTCATGAGAAATAATTATTCGATTACGCTCAAATTTCACACGAATATCTAAATTCATAAAATTAAGGTTCTGCAAAAAAATCATTACAATCGGATAAAGCATGTAGGTGTTATAAGTCGAAGAAAGTTTTTAAAAATAGAAAAAAATCGTAAAATTGCGTTTTTAAAGAGAAAAATTTTCCCGATTGCGCTCAAAAACGTGGCAGTTTTAAGTTCAGAGATTTCGAAGGTCTCCATAAAATTTCATCGCAATCGGAGTATCGGTTTAGCCGGAATCGTGTTAAAAAACACACAAAAATACAAAAAAAAGAAAAAAAAAACATTCCGGATTTTTTTCTCCAGTGTAGTGAAATGGAATCTTCGCTTCGCTCGCTACGCTCATCCAATTAAAAATTAACTTTTTTTTTATATATATAATCGTAATTTTAAAAAAGAAAAAAATCGTAAAATTGCGATTTTCATAAGAAATAATTATTCAATTGCGCTCAAATTTTACACGAATATATTAATTCATAAAATTAAGGTTCTGTGAAAAAATCATTACAATAGGATAAAGCATGTAGGTGTCATAAGTCAAAGAATTGTTTAAAAAAAGAAAAAAAACTGTAAAATTTCGATTTTCATGAGAAATAATTTTCCGATTGCGCTCAAAAACGTGGCAGTTCTAAGTTCAGAGATTTCGAAGGTCTCCATAAAATTTCATCGCAATTGGAGTATCGGTTTAGCCGTAATCATGTTAACAAACACACAATAATACATACAGAAAAAAAAGACATTCCGGATTTTTTTCTCCAGTGTAGTGAAATGGAATCTTCGCTTCGCTTCGCTCATCCAATAATTTAAAAACAGATTTAAAAAATACTTATCTTTGTTGTTGTGACTTGTCTGATTTTAATTGGGGGACTTTGTGTACTGTCTTGGAGTGAATTTACCCTTAGGGATGTCTGCAGCCCTAGCTCACATCCCTACAGCACATTCCACATAATACCCTATAACATCCCAGTTAGAATCATCTGAAGAGGGGCATGTTTCAATTATATCCTGACGACTTTACTTATTTTGTCAAAGCAACAATAATCACAGCAAGTAACGAATGTTGTGATATTTTTCGCAGCTCTGGTAAAGGTATGCCTACGCATTGCATACATTATTATTCTATTTGTTTACCGCTGTTGGTTATTACATCACTACAATGCTGATAAAATTCATTTTGTTCGTGTTCATGTCGTTCATTTAGTAGCGATAATAATAATTTATTATATTATACGAATTAAACATTTGAAATCTTCGTGTCATATTTAGAGGACATTTTCAAACAGGCGAAATGGGACAATCGAATCTTAACACGACAATATAAGATCAGTTAATGATGAGTGACATGTTGATACACTGTAAACAATTAGGAAAGATATCTAGGTAACCACATGCAGCAACCCACGGTCAGTTTCTAGTGTGGCCTAATGGTGTTCTTGGTTAGTACAGGTTCTGGCTGCAGCAGGCTCATAACACGTATGCTTTCGCTCCTCGCAGATTATTGCACGTTTGTTTCACCTTTATTTATTTATTTTTTGATTGCAAAACATAATAGTATTCTTTACCATAAAAATTAAACCTACTTCAAATATTCCTCTTGAGCTGAAAGCATGGCTGAATTGAATGGGGAAAATAATAGCTTCTGCTTAGTAGGCCCATATGTGATTAAAATTTCTAGTAAAAAATCAAACTAGTTTTCTATGATGAGTTAAAGATTCCGTGCTAAGATAAAAGTGGTCGAAATTAAAAGCAAATCGCCTAGTCCTATGAGCGTATGCCATCACAACTTTGCCACGAAGCACAACGGAAGGTATAATTTCGTTCATGAGCTAAGCGCATATTAACTCATCAGTTTGATAAGAAAGCGCTGCTTACTCGCTCGGCTTAATAATTGAGGCACTTAAAAGGTGAAATCACTTGCATGCAGGCAGGCTGCGGTTCTGTGGGGCGTGTTCTGACTCGGACCTGTGGCATCCTCAACAAAGGCTAATAGCTATGTCTTATTATCGCTCGAAGTAGCTACCAAGATTACCTATATATATTGTATTAATTAGCAGGCAAAGCACGCTACCGCTGGCTAGCAATTAAACTGAACAATCTTGAAACCCTTTTCGAATTCCACTCTGATAAAGTCGAGAAGAATTATTCACTCACAAATATATTTTGAAGAAAATGGTCAAGATCGTTTAATATCTAATTTATAATCGTATTTACTGTTGCAAATCTTCTTGTATTTCCATATCGGTTGCACTGTTTCTGACTGGCTGTTTATATCGGCGTACTGCATGTGTGAAGCCATGTGAAAGCGGGTGTAATTGGTTCGTTTCATCATGTACCCACAGTTACTCTAAATTAATGTTTTGGACTCGAGTAATCTCAGATAGCCTCTGTGACGGCAGCATGCATGGGCGGCGGAACTGGTAAGGTCATCTCTTCAGTGTATTTATCTGAGTACAAAGTGACAGTGGTTGGCGAGGCGGGGTGGGTGCCCCGCCATTGTCTGCGTGGTAGCTGACCCAATCCGAAGGCTAAGCCTACCCCACAGCTACTACCCTGACAGATTAAAAACATTTACCAATACCATATGACAGTCGAATTCGGGTTCATGTTTTGTAACAAATACTGTGTTTAATGGACCTCAGTATGATATCCACTTAGCTCGGCTACGATACCAAAATGAACTTGGAAGACCATACCGCCGCACAATGTCCTTTGTATTCAACGATAATACACTTTAGACAAATACATTGGCCAGCTAAGCGCATACTGATAATTTCACTAACTCCCAATCCCCAACGCACAATGTAAATGTATTTGACTTTTAGGCCATCTACGATTCAATATCAATGTATTTGAAATCGATGAGCGTCGATTAAAACAAATCTTAACCAACAGCAATTAAAAGAAACTTTGTAATTAATATTTTGTGTTAGTGTGGGGATGTGGATCGAATTAATTGAAAAGTAATGCCGGGCCGCAATTAGAATTGTCCCAGAGTTGGTAGGAAACAATCTTGTAAATACTGCTTGCAACAGTTTGAGAACATGGAGGAGGAGAACAATGTTCCCCTTTGTCATATGATACACTGGGAGAAGGAATCTGTGTTCAATATTGCGTACATTTGATTGATTTACTATTATCAGAGTCCAAAAATTGCATTTCATCACCCATTAGAATAAATGATAAAAATTGGATACATATTATTCGACTTAAAAAAGCTCCAGTTCAAGTCACAACAAAATTCAAATTTTATACTCACTGGAATGAATAAAAATCCTTATTAATTATTATCATTTAAATTCGAAGAAACAATCTTAATTCACAAATACCGTGCAAATTTGACTTCTCAATCCAAGTAATCCCTGCAAGAGCGGGAAGAGTTGACTGACCGTCGGATCACCTTGGCAATGTTTACTAGGACACTTAGCTGAGTCTGATTACTAATCGGATAAACTTTGGAACGCAACTCTTTAATAGGGAACTGGACTACTTTTCAAAAAATACAATTTACTTATTTCAATTAAGAATTTAAATTACATCAGAATTTACAAAAATAGTAAAAATAATATAAAATGCATTTATTCTATGAATGTTCAGAGTTATTAGGTTTTGAATTCCAAGATGGCCGTAACGTCGTTGGGAGTTTCTTTGGGCTTGAGCGTAGGTCGACGTCAGGGTGACGTCACATGCTGTTTTTCGCGGGAAGCTAGATTTAAATTCTTGGCTTAGCTAGGGCAATACACCATTTTACAAATAGATTTTAAAAAGTGAAATATTTTTTGGGAAAAATTCCAAGATAACCATTTTGTAAACATATGTTTTAACCAAATTATATTCATACTTTAAACTCATCGTTTTAGAATTTGTGGTTCCCGTCGACATGGACATGGACCCAGTTCCTCATACTTATTGGAAGGGGCCTGGTCCCTTAAAGTGGACATGGACCCAGTTCCTCATACTATGGAAGGGGACCAGTCCCTTAAAGTGGACATGGACCCAGTTCCTCATACTTATTGGAAGGGGCCTGGTCCCTTAAAGTGGACATGTACCCAGTTCCTCATACTTATTGGAAGGGGCCCGGTCCCGCTAAGTGGACAAGGATCCAGTTCCCAACACTTTGTAGAAGGGGACCGGTCCCTCTAAGGGGACATGGGCCCAGTTCCTCAGAGTAGAAGGGGTTAGGTCACTCAACACTTTCGTCGCTTGTGGCCATTTCTACGTGACAAGATTCTGTGCCGCACCCTTTTCTTAATGCATCAAAAACCAGATCCCTTCCCAGATAGTAATATTAAAACAAAGCTCTTTCTCATCATTATAGTTCGCCTGCTCCAAGAGGACATGAATTAAACAGTAGCCAGATAACCACTTAGCTCGCAGGCCTTATAGGCTAGGAGTAGCCATTTAAATTACTTTTTATTATGTATGGAAGCATATTGTAATAGTTGCTTTCCTGTATAACCGTTTTAAACTCGCGGCAATTTATCTTTCCAGGCTTCAGAATTAATAAATCATTTTTATAATCTTCTTTGATGTCGGGTTGTTAAAGACATATTTCAGTAGTCAAGTACTGTACCTTTTTAAGTTTCACTTTAAAATACGTCCGATTACTAGGCAATGTTTACTTTAGCAGCAGTGAATACGACAAAGCAAATTTTTGCAATGCACAATCACTTTATATATGCTACAATGAATTAATTGGTGTGATACTGTTGTAAATATGTTATAGTACACAGCTTGGATACATTTACATTTGCATAAACATTTTCCCAAGGTATACCGATACATATTGAAGGAAGAAAACTTACGGTCTGCATTGCCAGCAATCGGCCAAATAAGATTCTCGTATATATTGTTTAAATATGGCACACTAAACCCATTTATTGTCTTGTTTCTATGTAAGATCATTTGCCTAATGATTGGAGGTATTAAATGTAAATGGTAATATTTTTAAAATGTATCACGTAATGATACGATCTTATTAATGCTTTGCATTGCTCTAATTGCAAAACAGTGAAATTTACACACTACATGCATAAACAATTTCATCATTACCTATGACACCCTGCGAGCACTCTTATAACCCTTGGTTTAAAAGGGGAAACTACCTTTGTAGTCTCGAATAAAATGAAAACATTATTAATTGAATAATTTATTTTTGTTGTTTTTTCTAGCTGGCGTTTCATTTAAAAGTACCAAAGGTATCAGTACGTGCTACAAGTTAAAAAGAATGTCGGTGAACAGACGAAATAATTGTGTTTTTAAGAAGTTGAATAGTAATATTTTACTTAATTATTGGTTATTAGCATTATGAAGATTTTTATCTTCCGATTTTGTGGTGTTATTTCCACTTTAAGGTGTTATTTGAGGTATTATTTGGGGTTTATCGCTTTTCCGAAAAGAAAGTATGTTTTGTTTGGTGACGTAGGTCGATACGTTACTAAATCCAAGGATCAAGTGAGGGATAAAATAGCGCGCATCAAAATAAGCCGTCAGACCGTTTTTGCGTATGTCACGCCGTTGTCTGTGGCCTTAAATATTTTTAAGTGTCTTCAAATATTTGTCAGTGGCCCTAAGAATTTGATAGTCTCTTCAAATATCGTCAGTGGCCCCAAGTATTTGTAAGTGTCTTCAAATATCTGTCAGTGGCCCCAAGTATTTGTAAGTGTCTTCAAATATCTGTCAGTGACGGCCTCAAGTATTTGTAAGTATCTTCAAATATCTGTCAGTGACGGCCTCAAGTATTTGTAAGTCTCTTCAAATATCTGTCAGTGGCCTCAAGTATTTTTTAGTCTCTTCAAAAATCTGTCAGTGACGGCCTCAAGTATTTGTTAGTCTCTTCAAATATTTGTCAGTGGCCTCAAGTATTTGTAAGTCTCTTCAAGTATCTGTCAATCAGTGACCCCAAGTATTTGTTAATCTTCAAATAAATGTCGGTGGCCGTATGATATATTTTAAAATTTTAGCAATGTATTTTTGTCATCTCCCCTACATAACTTAAAGTTTTATTACCTCACATATTCATCAATGGTATAAAACATTTCACAGTATACTGCTTATACCATACTATACTTTGCACTATCTAGACGCCTATACTACGGCTATAGCCGTTGATTGTCGTCAGTTGCCTTGGACATGTGCCTGTCAATGCCCTCATATAGTTTATCAGCGCCAGTTAGTGACTTTTTATTGTTAGTGGAACTTTCATCTAGGAAGTAGAATAAAAAACTAGATATTCTTTTGTTTTCAATCTTTTAGTATATTGAATATCCCTGCTTCCGATGCACACATCCTTAGAACATTCGCATCAGCCTTCAAAAAACTGGTCAAACCAGTATTGTATGTGAACTTTGAACGTTGTTAATATAGATTCAGGTATATCCTACTAAAACAAATCAACTTTGGACGATAAATGAATTCAATTGAATATTATTATTAAAGGATGAAATTTTGGCAAAGCAAGAAGCCGGACATTACCATTGAATGTTCGTCCTGCATTGGTATTCTTGTGCGAGTAAGCGCCGGACTTTGAAATACGCCGCGGAGACTAGCCCTGTCAAAACTAAATCACGGGAGAAAAACATGTGGGCTCTTCGCGAGCTCGCGATAAATTGTCACAAGCGTGCAACCGTTTCACAGAAGTGGACTCCGGTTATATCGGTGTGTTCCCTGTTCAGACCAGCCTGGCTACTGTCAAATCCATGCATTTAACACTGCATCGCGACAAAATACCCTGTCGTATTATTTCAATTCTCGACAAAAGAATTGCCATTTCTGAAAATCTTTTGACGAAGTATTTTCTCAACATTAAAACGAATTTGTCTAAATTCATTGTTGAGTGATTTTAAAAAAAACAAAGGTTATGTTTGTGTATTCGACGTGTAGACACGTATTTAATATGGTTTTGCAGAATATTTTTTGTCAGAAATATCGTTCAGTGTTATAAAGCAAACATCAAGGCGGCAGTGAAACAAACGTCTGTTTGTTTGTTAGAAATATCACTTGTTTCTGTTGAATGAGTCCGTGCTAGGCTGACTCAATTAAGTTTTCTTGTTCAGTTATATATTAAAAGTATTTTTTCTACTTTTAAGCTATTTTAAGTTATTAAAACACCGATTCCGTTGATAGGTAATGGAGCCCAGCATGTGAATTGAAAAGTGTTTATCAATTAAAATAGCCAGGAGGTGATAGCTGTGTGTGAAGACAAACAAGAACTCAACGTGACAAGAAGTTCCTTTTGTTCTGAGCTGGTCTAGGTCTAGTGTGTAGGCTACTAGGACCTAATAAAGATGCCAACAACAGGCAGTGAGGAGACCCGTTGAACTAAGCTTGATGGAGATAATTACTACTCATGGGCAATTAGGGTGAAAGGACTTTGCATGAAGGGAGGTTGCTGGGAGGCAATAACAGGGTTTGAATCTGAAGAAGTTGGTAGAAATGAAACAGCGATTGAGACGCGAAGAAGGACGAAACTAGACCATGCAGCGTTGGCTATCATGTTAACTACTGTTAATGATGCACATCTCGACGACATCGCAGAGTGTGAAACAGCCAAGGAAGCCTGGGATACATTAGAAGAGGTGTGTACAGCTATGGCTACTGCTCAATGCAAAGCGAAAAACAGACCCAGTAAGCATGCATGATTTCATAGGTAGAGTAAATGATTTTAACAGAAAAATCAAGTCTGGTCTAACCTTCATAGACAGGCAATTATCTTTTTACTTATTTCTCGATTTGGTTAGTCGAAAAACACTCCCGTAGATGTAATTGTTATTATTTACTTCAATTCAGAAATTAAAAAAGTTCGCCCCAACCGGGAATCGAACCACGGATCTCCCGCATTCCAGACAGGCATCTTAACCACTAGACCATCAGGACGGGTACATTCGAACCTCTGAATTGTAGTTGCATTATACATCTGAATGAATGGATACAATTCAGAGCTTAAAATGTACCCGTCCTGATGGTCTAGTGGTTAAGACGCCTGTCTGGAATGCGGGAGATCCGTGGTTCGATTCCCGGTTGGGGCGGACTTTTTTAATTTCTGAATTGTAGTAAATAATATCTTTTTACTTGCTGGGTTCGCCACGTGATAGATATGGAGGTCTTATAAGAAGCCTGGAGCACGAAGAGAGTAGGTTTAACTACGAAATATATCAATGCCAAATTGCTCTTAGAAGAGAAAATAATGAAGAGAGAGAATGTAGATCACGAAGAACACAAAGTGCTTCGAGTAACTAAAGAGGCAACTGCGAGAGATTTCACCAAGAAGAAGAACTCTTGGAGAGAAAAATCAGAGGATTCGTACCGGAACAACACCAGTAGGCCTAATAAAAATAGCTATCGAAGTTTTTGGTGTTATGCATGCAAAGGCAAAGGTCATATTGCTAAAAATTGTCCTAAGGTTTTAAGTGAATTGGAGAAAGGAGAGGAAGGAACCTCAAAGAAGGAATCGGCTTCAGTTGCTACAAGGGAGTACAGTACATGGCACTGACACTGACAGCCGAAAGCAGAAGAACAAACCAAAGTGAAGGAGTGTGGTTGTTTGATTCCGGAGCCTCTGATCATATGATACCACGCAGAGATTTGATTAGGAATATCGTTCCCATGTCTGGAGAAGTAGTGATAGGTAATGGTACACCCTTGAAAATTGAGGGTAAGGGATCAGTACTGTTGCACATTTCAGGTGAATGTGGAGGTTGGGATATCGAATTTAAAAATGTTCTATATGTACCAGAGTTACATGACAACCTGATCTCCCAAGGAACTTTAGAAGAGAAATAATTCAGAATAACTGCCTACAATGAAGTGTCAAGTGTGTTACAGGGAGAGAAAGAGATACTTCGAGCTTTGAGAATCGGCAAACAATATTATGTAACCACTGAAGGAGGAGAATGTACCGCATCGTCAAAGTCAGTTTATAACAAGGAACTGAGAAAGGCGTCAAGAGTAACCGTAGGTACCTGGCATGACAGATTGGGCCATCTACACGGCGAAGTACTTGGCAAGATCGAACCATTATCAGAAAAAGTTTAAGGCTACTGTATTACCTCTGGCCGATAATTTGAAAGTCGAAGAAACATGTCTGAAAAGTTTGCTGAATGAAAGAAGGCCTTTAAAATAACAGAAAAAAAATTGTGATTTTTTTGGGGCGGGACATAACCTCACTTTTGGAAATTATATTTAGATTTTTGGACAAAAACTCGTATTTGTACCGTTTGACAAAAAAATTCGTCCACCATCTGTTATTTTCAGAAAACTATTTTAGCTATAGTCAAGTTATAGCTAAAGGTGTTTAGAAACTATGTCCAGAAAACCGTTTCTCAAAATTTAATTTTGAACGAGTCTTGTATACTACACTTTTGTCCAAAAATCTAAATATAATTTCCAAAAGTGAGGTTCCAAAAGGGAGGACAAAAACTCGTATTTGTACCGTTTGACAAAAAAATTCTTCCACCAACTGTTATTTTCAGAAAACTATTTTAGCTATAGTCAAGTTATAGCTAAAGGTGTTTAAAAACTATGTCCAGAAAACCGATTCTCAAAATTTAATTTTGAACGAGTCTTGTATACTACACTTTTGTCCAAAAATCTAAATATAATTTCCAAAAGGGAGGTCCCAAAAAAATTCACAATTTTTGTTTCTGTTATTTTAAAGGCCTTCTTTCATTCAGCAAACTTTTCAGACATGTTTCTTCGACTTTCAAATTATCGGCCAGAGGTGGTACAATAGCCTTACATAAAAGAAGAGAAGCCAATCGATTGTGCAGTTTGTATTCAGGGAAAGATGAGGCGCAGCAAGTTCCCAGATGAAGAAGGGAGGATCACCGAAGCACCTTTAGACTAAGGTGACCAGACGTACCGGTTTGACCGGTACAGTACCGTTTTCAGAACACTTGTACCGGTGTCCCGAGAGACTCATTAAAATGACGTATTTGTACCGGTTTGCAATTTTGGAGGGGAAATGTCCCGGTATTCAGTCAACTGTACCATGTGGAAGGATTACTGTTTAACTTGAAGAAATACACTCCTCTGATAAATACTAACTGTAATAACATTGTAGTAGATGTTCAACTTCCAAGAAGATATTTTTATTTTCCCTAGGGGTATGCGAGTATTATTCAATGATTTTGGTGGAGGTGCCGGGTCGCGCTTGAGTGTGAAAACGTAAATATTGTTATCTATTCTTGGCGTTACTATATCAAGTCAAATATCCATAATACTAACTTCAGTCTTTTGATACTAATTTGTGTTCTTTTTGGAAGTTCTGAACTTTGCACAAATAATAAAAAATATGTCACTATAATGTTTGTATCCACATTTTCATGTAATACCACAAACTACCGAATTATGTCATACCCTAGCCCTAATAACATTTGTGCTTGAACATTAAAATGATCAAGAGAGAGATTACACTTAAAAATCAATTAGATGTTACTCTTTCACTTTTTGAGACAACATATAGACGTATCAATAAATAATATTAATATTGAACATTGTAAAAAAAATATATATATAGCTAGAGTAATAGTGATTTTTTTTTTAAAAAGACGACGAAGTACTCGGACTCGACTCGAATTAAAAAATCAGGACTAACTGTCTCATTTCTTTTTTTATAGATAATGAAAAATCAAAATGTGTTAATCATGCAACTGAACTACGTTTTTGATTAATTACACACCTACAACTTATAATTTCGTTGTAAAGACATAATGTTTTAAAAGATAAATCATGCATATTATACAAATTCTATGCATTTTCTATTATCTTTATTATTATTGATTAGAAGAACTTCATTAGTATGATGCCCTCATCAATTCATTACACACATTATTTTTTACAGAGTGCTTGTATTTTATTTTGTAGTATCATTTTTAAACCACTATACAGATTTTACGAATACAAAAATGTAAACATTAAAACCATTTTTAATTCATATTTTCATATCAGAAAGCTGTTTTCTGGGCATTTTGACCAAATATATCTTCTTAAAAAATTGCCACCAGCGGCTGGGGCATAGAGTACAAAGTACGTATTCTTACACTTTAGTTGTCCCGGTTGGTAATTTTCAAAATATGGTCACCTTACTTTAGACTGAAACATACACTCTGATGTAGTGGGGCCAATCTTACCGGAATCAATAGGAGGCAAAAAGTATTTTGTGACCTTCATTGACAACTTCTCAAATTATGTGACAGTTGTGCCAAAAGCAAAGAAAAGTGACGTGCTGGGCGAATATATGAAATACCAGGGAAGTGTTGAGCTCATACAAGGAAGAAAAACCAAAGAATTCCAGTCAGACAGCGGAGGAGAGTACATACATCTAAATAATTCAAGATGCATTTGGAGAAATCATCATACATAGATTTTCAGTGCCGAGAACACCAGAGCAAAATGGAATTGCTGAAAGACAGAACCAGACTCTCATGAACGTGATTAGGTGTATGCTAATTCAACCAGGGCTACCTAAGAAGTTTTGGGCAGAGGCCTTGACTACTGCAACCATCATAAGAAATCTCTGTCCATCAGCAGCAGTAAAGAATCCAACTCCGTTCGAACTTTGGAATGGCAGAGATCTAGAGAAGAAAGATATGCAATACTTGCGAGTTTTTGGGTGCCAATCATGGGTCGCAACAAGGGATGGAGGAAAACTTGGATCCAGAGCTGAGGAATGCATCCTACTGGGATATCCTGTTGGAGTGCATGGCTATCGTTTGTGGAGCCTAAAAGATAGAAAGGTGATTGTTAGTCGTGATGTTAGCTTCAGGGAGACTATCTTTCCATACAAGACTACCAGGGGTAAACTAGAGTCAATTGTTAACCCAAGTAGTGAAGCTCCAATCCAAGTAAAAAGTTTGATTTACGATGAGGAGGAAGAAATCATACAAGTGGAGGAGATAGAGGAACCAGGGGAGGAAATACGACAGGAATAGGGGAGAGAAGAGCCAGGAGAGGAAAAGCGATTTCTTGAGGAAGAAGACGAAATTGAACATGCTCAAGACGAATTCCGACCATACAGCTAGAGCAACAACAAACAGAGCCACGCCGTTCAGCAAGAATCAAGGGAAATAACAAATTATCTTTCTGCAAAGTAGCTCAAGCGCAGGAAGAAGTTATAACTCCAAGAAACGCAGTCGAAGCTCGAAATGGCAGGCATTCTCAGGAATGGCAGACAGCCATGGATGAAGAAATCCAAAACATATACGAGAAGCAGACTTAAATATATAAAATAAATAACAAAAAATAAATAGTGAAGAAATAGTGAAGAGACCCAAGGAAGCGAATATTGTAGGCTGTAGATGGGTATTTGGTGTCAAGAAGAACAAAAAATAGACAGATCGTGAAATTCAAAGCAAGACCGTTCGCACAAGGCTTTAAACAGATAGCAGGTGTATATTACGGAGAAAATTTCAGATGTGATTGAATTGATTGATTAAATTTTAACGTCTCAAATTAATGCACTTTGTCTATTCGAGACGATGAGTAATGATAGATGAGGATGAAGTATAAACAGAAGGGCCATCAAAGTCAAACTCACAACCTTCTCGTGGTTTGGCCCGTGATTAGGGGAGTTTTTCTCCCTGAAACAAATGGCGAGCTCTGAGCCGTCGTCGGGGAACTTTCCCCTTCCCTTTGACAACCTCCCCTACGGCGACGACAATGACAACACGGACGGATGATGACACAGACGGAGACGACCACGACGTGGGGGAACCCCTTCCCTCCCCATACGCCTGTGGCTGGTTCTGACCAGCACAGTACTGTCCACCCCTTGTCCTCCCGCGTCATCCCTTACGTCCCTCCCTTCGTCTCGATTAGCTAAGCTGCAAAAAAAAGAGACGTTAAGCAATATCCAATCCAATAAACAGAAGGGAGGAGGGGAAACCCGGTACCGGCATGTAGCCTAATCCTTTCGAAAAGTACCAAGGGGACCAACGGCTTAACGTCTCATCCGAAAGGACGGTGTAACGTTGACTGACAGTCATATAGGTTCCTCCACTAACCCGGACTGCCGAGCAGTTGTCGAGGAGAACGAAGCCGTTACACTAGCTTTCGAATCCTCCATCTGCTCTAACCAGCGGTATACGTGAGTTTCAGGGGTGAGCGGTCACTCACTCTAATGAAAAACAGGGTGGATATTGTGTTCAATGCCTATGTTGAGAATAAGTTATACAAGGTTCTTTATTGAGCGAGCGTAGCGAGCGTCTCCACTTGACTCTTATGGCTCGAATGTCTGTTTTTTTTTGTTTTTTTTTTCTGTTACTGCTTCGATACAGGTCGCACCGTTTCTCTGATCGACCTGAAATTTTGCACACATGTACATACCACCTAGGCGGGTTGCTGTATAGTTTTTGAACAAAATCGGATAGTTGGTTATAATAAATAAAAAATAAAATAAAAAAATAAAAAAATAAAAATGTACCGATCGTTATGAAATTTTGCAGGGTTAATAAGTACAACATCCTTTCCTATTTTCCAAATTTTCAGCTAAATCGGTCAAGAACTTAAAGACTTATTGGTAATCATAATTCGAAAAATGATGTTATAAAATGAAGGTGGCAGTGAAGATACAAAGATACACTTTAGAAGGCATGACGTGAATTAGTACAATGCAAAGATGTTGGAATAGTATATAGTGTATACAATGTCAATATCCAGGCCTACACTGTGTGGTGGGACTTATGGGAATGTCGTACTCGGGTCATGTTGCACGTACCGGTGCTCGCTCAACAACGCGTCCAACTGAGCGTTTTCCTAGTAATAATGTCCAAGGGGAGGTGTCAGAAATATCGTTCAGTGTTATAAAGAAAATACCTAGGCTGCAGTGAAACAAACATCTGTTTGTTAGTTAGGAATATCCATAGACATCCCATATAATTGGCCTACTATAGGTGTTAAGATATCTATGGGAATATCACTTGTTTCTGTTGAATATATCCATGCTATAGGTTCAGTCAATTAAATGTTCTTGCTCAGTTATTTTCACCGATCCCCCTGATATTTTTGTATGTTTTTTCCTCTTCCTCTTATCTATAATATGCAAGCAGTCGACAGATGCACCTCAAGATCAAGCAAAACGCGCGAGGTCCAAGACACGGGAGGCCTCGCCATTGAACCTCGCCACCAGCAATCCTGACTGAAAGACTTTTCCAAGACACGGGAGGCCTCGCCATTGAACCTCGCCACCAGCAATCCTGACTGAAAGACTTTTCCAAGACACGGGAGGCCTCGCCATTGAACCTCGCCACCAACAATCCTGACTGAAAGACTTTTCCAAGACACGGGAGGCCTCACCATTGAACCTCGCGCCAGCAATACTGACTGAAAGACTTTTCCAAGACACGGGAGGCCTCGCCATTGAACCTCGCCACCAGCAATCCTGACTGAAAGACTTTTCCAAGACACGGGAGGCCTCGCCATTGAACCTCGCCACCAGCAATTTTGACTGAAAGACTTTTCCAAGACACGGGAGGCCTCGCCATTGAACCTCGCACCAGCAATCCTGACTGAAAGACTTTTCCAAGACACGGGAGGCCTCGCCATTGAACCTCGCCACCAGCAATCCTGACTGAAAGACTTTTCCAAGACACGGGAGGCCTCACCATTGAACCTCGCCACCAGCAAAACAAACTTTAACTTCAGTACAATCTTGAAACATCACAACTGTGCGTAGTATTTCATCCAGTTTTATTTCTCGAATGATTTACTTCAATCAGATTGACATGCACCTGAACGGAGGCCCCCCCCCGTTCCCCCGTCACTTAGAATACGAATTGGGTGTTGATTACTGAGTCAGTCACCTCTGTTACCCTCTGCACTCGCTTGGTCGGTGATTCAGTGTCCGCTCTCCGTCGATGACCGCGAATCCACTCTGCATATCCGTGGCAGACGGATCATAGTTGTTCGGCCTAGGGCGGCAGCTGCTGGTCGCGCGACAGCTGGCTCCCTCTGCTTTGCGTGTCATCGAACAAGTGCCTCCCTATCGGGGTGTCCATCCAGTGGCGCCGGAAGTGACATTTCGGGGGGGGGGGGGGGCAGGAAGAAATTTCTATTCATGTCCTTGAAACAATTGTTTCAGGATAGTATATCCTGGTACAATGGGGGGTCTGGCGGTGCCCCCAGTTAGTTTGGGTCTGAGGCGCTTGGCCCCAGAATGGTTTATATTTTTAATATTGCAAATGGTGGTATTTGAATAGATTTGGCGAGATATCCCCTTGATTTGGCAGGCCCCGGCTCCGGCGCCATGTGGTCCATCCCGGTCGTGATGCACCGTCCACGTGCTTGCCTAGCAACCCTCCACGACAGTACCTTCCATACTCTAATGGTCGGGTCACTCTCCCTCAATGGCTACGCCCGAACAGATTGTAGCGGGAGACTCGTATCGGAGATCGCGAGGCTGAAACCAGACTGCAGTAATCGTTTTCATTTGATAAAGATAATGCTTGGAATGGTAACTAAAGCATTAAACATCCCTTTGAATCTCTTCACAGGTTCATGTACTACCAGTATCCAGTACTACCCTAAATTCTAGTTAGTCACGTGGAAAGGGTCACGGGAAAGAATGTTTACTCTATACGCACAGAGTGCATTTTTACGAACAAAGATTAAAATACAGTGAGTTTTATTCTGCTATCTGGTGTTTTAAATGGGTCTTACCTAGATTATTTTCGCACTTAAAAATGATGAGATCCTAATTCACCCAAAAACAAATTTGATTTGAACGAAACCGAATTTGATTTGTACTTGATTGGTCAACCTTAATAATCAGGCGCGTAGGAAGGGGGGTGGGGACTGGCACTCTGACCCCCCCCCCCCACTTCTCACGCTGGCACTCGCATCAAAAGATCTATCTTTTTCACATTTGACAAGTACACCTCAAGTGCCAGTAGCGTAACATCCCGAGTATTTTGTGGATTATTCAGTGTTGTGAACGATGAACGATTTCCGAACTGTCATTGTAAGCTATTTGAAAGTTCGCGCGAGGGCGTGGCCCCGAACAAACACTAGACGAGACATGAACAAGACGAGAGCGAGACGAGAATGTATAGGTGAAGAAAGTGGCCAATTTTGGCCCAGGGGGCAAGAGGGCAAAACTAACGTGAGTTAAATATTAATCCTAGGAAACGCTCAGTTGGACGCGTTGATAAGCGAGCACGTGCTATAGCTAGACCCACATTGCACAGTTTTTTTTAATTTTAAAATTTGCGACGTTCGCTGTCCACGGGGCAATGTTTCCAATATATTTATTATTGCCAAGGTATTTGTGGTAAACCGTGGGTAAAACAAGGGGTATGAATAATGTAAGGAGACAGCAATGCGCTATCTGTGGCTGTAAAACAAATCAACGTGGCCGTTTTTTGAACGTCTGATCCAGTCCTGATCGCAAGTATTTGCTGCTCTCGTTGGTGCTGACCAATATGGCGAGCTACCATCGACGGCCACCATGTTAAAATGGCTGCACTGAAACATCTGATATAATCCTTAACACATTGATAATAACTCTGTATTAAAAATAGTATGAATAATAAAGAGGTAATGTAATTTTTGTTGATGTTCTCCTTTTTTGTTTGTTTTGGAATGTTCATAGCTTTGACAATGAGCTTTAATAATGGGGAGCCGTATTATTTTCCCGCCACGCAGTATAGCGCTGCGATCGATCCGCCACTCGCTCAACGCGCGGGAAAATGGTCTCGGCACCCCATGCCTGACACCCTTGTTGGGGGTTCGAGCTCTCTAACCGGGACCCACCATTGTCCGTTCAAAGTGGCTATGTTTTTTGATGCTGCCTCCTACATTATTCATACCCTCCTTGGGAACATTCTTTGTGGATAAAATCCACCGCCATCTAGAGGACCTTGACATCATTTCCTTGTTTAACGCTTTTGTAACATTAATAATACCTGCGTTCCTCGATAGTATTTTGATTGACTTCTAGGTGGCAGTGTAATAGTGCCAAATCTCCGTGCGACTTTTCGTTGCCATGGTTAACTTACTTTTTGTGAAAATGTAATTTCCTCTAACTACTTATCGGATCAAAATAACATAACATATTCGTGACCGAACGGACATTCTAAAGATTTGGCCACCTCAGATTTTGTCGCCGTAGTTTGAAAAAAAAACTTTCGATAACTTTAATGTAACTTTTGACGATTTTGCCACAAACTACTGGCCATTCGATCCAGACGAAGCTTGCGGATGGTCCAAATTTTTCAACTCGATCCGAACCTCCGTTCGAGCGTTATGGGGAGACATAACAAAAAAAAACAAAAAAAAAACAAGGGACTATTTTTTTCCGGCAGAGTCAATTAATGGAAACGCTCGCTTAACCAGAATTTCCGTAGTAAATATGCACACATACTTATACAATTCAACAGTCACCTTGGTGAAACGAATATGTTTGCCTGTAATATTCGTCATTACATCAAAAAATTAAGTTTGACATATTTTTTAGTACATGGGCCACTTCCGTTCATTTGTGAAATTTTTTAGTCGCAGATAGTTGCTGTAAACATCGTTTACAGAGTTCCGAGTCAGTTGAAAAAAGATGAAAATATAACTGTAGTATATAAATTTTTTTCCCTGCTGCCGCCCTCAAAATCTGCTGATGGAATTGACCCCCCCCCCCCTCCAAACTTTCATAAAGTTTCCTACGCTGCCTGAAATGATGTACATAAAAACCTACTAATATAGCTTTGTTAATCACGATTATAAAGAAGTGGTGGTTTCTTTACAACAACCTCTCATGGAAATGTTACCCATGCGATGAAGACTACTACTACTTTACTAATGACTCTATTTCAGATCGTAAGTCACACATTTTTCCTCGCCTGGTAAAAATCATCTCTAATTATTACTTTAGTTTAGTATTAACAATCTCAGGTATATCATTCTCTAAAACATTGTCATATGATATGAATTACTTGCAGTGGCCGAAATCTTGAAGAACATTTTTTAAAATTTGTCGTAGGAACCTGCCAATGCCCTTAAAACCCTTTATAGGGCAAAAGCAAGGACCCACAATTGCTTTCGTTCTCACAATTTGAAATTCATGATTTTTTGCAGATGTTAGATAAAAAAAATCCATGACCTTTAAGAAATAAAATGCTGATTTTGGACACCAATTTTTTTTGACATCAAAGTTGAAACCAAATCCAATTTGATTTGATTTTCGAAAATAAGATTTTTTTTTTGCAATTTTTTATTTTTTTCCCATTTTTTCATGTTCAAGTTGAATCGACTACAGGCTTCAAATATCCGGACAGGTCCCGGAAATTTGTGTTTTTTTAGTTTTTTTTTATAACCAATTTGATTTTATCGAACCGTTACAAAATCCTTCTAATCATTAAATTTATTAAGGAAAAATTCTATCTACACATTTCCCAAACAAAACAAAGCAGCTTTTTACCCCGGTGGAAAGTATGAAAACCGGCAAGATTTATTGTGGTATAATTTTGAAACGTGTGGAAATTATTATCACCACCTGCCTTATAAAGGGTTAACTATTTATTTTCGAGATAGGACAATTATTGTGAAGGGGTGTTCCGGGGCTTTTTGAGGAGGACTAAGTCCTTGTATTCGCATATAAATTAACGTCAGAATGGAAACCTCGAAAAAAAATCCGTTGGATTTGCGGGTCCCTCGACGGGATTTGAACCCGGGACCTGCCGAATCAGAGTTGCACACGCATATAATAGTATTGTCAAAAAAATGAGATCGATAAAATATGTGGAATATTTTCGTTTATCGATATTTTTACTATACGATATAAACAAAGAAATATCGATTAAAGAAAATAAACCAAATTTTTGTTAAAAATGTGAAAATGAAAATGAGACTAAGAGTTTTTGGGCATGGTGGCTTTTATTCATGACATATCTTCAGAAAAAATCTATGCTAATTCCTTAAATTTCGGTTCGGTTATGTGGAGGTAGACTTGGAGTTATGGGGGAAAGGTGCCGGGTGAATAATCGCGACCCGGTGATAACGTAGAAACTAAAACCCGTCACAAACTGTTCTTTCTTTTTTCAAACCTGTCTTATACTCTATATTCACTATTGATATGTATTGGTTATGTAGCTGCAATAAGCAAGCATTACTCTGCAATATGTTTTAGTATAAGTAGTTTTACGGTATTAGTAAGGGCATTAGCATTAAATGTAATATTTTAAAAAAATTTATGTAAAGCTATGCTTTAAGAAACCCTAAAAAATTTTATAATAAAAAAAAACTTATTACGATGCCTGATATCAACCCAATTTACTACTAAGACATACATCTTTAGTAGCAGGGCTATGTCTACTAGACATTATCTACTATGTTCATAAAATTTTTGGGTGCTTTAATTATAAAATTTTTAAATTTTTTGTTTGGACAAATCATAAAATTTCGATATTCAATAATTTTCGTATGATGTCGATAATGACATGTCATAGCCCTGTCCTACTTATGAGTACACGTTTAGGATTGTGTGAGGATCAACGATTTTTTCTACTTGTTTTATTGAAATTGGAACATCTGCAAATTAGGCCAAGTAATTCATTAGTAAAGTGTTATCAGTCATGAATTATTGGATGAGCGAAGCGAAGACTTCAATTTCACCGACCCCTAAAAAAAATTTTTAGCTCGGGTGTATTTTTTTTTTTTTCTGTCTGTTTGTTCGCTCTCTACCGGGCAAACGGCATATCCGATCTCCATGAAAATTTGACAGGACCTTCGAAATCTCTGAACTTAGACTTACACAACACACAATACAACAGTGCAATCGAAGAAATATATTCTCATAAATATTTTACTTTTACGTTTTTTGGGTCGATTTTTAGTGCGATATTTAGTGACATTTGGGCCGATTCTGACCAAACGGGTGGGGCTACAACGTTCATATTTCACATGGACATTAAGGTAATGGTGATGTATTGCTTACTGAAAGAAAAAAAATGAAAAAGTTAGCCAGAATCTGTAGAAATAAAGCTTTTAATATAATTTTTTTGATTTTTTGTGCGATATTTTCGTGCCATTTGGCCGATTATGACCAAACGGGTGGGGCTACAACGTTCATATTATACATGGTGTAGTACCTTTTGAAAGAAAAAGTTGAAAAAGTTAGCCAGAATCTATAGAAATAAAGCTTTTAATAATAAGTTTTTTTTTACAGGAGGAGGTACTGACAATTGGCTGAAGGGGTCACTCGCTACATGGTGTCATTCTAGATTTTACATCACCATTTTCACCGTATGTAGTGTTGGTCATTTACAGGTTTTTATAAATAGTTTTGGGTTCTGTAATTGGATGAGCAAAGCGAAGACTTCAATTTCACTGACCCACCAAAAAATTAGCTAGTTTTTTTATGTTTGTTTGATTGTTTGTTTGTTTTTTGTCTGTTTGTTCGCTCTCTACCGGGCAAACGGCGTATGCGATCTCGATAAAAATTAAAGGGGCCCTTCGAAATCTCTGAATTTTTTTTTTGGTTAGACTTGCCACGTTTTTGGGTACAATCGATGAAATATTTTTCATGAATATCGTACTTTTACGATTTTTGTCGTATTTTTAATGCGATAGTTTCGTGACATTTGGGCCGATTCTGACCAAACGGGTGGGGCTACAACGTTCATATTTTACATGGACATTAAGGTTATGGTGATGTAGTACCTTTTAAAAGAAAAATTTTGAAAACTTAGCCAGAATCCATAGAAATAATGGTTTTAATATAATTTTTTATGTATATAATAACAGAACAGTTAACAAGTAACAATAAAAACTTGGCAACAATCACCTACAATGTGTTCAAAAATCACTTGCAAAAGTAAAGGGATCCCACGCAAACTAAAAACTTACAAAAAAGCTCATCCATCAACGCGACTAAAAAAAGCGTTCGCTAAGCGGCCTTGTTATTTTTAATTACACGTCAACACTAATTTTGTCCACGTGCTGTTGAGTGAAGCGCCAGGCAGGGCCCAGCGGTAGTTCGTGCGTACCCCCCACCATCAACTCTCTGAAAGTTCCTCCGTGATCCGTGGTTTACTCCGGCTCTAGAACATAGGTTCAAGAAAGAGGAGTTAACCAACAACGGAGTTCATTAGAGTTAAATTTCGGCATCTACAAAAATGAGTTACGCGTTTTTCGGAGTAGTAATTTTCAAAGAAAATTTGCCTTCTCTACGACAGGTTCTTTTGACGAGACTCACCCAACAAATTATTTTGAATAACTCAGAAAAACGCGTAACTCGCTTTTGTGGATACCGAAATGGGAATTAACTTGTTATAAGTTCGGCTTTCTACAAAATTTACTCCATTTTTGGTTATCTCCTCTTTGTGGACGGGCGGGCCCAGGAAGAGATTTCCTCCGAAGTGTCTGCAACAGGTGCCGTGTGCAGTGCGTCTGGCAGGTGACTGGCCGGGCAGTGGCACCTGCGCGCGGTGCGGCGCAGACCCCTCGGATTCACATGGGGTAATAAGTGTCGGATTATCTGGATCAAGGTGCACACCGATTCTTCTTCGAGCACGTGGTCGCGAATGAGAGCGCACCTGTAGGCAGAGGCTCGGCATGGCCTGGATCACGGGTGGCGTATTGCTGTGAGAAGCGTCCTTCAGGCGCATAGGAACTCATGAGGCAGGGGCTAGAGTAACTCTCAAGGGAATGTAAAAACATCGGGACAAACTGTCAAGTAAGGATTGTTGATGGCGTGATACCGAATCAGACGCTCAAAGGTTACACATTACGGGAGGTATAGCTGCCTCGCGTCGTTATTGGTAGTACGTGTTATAACAATTTTATTGGGACTTCACTTTTGCTGTGTTGGTAGCATATCTACAGGTCGGTACCGCCATTTGAAAAGAGAAGTTCCAGATTGGATTAAGTATCTCGGTATTGTATGTCAAAAGAAAATTCTTCATGCAGAACACACGGTTTAAACCACAAGCTTAGAAGCTCTATACTGATGATGATGGTTTGGCTTCACACTTCAAAAGCCCATCGGAAAAATAGCGTAAAAAAAGTGATCGTTTTTCTTCCGACGGTTAATTGCAAAATGTTCAATCAAAATTATTAGGCCTATGTGAGCATAAATTTGGTTTAGAAAACATTGTAACAGGGCTTGGGGTTCGAATTCTTGGTTCAGCATATATATTTGTTTGTTCGTCTCTGGTTTACCTCCTGGCGTTTTCCAATACAAGATTGGTATTGCGTCTATATTGCTAAAATCGAGATAGTGAGTATCGAGTAATAAATTAATCTTCAGTGGGGAAATTAAGATACTAAGATGTTAAGATAAGATACCATTGAATTTGGTTCACGGCCAAGCAATTTTTTATGATTTCGAGGTTAAAAATTTTACTTTGTTACCAAAAAAATCGTAAGCTTTGGCGCTCGTCAACAGGCCGAAATGATCTTACTTCTTTTCAAAGCGAAACAAGGAGGGAAAGGATGAACAGTTTGGCTCAAACTTCTATATCTCACAGCATTCACAGCCGAAAGACTTTTGAAGGAAAAAACTTGGCTTACGTTTTTTTTTTTTTTTTTTTTTACAAATTTTGGTATTTGTGTGGGGGAAATTTCATTTTTGTTGTTTGTTTCCAATCAAGGCGGTGAATGATGGACTTTTATTAAATTTGTTACGGGTTTAGAGTTGGTTTTTTTGACATTTTTGGCCCACGGTCCCCCCAAAATTTTCCCCTTGTGTTTTAAAGCGCTAGATATTTTATAATGGTTAAGAGCATCTTTAATTTCAAGCTTGTACAAATTACTACGCCTGAGAATTTCGCGTTTTTGATTTTGATTTTGATTTTCCCCGGGGCCCTGTTGCCCGGTTTTGGTTTGAAAGCTAAAGTGATTGCGCATGAGGGACATCTAAGTGTGGCCCAAATTTCAAAGTTCTAAGATGAACCGTTTTCTCTGCATAGCGTCTTATTCATAAGAGTACGAAATTACCTAGCTTTTGTTCATTTTGATTTTCCCCGGTACTCATTACCCAATTTTGCTTTCCATATTCAAAAGTGATAAAGAATGAGTGGGTAACCGCTTAGCCTTGAAACACACGTATACCGCTAGCTAGAGCAGATTGAGGGTTCGAGAGCTAGTGTAACGGCTTCGTTCTCTTTGGCGTCTTCTCGACAGTCCGGGTTAGTGGAGGAGCCTGTCTGACTGTCAAAGTTACACCGTCCTTTCGGATGGGACGTTAAGCCGTTGATCCCCTTGGTACTTTTCGCAAGGAGTAGGCTACGTGCCGGTACCGGGTTTCCCCTTCACCCTTCTCTAGTGGATCACATTATCCGGTACAAATAGAGACTAAACTAGGAAAACGCTTAAGTCCCGCCGCGTTGATGGATGAGCTTTTTTGTAAGTTTTTAGTTTGCGTAGGACCACTTTTCCTTTGCAAGTGCTTTTTGAATGCATTGTAGGTGATTGTTGTCAACTTTCTATTGTTACTTGTTAATTGTTATTATAAACCTAAAAAAACTCATATTAAAACCTTTATTCTATGAATTCTGGCAAACTTTTTCAACTTTTTCTTTCAAAAAGCAATACATCACCATTACCTTGATGTCCATGTAAAATATGAACGTTGTAGCCCCACCCGTTTGGTCATAATTGGCCCAAACATTACGAAAATATCGGGGAAAAAAATCGGAAAAAATCGTAAAAGTACGATTTCTATGAGAAATATTTCTTCAAATGTCCCTAAAATCATAATAAATCTAATTTTAATGATTTCAAACGTTCCCATAAAGTTTCATCAAGATCGGAGTAGCCGTTTGCCCGGTCGCGTAACAAATATCACCGAAATATCGCACTAAAAATCGAAAAAGATCGTAAAAGTACGATATTCATGAGAAATATTTCTTCGATTGTACCCAAAAACGTAGCAAGTCTAAGTTCAGAGATTTCGAAGGTCCCCTATAATTTTCAGCAAGATCGCATAAGCCATTTGCCCGGTCGAGAGCGAACAAAGAGCCAAAAAAAAAACAAAAAAAAAACACCGGAGCTAATTTTTTTGGGGGTCAGTGAACCTGAAGTCTTCGCTTCGCTCATCCAATAAACTAGGAAAACGCTTAAGTCCCGCCGCGTTGATGGATGAGCTTTTAAAAGTTTTTAGTTTGCGTGGGATATCTTTACTTTTGCAAGTGCTTTGTTTTGTTGCCTACGCATTGTAGGTGATTGTTGTCAAGTTACTATTGTTTCTTGTCAATTGGTATAATTAACCGTAAAAAACTTATATTAAAAGCTTTACTCCTATGGATTCTGGCTAACTTTTTCAACTTTTTCTTTCAAAAGGTACTACATCACCATAACCTTAAGGGGATGTTTTACTGAAATCAAAAACTTTTAAACCACTGAAGGAAAAGTTTTCAAATTTTGTGCAATGTTGACTGGTAACATGAATCTAAGAAAAACATGTATATATATTTATTTTTTTTGCAACAATACTATTAAAAATAGTGTTAATTTCACCTTAATATTGAAAATGCTAAGGCTTTTGCAGTTTATGTCGGATTTTCAAAAAAATTTGATAATAGTTTCTCAAGACATACAGATAAAGAGATCGTTGTGGGGATTTAAGCTTGAAGCTATTCATTAATGGTATCATACATTGTTTTAAAATATAGATAATTTAATTATTTTTTGAAATTTTCAGTAAAATTCAAGTTTAAAATATTTTGGTACAAAAAGTAAAAAAGCAAAAACACATTTTCCCACAATATGTGTTAGGATGGTACTTTCTTTATCAAAAAAAAAACTTAAGTTATTATCTTCATTTTGTGGAAGAAGTAGGGAAAACCTCCACGGAAAGTGGTAAAATAATTGTTACGAGTTATTTCCATTCAAAGTTTGGGTAAAATATAGAGTATATTTTAACAATTTGGAAGCTCCCATGAATATAATAGGCCTACCTAATATGAATCTCAAGAAAATGATTTTGATTATTAAATGGCAGTAAGAAACTAACTTAGGCCTACCTAAAAAATACATTATTGTCAACAACAATGGTAACTAAATAGCGTTAGTTTGTATTGTTACATAAAAAAAGGTGGATTTTTAAAATTTAAAGTAATTTTATCTGTTGTACTGTTGTTCTGTTGTCACCCGCATAGCCTTGGGAAAATTGTACAAAAAATGAAAATTATCCGTTTGGAGACTTTTTGCTCGATTTTCAGTAAAACATCCCCTTAATGTCCATGTATAATATGAACGTTGAAGCCCCACTCGTTTGGTCAGAATTGGCCCAAATGGCACGAAAATATCGCGTAAAAAATCAAAAAAACTTATATTAAAAGCTTTATTTCTATAGATTCTGGTTAACTTTTTCAACTTTTTCTTTCAAAAGGTACTACATCACCATAACCTTAATGTCCATGTATAATATGAACGATGTAGCCCCACCCGTTTGGTCAGAATTGGCCCAAATGGCACGAAAATATCGCACAAAAAATCGAAAAAAATCGTAAAAGTACCCAAAAACGTGGCAAGTCTAAGTTCAGAGATTTCGAAGGTCCTGTCAAATTTTCATCAAGATCGCATATGCCGTTTGTCCGGTAGAGAGCGAACAAACAGACAAAAATACAAAAAAAAAAAAAAAACACCAGAGCTAAATTTTTTGGGGGGTCAGTGAAATTGAAGTCTTCGCTTCGCTCATCCAATAACTAGCCAGCCAGCCAGCCAGCCAGACGGAATGTTTTAGACGATGTTGAGAGCCTTTTTAAACACAGAACGGGTTGTCGGATCGTTTTTTTTTTGGATGAGCGAAGCGAAGACTTCAATTTCACTGACCCCCCAAAAAATTAGCTCGGGTGTTTTTTTTGTCTGTTTGTTCGCTCTCTACCGGGCAAACGGCATATGCGATCTTGATGAAAATTTGAGGGGACCTTCGAAATCTCTGAACTTAGACTTGCCACGTTTTTGGGTACAATCGACGAAATATTTCTCATAAATATCGTAGTTTTACGTTTTTTTCGATTTTTAGTGCGATATTTTCGTGACATTTGGGCCTATTCTGACCAAACGGGTGGGGCTACAACGTTCATATTTTACATTGTGATATATTGTTTTCTGAAAAAAAAAGTTGAAAAAGTTAGCCAGAATCCATAGAATAATGGTTTTAATGTGAGGTTTTTGAAATTTATAATAACAATTAACAAGTTACAATAGAAACTTGGCAACAATCACCTACAATGCATTCAAAAAGCACTTGCAAAGAAAAAGTGGTCCTACGCAAACTAAAAACTTACAAGAAAGCTCATCCATCAATGCGGCGGGACTTAAGCGTTTTCCTAGTGGTAGGTCATGGACCACATATCAGGTCATATACCAAGTTTCAAGATTGTAACTCTTTCGGGGTGGCGTGTGCAAATAGCTGAAAACCCCCCAACTCGGTTAGCTGTATTACATGGCTGCGAGTTCTTGGGGCCCACTTTGGGGGCCGTCTGGCGGGTCAAAGCCCCAACGCAGCCCGTCTAAATATGCGGTTTGTTCATATACTTACTTTTGCGGTGGATTTGGCGTTGAAACCTGCCATGTACCTTATGAGGGGAGACTCGGCCTTTTTTTGGCCTTTTTTGGGCCCCTCTGTGGGCCAAACGCCCCAACGTTGACGAGTAATACGCGCATTTTTGAAAATGACTCGTATTTGCGGTCCTATTCCAATGGTCAAACCAAATGTACCTTTTGAGGGGAAACTTTATGTTGCGAGCTATAGCTAGATCATGACGGGGAACAAGAAGCGTTGATATCTGGAACAAGACTCAAGTTCTTTGTACATAGAAGCGCGCTAACACCCCCATCACGCCTCACGAGAACCAGCTCCTATCTGCGTGTGATTGAGGGGGCGTGTCCGCTTCTGTTATGCAGATAGAGATACCATAGACCCAAGACCAGCACGTCGAGATGGAACGGCCGATTGAGTGAACTGAACGTACAGAAATCAATTCATTCTAACATAGTCATTCTACAGCACCAACAAAGACTAAGAAGAAAAAAATACCAAACTTAACAGATTGTTTTACTTGGTATCTCTAACTAATCAATCTTTTAAACAGGCTTCTCTCTCTCTCTCTCGGTGGACCGACAAAGCAGAACTACAGACATATCTTTTGTTTGTGTCCGCTATCGAGATCCGCGGAAGATGCATTCATTAAGCTACTTAAGTTCGGATAGTGAATTATTTTGAATATAAAAAGGCATCGAGACAGGTAGTTTGGCAGGTTGGCAGGCTAGTTGTTTGCGTGGGGGGAGTTGGTATCCATGAGCGTGCTGCGGAGGGGCGTGAGTCTGGGTGTCTGTGGGTTGGGCGGCCGGGGGGAGGGGGATACTTGTAGTTGTAAGCACTTTATGAAATTAAACCATTTACAAATTCTTACATTATAATGAAGAATGTAGTTGTTTCTAGCGAAATTCACTTGATATTGTATCGTATTATAAAGGTTCAAATTGTAGTGCGCGATTTATAATCATTATATTTTTACTTGGAGACGATATTCACATGCCCCGTGACCACGGAGAATTTTGGCCCAAAACATATTGACCGTCATTGACGTACTCGACTGCATTTTCTGTAAATCCTTTACGTTTTGTTTCTGTAATTTGGGCAAGTGGTTCGGTCAAAATATGCTGATTATCAAGACTGTACTGTAATTATTTTGATACGTATATTTTGAGTATTTTGAGTTTTGACGTATTTTGAGTGTAGGTTACATTTGTGCACAGTTTGAAGACACACCTTTATAATTGCCCAATTTAGTTTGATGCGATGTTCTCGTAACATTTAAAACAAAAAATAGCAGGTTGAAACCGATTCAAGAAATTCACCAAAACGTAAATTTTTGCAAATTTAAGGATCAAAAAGTTTTAAAAATTCGTGTTAAGTCATAGGAACATGATATAAATTATAAATTATTTTTTTGGTGAAGTATTATGCTCTCGTTTATGTGGTTTAAAAATAATTTGTGGGGGTAATGGCCCCTTTAAGCCCCAGTATAAATAATATTGCATCGGGGCAGTGTTAAGTTAACTGAGTAGAAGTAATTAATTGCTTTTTGAGTAATTGAGCTACTATAATTTTATTACTTTTATTTTAATGTAACTGTAACGGTAACTGAATTACTTTTATACGTTATTATATACTCAGATTCAATTACTTTTCACAGTTACTTTTCTCAACCATGCTCATACAGTAATACAAAGTAATATCTCATCGTCTCAAACTCAAACAATAAAAATAAATTAAGCTTTTTTTAGCGTGTGTAATGATGGACTGATATTTTTCCATGCTGACTCCTCTTGAGCCCGTAGTACACTTACTTTGAACCCGCGATCTCAACCAGTGGTGAGAAAATTGTTCAATATCCATGGCCATCGTACCGAAAATATTTAAAACCTGTTCGAAATAAAGATGTGAAAACTTTTGATGGTAAGTGTCGGTTATGCGCGCCAAAGTTAAGAGATTTGCTGTTGATTTGCTGTTGATTTGCTGTTTGGCGCGTTCCTTGTCCTGCAGCCATAAATAACCGCTAAACTCAAAAAATATATTTCATTCAGGCTAACTAGTAATGAATTTAGCAATCAACAGAAAAATTATTGGGGACACCATGACCTCCCAAAAAATTGTCAAACATGACATTTTTCGAGCTAGGTCCCATCGGTAAAATTCTCCCATAAGAAATAACATGGGGACGATCTTTATGCCCCGTGACCTTGGAGGATTTTGATCCAAAAAAATATTGGCCATAATTGACGTACTCGACAGCCTTTTCTGTAAATTCTCTATATTTTGTTTTGTAATTTGGGCAAGTAGTTCGGTCAAAATATGCTGATTACCAAGATGGGGTTTGATTTTGGAATGCATATTTTTGCGTGTTTGAGGGTATATTTGGGCACAGTTTCAAGACACGATGTTATAACGGGGCATTTTAGATTGGTACTATGCTCTAGTATCTATGTGGACCAAAAAAGAAGCAGGTTAAAGCCGATTTAGGAAATTTTCCATCCAAAACACCAATTTTCGCCAATTTTTGGATCAAAAAAATTAAAAAATTCGTGTTAAATCACACTTACAAGATATAATTTTTTAAACGGTCATTTAAGTGTAGTATTGTGCTATAGATCATGTGGTAAAAAATAATTTTTGGGGATTTTAGCCCCTTTATTACAACTTAGCATACTTAATAATTAAGGACATTCTGTACGTCCCTACCATATCAGATTTACAATATTCACCGTAGATCAATCAGAAAATGTGAAGTTATATTTGAGTGTTTGTGACCAGTTTGACAAATTCTAATGCAATAAATTGAAATTATTTTTGTTTATTTTCTATAATCAATTAATGTAAAAGTGATAAATGATAGATGCCTATTGCACTTGTGGGACACCCGTCCCGTTGACAATAAAGAATCAATAATAATAAATTTTTACAAAACTAGGAAGCTTCGCAAACGCTTTTTCAGGCGCGTTGTTGGATGAGCGTAATTTTTTTAAACGAAAAAAGCGTAAAATTGCGATTTTATTAAGAAATAATTTTCCGATTACGCTCAAATTTCACACGAATATATTAATTCATAAAATTAAGGTTCTGTGAAAAAATCATTACAATTGGTTAAAGCATGTAGGTGTTATAAGTTGAAGAAATTTAAAAAATCGAAAAAAAATCGTAAAATTGCGATTTTCATAAGAAATAATTTTTCGATTGCGCTCAAAAACGTGGCAGTTCTAACTTCAAAGATTTCAAAGGTCCCCATAAAATTTCATCGCAATTGGAGTATCGGTTTAGCCGGAATCGTGTTAACAGACACACAAAAATACAAACAGAAAGAAACATTCCGGATTTTTTTCTCCAGTGTAGTTAAATGGAATTTATTTTTATTTATTTTTTATTTGTTAATTTAACATCTATCCTATTCAGTTATAAAAACTGATTTACAAAGGAGGACAACTAAATAAATCTAATTACATAGATGGAGACACAACAATGAACTACATTTAAGTAAATATTTGAAATAGTTATATTACAACAATGCATTAAAAACTCAACAAATTTGATAACAAATAAAAAGGATATTAAATGCAATTTATGAATGAATCAAATATACTAGGAAGCTTCGCAAACGCTTTTTCAGGCGCGTTGTTGGATGAGCGTAATTGGTGCATGAGCTGCCATGTGTTATGCGGATTTTCTGTTGTTCTGTGAAAAAATCATTACTAAGTCAAAGATGTTTTTAACTAAAAAAATTAAATAAAAAATTAGCTCAATTTTTTTTTTAATTAATCGTAATTTAAAAAAAGAAAAAATCGTAAAATTGCGATTTTTATTGGATGAGCGAAGCGAAGACTTCAATTTCACCGACCCCCCAAAAAATTTAGCTCCGTTGTTTTTTTTTTTGTTTGTTTTTTTTTTGTTTTGTTTTTCCGTCTGTTTGTTCGCTCTCTACCGGGCAAACGGCATATGCGATCTTGATGAAAATTTGACACGACCTTCGTTTTCTCTGAACTTAGACTTGCCACGTTTTTGGGTACAATCGAAGAAATATTTCTCATGAATATCGTACTTTTACGATTTTTTTCGATTTTTAGTGCGATATTTTCGTGCCATTTGGGCCAATTCTGACCAAACGGGTGGGGCAACACAACGTTCATATTTCACATTGACATTAAGGTAATGGTGATGTATTGCTTTCTGAAAGAAAAAGTTGAAAAAGTTAGCCAGAATCGAGAGAAATAAAGCTTTTAATATACGTTTTTTGACTTTTTGTGCGATATTTTCGTGCCATTTGGGCCAATTCTGACCAAACGGGTGGGGCTACAACGTTCATATTATACATGGACATTAAGGTTATGGTTATGTAGTACCTTTTGAAAGAAAAAGTGAAAAAATTTAGCCAGAATCCATAGAAATAAAGCTTTTAATACAAGTTTTTTACGATAAATAATACCAATTGACAAGAAACAAAAGAAACTTGACAACATTCACCTACAATGCGTAGGCAGCAAAACAAAGCACTTGCAAAAGTAAAGATATCCCACGCAAACTAAAACCTATAAAAAGCTCATCCATCAACGCGGCGGGACTTTAGCGTTTTCCTAGTAAATAATAATTATTCGATTGCGCTCTAATTTAATCCGAATATATTAATTCATAAAATTAGGTTCTGTGAAACAATCATTAAAATATGATAAAGCACGTAGGTATTAAAAGTCAAAAATTGTTTAAAAAAGAGAAACACGTAAAATTTCGATTTTCATGAGAAATAATTTTTAGATTGCGCTCAAATTTCACACGAATATCTTAATTCATAAAATTAAGGTTCTGTAAAAAAATAATTAAAATCGGATAAAGCATGTAGGTGTTATAAGTCGAAGAAATTTTTAAAAAATCGAAAAAAAATCGTAAAATTGCGATTTTCATGAGAAATAATTTTCCGATTGCGCTCAAAAACGTGGCAGTTCTAAGTTCAGAGATTTCGAAGGCCTCCAGAAAATTTCATCGCAATTGGAGTATCGGTTTAGCCGGAATCGTGTTAAAAGACACACAAAAATACAAACAGAAAAAATGAAAAAAAAAGAAAAAAAACATTCCGGATTTTTTTCTCCAATGTAGTGAAATGGAATCCTCGCTTCGCTCGCTACGCTCATCCAAAAAAAGGGTGGAGAATGAAAAGAAAAGAAGAATGAAAAAAAAAGAAAAAAGAGAAAAGAAAAGAAGAAAGAAAAAAAAGAAGAAAAAAAAACATTAAAAAAGAAAAATCTTCGCTTCGCTCGCTACGCTCATCCAACAACTAGATAAGTGTTCAATACATTTTTGGATGAGCGTAGCAAGCGTAGCGAGCGAAGCGAAGATTCCATTTCACTACACTGGAGAAAAAATCCGGAATGTTTTTTTTTCATTTTCCTTTCTATTTTTTTTTTTTGTATTTTTGTGTGTCTGTTAACACGATTCCGGCTAAACCGTTACTCCAATTGCGATGAAATTTTATGGAGGCATTCGAAATCTCTGAATTTAGAACTGCCACCTTTTTGAGCGCAATCGAAAAATCATTTCTCATAAAAATCACAATTTTACGATTTTTTTTCGATTTTTAAAACATTTCTTCGACCTATAACACTTACATGCTTTATCCGATTGTAATGATTTTTTCACAGAACCTTTATGTTATGACTTAAAATATTCGTGTAAAATTTGAGCGTAATCAAAAAATTATTTCTCATATAAATCGCAGTTTTCCGATTTTTTTAAATTCTTCGTCTTATAACACCTACATGCTTTATTCGATTGTAATGATTTTTTTACAGAACCTTAATTTTATGAATAAAGATATTAGTGTGAATGTTGAGCGTAATCGAAAAATTATTCCTCATGAAAATCACAATGTTACGTTTTTTTCGTTTTTAAAAATTACGCTCATCCAACAACGCGCCTGAAAAAGCGTTTGCGAAGCTTCCTAGTCATAACTAATATAACTCGACTGGCTCAGATTAGATTAGCATCGAATTCATTTAATTGCGACCTTTCTAGAGCTACGATTTAACATCTTGTGCCCTCTTATCCATTTTTGTGCTGAAAGAGCTATTTGCTACCGATTCCTATTTCTTTGTCTATTTTTTATGTTCTCGTGATGGCATTAGCGTAAGCTCATTGATCTGTTGTACATGTTGCCTTTTTTGGTCGTTTTTGGCCTCTAAAGGCTGAAAGTTACCGATTTGTGTTTCATCTTTATTTTATGTGTTCTCGTATGAGCATAGCGTTAGAATTTAGTACGTCTTCTTGAAGTTTTTTTACACTGTGCCTGTTTTGACAGTTTTTTGCCCCTCAAAGCTAATGCTACCGATTTCGTTTTCCGGGTTGCCTTTACTGTAATCAGGGGAAATTTACGAATTTTTTTACCCCTCTCTCAGCTTGTTCGGACGATTGAGCCCATCTTCTCGAAAATGGGGCATCCCGGCATAGCTGATCGTCTAATTTGACTGAATTTAAATCCAACATGCACCGGTGCGGGGGAACCCAGAAGAGGGAGCGAAGCTACTTATTCAACAAATCAATAACTAAGAATACACAAATAAAATAATTTGCCGTGCATTGACCATGATGGGGGCGGCGCCGGGTGCGAGCTATAACCCCTCCCCCCTCTTCCCATCTGTATCATCGTTGTTGAGTGGTAATCCTTACAAAAAAACACACGTCAATCGGACGTTTCGTGTTCGGTTTTTATCGTGAGACGTGACACACGCACAGACGGACAAAAGGTGATTTGCTCCCTAATACATAAATCCCTAATTCATAAATGAAGACATCATTGACGATCACCGGCCACACTGATTCAAAGTATTCACCACACTTTTCTTATAGTTTGAATTATGAATTGTTCTCCGAACATGCTTGGTTATTATCAATTCTAACCATGAACAGGTAATTGAAAAGGATTGCCTGGGCAGTAGATTCACTGAGGTATTATATTTGTGCATATAGACGCTTGCTCATTACTGACGAATCCATGGTTGACTGGGCTGAACGTGGCTCGCATCCTCCTCCCCAGCAAAACCTAAGAGATGTTGACTTGTCAGCCCCATGAATGAAATCAATCTGATAAGCGAAGGTAACGGAGGCAGCGACTTTGACAGCCTCGAACTGAGTGCACTATTGTCATGTTAATTACATCTTCAATATCAGCTACCACCACTCATTAGCATAGCAGCAAATCAGATCAGAAACGTGCTACTAGCGGCCCTGAAAATATCACCACACTCAGACCTTCCATTACGTTATATTGTTATATTTGACTAGGCCACTTTCTGGCTCTGCGTCATGCAAGAAACAAAACTCATGTGACCCGGCCGAATCTCTATTGACACCTCGACATTTACACGGGAAACCCAGAATTCAACATGACAAGATGGCGTCGTTTTTAAACATATTTTTTAATATCTCGCGCAACTTATAAAGGCTATACAAATTTAGGTATTTCAGGTAGCAAATAAGAAACTTCATCACTTACGATTACAATTAAAACCATATAGTTATAACATCAGTGCACGCTTTGGAAACTATTTGCTTGTTGCGCATTTTCTCAAGTGGGCTAGTCTACTTACATTGTGATGGTCGACCCGCGAGTGTCTCGTCTCAGTCTCACGATAAAGCCGAGCACGACGTCCGATTGGCTGGCATTGCCCGTCAAGGACGATGTACGTAGAATGATTTGGGTGACCCTTAGCGTCAGAAGGCTAGCCGATTCAAAAAGGGTTATTTTTGTGTTATCCACCACGAGATTTTAATGCTGGGTAAGATTTTATTGTCGCTAAACAGGTGTATGTCACTGTATGGCCTATATTTTGAATTTAGACAGGAAAAAATGTATTTAAATGAAACGAAAAATTATCCATTGCCATCTTGTCAAGTGGCCTATATGATATCATTGTTTCGGGGGTGGGCCCTAACACGCGAGTGTTATATATTAACGGAGCCGTCCCCGACTGCCAATTTCCCTAGCCAATAAACTTTTTATTCCTCCAACGCCAACATTCATACCGGTCGATGAAGAACATGCATTCCCCTAACGCCAACAGCGTGTGGTAAATAACCCAAGGCGCGTTGTTGGTGTGCGGGGAATGCTCTCATCCCTCTTTTGCAAGGTAAAATAACGTATTACTATTTTAGCGAGTTTAAATTGTAAATACCCAACGGTGTTGTGCTGGGGGAATGCAGAAATCCCGTGTAGCATGTTCTTCGTAGCATGTTCTTCATAGACAGGTAGAATGTTACTGTTGGGGGGGGGGGGGGGGGGGGGGGGGGGGGTCGTTCCCAAAAAATGGTCAAATATGACATTTTTCGAGCTAGGTCCCATCGGCAAAAATCTCCCATAAGAAATAACATAGGGACGATCTTTATGTCCCGTGACCTTGGAGGATTTTGATCCAAAAAAATATTGGCCATTATTAACGTACTCTGCAGCCTTTTCTGAAATTTCTCAATATTTTGTTTTGTAATTTGGGCAAGTGGTTCGGTCAAAATCTGCTGATTACCAAGATGGGGTGTGATTATGGATTGCATATTTTTGCGTGTTTGAGGGTATATTTGGGCACAGTTTCAAGACACGATGTAAAAAATTGCCATTTTATATTGGTCTGATGCTCTAGTATCTATGTGGACCATAAAAGAAGCATGTTAAAACCGATTTAAGAAATTTCCCAAAACACTGATTTTCGCAAATTTACGGACGAAAAAAAATTGAAAAATTCGTGTTAAATCACAGTTACAAGATATAATTTTTTAAACTGTCATTTTAGTGTAGCATTGTGCTATAGATCATGTGGTAAAAAATATTTTTTTGAGTTAATAGCCCCTTTAAATGCGAATTAGGTCACGAAATTTTAAAATAAAAAAAAAATTTCAAAGTTTTGGTGGAGGTGCCGGGTCGAAGTCGAAATTAAATTAATACTGGCTGGTATATATGGTGGAGGCGCCGGGTCACACAACGCGATTGTGAGATCTTAATAATCGTTTGAACGAGAGTAAGCTCAAAATACTTCATATCCATATCAAAAGACTTTACATAAAAAATGCATAATTTCGTAAATTTGGTGGAGGTGCCGGGTAGACAAAATTAATTCTGGTAAAAACTGTCGGAAACTTTGAAAACTGAAGGCTGAAATTGAGCTTAAAATTAAAACTGATTTTGAACTTAACTCTAATGGGCCATGATGTAGTTTACTTGTTAAACTTCCGACTTATCAATTGCACACCTGCAACATGGTGTCATCATAATACACGGGGTAAACCCAAAATGAAATATATACCCCTCAGTAAACCTAAAACAAATCAGGGCATGTGCTGTATACGGTGCAAAATATTAATATTCTCATAGAAGAAATGAAGAAATTCAGCGTAAAGTCAAGCACATAATGTAATTTTGCAATCACAACAATCATTAGTAACAAAATAGACTACAAACAACCGTATCAAAAACAACTCTTAACAAATATATTTATAAAAATGCCAAAACTCGTTAAAATCCTTTAATCATACTCTTAGAATCGGAAACTTTTCCGGGGCTATGCGCCCCTGACTCGTAAATAGCAATCTTCTGATTTGGACTTAAGTCCATCAGTTCTTGTCTCAGGAATTTGTAAACGGTGGACTATGGAGCCGTCCTAGCAACAAAGCACATAATAAATCCAAAGTCGTTCTGAATCGGCCCAGCCGATTCTGGCGTTGATCCACTAGGCTAGGGGGCCTTCCCCCCGGAACCCCCATTGTTCTCAATCATGTGCTTTACTCACGAAAGAGCGCACGCCCATAAATACATTTTTGATTACACCATTGCACCCCTGATAATGAGTTGAAAAGCCGCCACTGCCCGACTCGCACTAGTTGGGAGGGGGAGTCCCCCGAACCCATATTGTACCAGGCAACGAGTTAGAATAAAACCTCTCTTTCTATCTCGTTGGAACCAGGCAGAATACAGTTTGTAATGGCTAGTTACACCACTGAGAAATGATGTGTGTAGTATCTGGACTGGGAAAGATTTAATTGACATTTAATGGTTTAATGGCTAGACTAGGCTGCTTCGCGAACGCTTTTTTAAGTCGCGTTGATGGATGAGCTTTTTTAAAAAGTTTTTAGTATTTGTAGGATCTCCATACTTCTTTAAGTTCCATTGCAAAATCATTTTTGTTAAATTAGGATAATTTTTATAAAGTAGTACTAATTGCTATGGCAATTAGAATGTCAAATATCTGTAGGCCCGAAGATTGCTTCATGAACGCATTGTAGGTGATTGTTGTCAAGTTTCTAGTTAATTGTTAATTATTGTTATAAACCTCAAAAAACTTACATTAAAACCTTTATATCTATGGATTCTGGCTAACTTTTTCAATTTTTTCTTTCAAAAGGTACTACAGCACCATAAAATTAATGTCCATGTGAAATATGAACGTTGTCGGCCCAACCGTTTGGTCACAATCGGCCCAAATGTCACGAAAATATCGCATTAAAAATTTAAATATATATTATATTATATACGATATTCATGAGCAGTGTTGTGACTTATCACTTGTCTCGTGACATCTAGGTGCAATTATCTTGATAATCTATCTAGATAAAATCAGTTATCTATTATCTTATTTAGATAGTTTTGTTTGTTGTTATCTTTTCTACTATTGAGATAAAATAAAGTTTATTGGATGAACGAAGCGAAGACTTCAATTTCACCGACCTCCCAAAAAATTTAGCTCGGGTGTTTTTTTTTGTTTTTTTTTCCGTATGTTTGTTCGCTCTCTACCGGGCAAACGGCATTTCCGATCTTGATGAAAATTTTACAGGACCTTCGAAATCTCTGAACTTAGACTTGCTACGTTTTTGGGTACAATCGAAGAAATATTTCTCATGAATATCGTACTTTTACGATTTTTTCGATTTTTACTGCGATATTTTCGTGACATTTGGGCCGATTCTGACCAAACGGGTGGAGCTACAACGTTCATATTTCACATGGACATTAAGGTAATGGTGATGTATTGCTTTCTGAAAGAAAAAGTTGAAAAAGTTAGCCAGAATCTATAGAAATAAAGCTTTTAATATAAGTTTTTTGGTTTTTTATACGATATTTTCGTGCCATTTGGACCAATTATGACCAAACGGGTGGGGCTACAACGTTCATATTATACATGGAGATTAAGGTTATGGTGATGTAGTACCTTTTGAAAGAAAAAGTTGAAAAAGCTAGCCAGAATTCATAGAAATAAAGCTTTTAATATAAGTTTTTACGGTAAATAATACCAATTGACAAGAAACAATAGAAACTTGACAACAATCACCTACAATGCGTAGGCAGCAAAACAAAGCACTCGCAAAAGTAAAGATATCCCACGCAAACTAAAAACTTTAAAAAGCTCATCCATCAACGCGGCGGGACTTGAGAGTTTTTCTAGTCTTATCTAAACTTTTTAATCTTTTAGATAATTTTTATTTGGATGAGCGAAGCGAAGACTTCAATTTCACCGACCCCCACACAAATTTGGCTCGGGTGTTTTTTTTTTTTTTGGTTTGTTTTTCTGTCTGTTTGTTCGCTCTCTACCGGGCAAACGGCATATGCGATCTTGATGAAAATTTGAGGGGACCTTCGAAATCTCTAAACTTAGACTTGCTACGTTTTTGGATACAATCGAAGAAATATTTCTCATGAATATCGTACCATTACGATTTTTTTCGATTTTTAGTGCGATATAACGTTGTAGCCCCACCCGTTTGGTCAGAATCGGCCCAAATGTCACGAAAATATCGCACTAAAAATCGAAAAAAACCCGTTAAAGTACGATATTCATGAAGAAATATTTCTTTGATTGTACCTAAAAACGTGGCAAGTCTAAGTTCAGAGACTTCGAAGGTCCCCTCCAATTTTCATCAAGATCGTAAATGCCGTTTGCCCGGTAGAGAGCGAACAAACAGACATAAAAAAAACGAGCTAAATTTTTTGAGGGGTCGGTGAAATTGAAGTCTTCGCTTTGCTCATCCAAAAAGCACTTGCAAAGGAAAAGTGGTCCTATGCAAACTAAAAACTTACAAAACAGCTCATCCATCAACGCGGCGGGACTATAACGTTTTCTAGTAGATAAAATAATAAACAATAATGTAGACAAAAATAGAATAACTAATCATTTTTTAAAACTAGGAAGCTTCGCAAACGCTTTTTCAGGGGCGTTGTTGGATGAGCGTAATTGGTGCATTGAGCTGCCATGTGTTATGCAGATTTTCTGTTGTTCTGTGAAAAAATCATTACAAAGTTGAAGATTTTTCTTAAATTAATTTAAATTAAATAAAAAATAAACATTAATTTTTAATATTTTTTATTTAATCGTAATTTAAAAAAAGAAAAAAAATCGTAAAATTGGTTTTTTATATAAAATAATTATTCGATTGCGCTCAAATGTCAAACGAATAGCATGTATGTGCTATAAGTCAAAGAATTGTTTTAAAATAGAAAAAAAACGTAAAATTTCGATTTTCATAAGAAATAATTTTTCGATTGCGCTCAAATTTCACACGAATATCTTAATTCATTCAATTATGGTACTGTGAAAATATCATTAAAATCGGATAAAGCATGTTGGTCGAAGAAATTTTAAAAAAATCGAAAAAAATCGTAAAATTGCGATTTTCACGAGAAATTATTTTTCGATTGCGCTCAAAAACGTGGAAGTTCCAAGTTCAGAGATTTCGAAGGTCTCCAGAAAATGTCATCGCAATTGGAGTATAGGTTTAAACGGAATCGTGTTAACAAACAGCCAAAAAAAAAAAAAAAAAAAAAAAAATTCCGGATTTTTTTCTCCAGTGTAGTGAAATGGAATCTTCGCTTCGCTCGCTACGCTCGCTGCGCTCATCCAATGAAAAATACTTTTACTAGTTGTAATGTGCGTATCCGAGTAATGCCAACTAGTTGAGTCTGATAAATATCACGATTGACAAGAAAACTGTGGTTGGGGGAAAATAATAAATAAAAAAAAAACACGTCTATCTCAATAATTATCGTTTATCTAAACAAATTTATCAACATAATTTTTTTATCTATTATCTTTTATCTAGATAATTTTCTACGTTTTATCTTCTATCTTATCTAGATAACTTTTTGGAGAATTATCATTATCTTTATCTAGATAAAAAAATAAATTATCTAGTCACAACACTGTTCCTGAGAAATATTTCTTCGATTGTACCCAAAAACGTGGCAGGTCTAAGTTCAGAGATTTTGAAGGTCCCCTCCAATTTTCATCAATATCGCATATGCCGTTTGCCCGGTAGAGAGCGAACAAACAGACAAAAATACAAACAAAAAAAAACAAAAAACACCTGAGCTAATTGTTTGGGGGGTCAGTGAAATTGAAGTCTTCGCTTCGCTCATCCAATAATAAGGTGCAATTGTATGCCTATTCGTATTATGTATCGTACCCAGGCTCTGTATTTGTATTGTGTAGGGCTAGTAATATGTGTATGTACCTATTATTTATGTATACAATCAATGTTGTTACATGCATAATGATATATGTTTATTGTTTATAATTAATGTTGTTCCATGTATATTTTATATGCTGTGTGAAAATAACAAGAATGCTAGTAATAATAAAATTGGTTAATGCTTTGATTTGTTTTGATTAATATTTAATAGATCCTTTACTTCACACCTGCATATATCTATGACTGGAATCATCGAAACAATCATATTATTACCTAATAGAGAGACGTTTCTCGCCGTTTAGGTTCGACGTGTTATTCTTCAACTAAGTAAAAACCAAATAACTAACTAAAAACTCGGTAAATGCGGATGTCCTTGATCATGACACGCGTAAAAAGAAAAAACACTTATAGCTTAATTCATATCACACAAAACTTGGCCAAGTAAACTCAGACTACTTACAAAAATCTCTTTATAACCATCTTCCAGACTCAATTAAAAACATTTCAAGCTATGACTGTTTCAAACTAAAATTTAAAACAAATATTAATTCTAAAAGCCTATTATTGTCTTAACGATTGCCTTACAGATACGCTCACCGATATTTGCACAATTACTTAATATTATTGATTGCCTGTTAATGAACCTTATCACTTTTCTTTAATGATTATTTACAATATATTGCATATTATTTGTTTCTAAATAACGACATTATCTTATTATTTACTACAATTCAGAAATTATTAAAGTCCGCCCCAACCGGGAATTGAACCACGGATCTCCCGCAATGCGGGAGATCCGTGGTAAATAATAACAATTTCACCTACGGGAGTGTTTCCCGACTAACCAAATCGAGAAATAGACATTATCTTATCTTAATATGAGTAAGCTTTAGTTTGTATAAGCTAAAAGGACACATACACTATAAATTGACATATTGTGATTTGAAGTGCACAAACGTCCTAATAAAAATTTGAATTTGAATTTTAAACTTTTAGAAGATGTCTGAAATGTAAAATGGTACTTGTGCTGTACTATACTAAATAAATAAATAAATAAATAAATAAATAAATAAATAAATAAATAAATAAATAAATAAATAAATAAATAAATAAATAAATAAATAAATAAATAAATAAATAAATAAATAAATAAATAAAACATTTCTAAGGACTATATTTTACAGGATTCAACCCTAGTATTCGTCTTTGTCTAAGCACAATCCTTCATTCAGGTTGCACGAGGATGGAATGGAAATATATATAATATGACAGTGCTTGAATCTCAATTTGAATTTTGCATTATCAAAAAAGACTAAATGCAGACGCTTAGTGGCTGATAGAACTGCGAGAAGATGACTGAGCCCACGATCCTTGCTTCCATATTGTTTGTACCTGCGAGCGAGTACGACCATAGCATGTGGATTAGTATATTTTTTGTTTGTACACCTATCATCAAAGTCTACATGGAGACACGCGAGATTCTGAATCGGTTCGTCTGTGGTTCGAAGTTAGACACCGACCTGGCATTCCTGACTGAAAGTTTTTCAAAGTGTTTCTTAATGTAATTAAATGCTAGAGATTGAGACTTTATAAAACAGTTCAAGGACATACCCTTCACAATAATATTTACTTCAAATCGCCTTGCTATTATAGACACCTCTGAAGCGGGGCATGCACAATTGCACATTGTCCCCTGGCACAATAATTTAATAGAACTCACTATGGGCGTATCACTTACTCGGAGGCATCGCGAAAACGTTTTATTGGAGACCACTACACTAGAAAAAATAGTAAAAGTGCGTTATTCTCTATGTTATATATTTCTTCGATTGTACCAAAAAAACTAGCACGTACAAGTTTAAAGATTACGAATGCTACGTTTAGTTTCACCAAGATCGGAGTAACCGTTTGTCCGGGAGAGATCGGAGTAACCGTTTGTCCGGGAGAGATCGGAGTAACCGTTTGTCCGGGAGAGAGCGGAGAAACCGTTTGTCCGGGAGAGACGGAGTAACCGTTTGTCCGGGAGAGAGTGAACAAACTGATAACACATTACAGAAAATCGAAAACAAATCATAATCGGACATTTGTATAAGAAATTTCTTCGATGTACCAAAACAAAATTTCATGAAGATCCGAGTAGCCGTTTTTTTGTTATGTAGAAAGTGAAAACTCAAACAGTAAAAAATGAAAGATCCTAAAAATTTATAGAAAATTCTTTCATATTACTAAAATAAAAAGTTATCCACTTGTGTTTTTCAATACATTATTATAAGAGCTCTACTGACTAAGTAAACCGCGCATTAAAAGTAATACATCAGTAGCTACAGATAAATTGAAGTTTTCACTTCCTTCGCTAAATGTTCAGTATAAAATGCTTATCTAAAAGTATAGTTTTGTTTATTTCAGAAGAACATGGATGGTATCGTCCATCTGCAAATGAGTTTTTTTTGGAGCAATTGGGCATTTGATGGCAGGTTTCTTGAATAAAATAGTTATTTGAGACAATATATTATGCTTAATTTCTTTGTTATTTCAGCTTTAAAGGCAGTTATTCAAAAATAAAAGGGGAAAGATATTCATTATCCCCATCATTTAATAAACATACATTCTAGGTAGCATGCCGGTTGACGATGAAGATCTAACGAGCTGGGTGTAATATTGGAGGCCTTGTGGGAGGAGTTATTTCTGCTGGTTATGCAAATTCATCTGAAGCTTTGATTCATGCAAAAGAAAGTTTGCAGTGTCTAAAGGAATCTTTACAGAATCAACAGACTTAAAAGTTATGGTTGCAATACATGGACATGGTAGGGCTAAACACAATGAAAAAGTTTATTAAAGCCAAACGGATGGGAAACTGGATGCTGCATCTGCAATCTGTTTAAATGTTGTACATGCAAAGGTAGATGCGCTTAAAAGAAGTGCTCTATTATCAATGTGAAAGGAAGCACGTCCCAAAAATTTTGAAAGGGTTCATAGACGAGATCTGAGGTACTGGCAGGTCTCTCATTGAATTGCATTTAACAGATTATGAGAAGCTAAGCAGGTCGGGTATTCTAGCTTCTCATAATGGCTTGGACATGTATGTTCAGAACTATGAGACTTATATCCTGTTACATTGACAACGACACAGCGGAACTTAAGCCCATTGTTATAACCATAGGGTTGAATAAAATTTCAGATTCGCTGACCGTCTGGCAATGTCCCGCTCATTCATTGTGCCCTTTAAACCAGAGCGCATTAATGGGAACCTAAAGTGGCCTCGGGGTTTGCGATCTTAAAGGCATTTCCGGGTTTTTCAGATGCAAATCTGGCTATTGTTGAGGATGTTCCAATTCGTAACGTAAAGGAAGTACTTACTCACATATCATACCACTACCAGTACCAGACAAGAGAGCAACACATTAAATCAACGAATGAAAGACAAGAAAGAGACAGAAAAGATTCCCTATACACTTTTTTAGCTTGCGTTTCAATACCCCTTTACCAACCTTCTTTACTATTCCACTATCTTCTAAAATCGAATACATTTTAGGTCTTAGTCCGATGAATTCTTTTACTATTGCTCCTTCACACTCATCTTTGAATTTTCCAACTACTTTTTTATTCACATCACTATACAGGAAATGCTCAGGAGGGTAGTTAGATGTATCATAAAAAGTGAGAGTCCACCATCATATCGTTATAAATATCTTCCTTCAGTTTCCACTTCATAGCAAAGAGAATCAGTGTCTGTGAAAAGGAGCTTGAGACGATCCCCATATTTTTTATATGCATAATTGTAATGGAACTGATACATGACGTGCTTACTAAGTTCTAAAACTGTAAATCCGGCATAAATAGGTCTATTTAGTTCAAGGCAAGTCTTCTTAGAGTGGATGGCAACGAGTTCATTTGAGAAAATTTGGAAACTCTCAAAAGCAGGAGATGCAATTATTTTTTTTTGCTCTTTTATCATTGTTAACTATAGCTCTACATTTATTCGTTTTCGTATATTTTCCATTGATTTTCCGTAAATAGAATTAACAATAAGCTTGAAAAGATTTTTCTCAAAGTTATTTTTAGCCTTCATACGTTCTTTAGTATTGAAGTCAATAAAAGGTTCCAACCAGGCGCTTTGGGTGAATTCCAGTACACGATGTATTTTAGTAAGTTTAAGTCCAAACGATAGATACTGTTTCAAGTTAACATAATGAATTGTGTAGTTGGTTTTGCTATTTAAGTTGGGCACAAGTTTCTTGATTTTGCTTGACGTGGAAATCCCCAACTCATCTGCAAGAAGCTTTGAATATGGGGAAAGCATATCATCAGTGATAGCTACTTTTTCCGGTGCTACTGGTAGATCATTATGGGCATCATGTAACACATCAGGATACTCAAGATCAACTTCCAATATATAACCTTTGTTGGCATCGTCAGGTATATTAGTAAAGTCACACTGTTCAACCTCATCTGCACTCATCCACTTAAAATCGCGTAGAGGTAGATATTGCATTCCCTCAGGTGCCAATACAGATTACATATAAGATATTATATGTTTATCCTTTATAATATTTATATATATTTTATTGATAAATGCAAATTTCAAAAACATCTGCAGCAGCAAAGTCCATTACAAGTACAATGGTACCAAAGAAGTATCGAGAAATCTATTGTCTGTCCTAAATTCGATTAGGACAATATTTGAAACAAGTAGCAACAAATTCAAAAGACTTCGTATCAGAGATTAGTAAATTTAAAAGGGGTCAAAAGTCTTGATGAAACTGTTACTAAGGTGTTAAAAAACGTTTTATCTTGTTATATATTGGCATAATTTTGAACAAACGAATGGTTCACAGATAGCATTAGCATTAAAATGTCAATTTGTTGAAAAACTTTTGTGTCATATTCATGGAAAATTTGTAACCAAAAGCATCACAATCTTATTTTCGACCTAGTTAAAATAGTAAAGTGGTCAACAGATGATCAAATTTCATGATGAAAAATTAGCAAAGGAAAAGGACTTATTTGTCATTTACATATTATGGTGAAATTTAAATTTGTTAAATACAATTTAGACTAATATTAAAATATCGTAAATGGATAGAATAGGCTATTATCAGTTTATCAAGCTTAATTAATTCTTAAATTAATTTAGACCTAAATCTCATATGGCTTCTAATATATTTGAACGGATTTCTTTATTTTAGTTTTATCAAGCCTTTTGTAACCCCCTTTCCCTAGCAAGCAAATTTGTATGGGCTCATCGTGCCAATTTTTTGAGATCATGAGTAAAAAAAAAAAACCCCCCCCCTTTTTGGGGGGGGCTTTTTTAAAATCAGGGGTTAAATTATTTATTTTTTTTTAAAAAAATTTTTTTTTTTTCCAAACCAACGGTTCCCCCCAACCTTCTTTCTTGGCCCAAAACCATCCAAAACTTAAAATTTTTTCCCCCCGGGGGTAAAAAAAGGGTTTTTAGAATTTTTTGGGCCCAAAATTAAAATTTTCAAAAAACCCCCCCCCCCCCCCCCCCCCCCCCCCCCCCCCCCCCCCCCCCCCCCCCCCCCCCCCCCCCCCCCCCCCCCCCCCCCGGGGGGGGGGGGGGGGGGGGGGGGGGGGGGGGGGGGGGGGGGGGGGGGGGGGGGGGGGGGGGGGGGGGGGGGGGGGGGGGGGGGGGGGGGGGGGGGGGGGCCAAAAAAATTATTAAAAAACCCCCAATTTTTCGATTTTTTTTAATGGTATCTTTTAAAAAAATTTATCAAAATTAAAAATCCCCCAAAAATTTCAAAAAAAAAAAAATTCCCAGCAAAAAATGGAAGCCAATAAAAAATTTAAATTGTTTTTAATAAAAATTGGGGGGGAAATTATTTCAAAGGGAACTTTTTGGGGCTTTTCCCCTATAAAATAAAAATTCATTCCTTTTGAGTAAATTTGACAAAAGTTAAAAAAGCGGAAATGAAATTTTTCCAAAAAACCAAAAATTAAAAATTTACCACCCGAAATTAATAAATGGGAACAATTTTTTTCAATATAAGTAAAAAAGAAAACAGAAAACATTTGCTTTAATAAAAGGGCAAGATAATTGAATTATGAAAAATTTTGAAATGTTTAAGGGGCCCTCCTGGTTAAGTGTAATAAATCAGGTTGGGCCTACAAATCCCCCTTTAGAGGGGACTATAATTTTGAAAGGATTTTATACACCCTAGGTACCGGGGGGCCACCCTTCTCCTAAAGGGAAAATAGGTATCGGGCAAAATTTTTTTATAAGTTTAATGAGGACAAAATTTAAGGGCCTTCTTCGTGGGAGGGTAACCACGCAAAAGGAAAATTTGGGAGGGAAAAAGAAAAAATTTTCTTGGATTGGAATGGGGGAAAAATAAAAGTATTTTTACCACAAACCTGAATGATTTTTTACGGAAAAAGGGGAGGGGAATTTTTGTTTGGGAAGCCACCCCCATCCCCAGAATTTCTGTTCACCTTTTAAATGTTGAAAACCCCCATTTCACCCTACATCTTTTTCGTTTTTCCCAACGTGCCCCCAAACAACGGACACAACTTATGAAATGGCAATGAAAATGATTTATTAAAAATCCCTTTTTTAAACAAATTTTTTTTGCTCCAAAAATAAAATAGGAAAACTCAGGCCCTAAAATTAACAGCATTTTGGCTAGCAACCCAAAATTTAAAAACATTATTTTTTTTGCGGTTCCCGCCCACCCGCAATTTTATTTTCCAATTTGTCCGGGGGACCCTTTTCTAACATCAGTCAGAGAATTATTTCTTTCCCTTTTACCCGGTACAAATAAAACCTTTAAAAAAATTTTAAATGTATTAAAATCCCTTTTTGTTTGGCAGTCTTTTTAGAATTCATTAATTTAGGATTTTATAAATAGGGGAAGACATTTAAAGATTTGTTCTCATTTTTCGGGGATGGGGGATTTTTTACTAACTTAACCAAAATAATGGATCATGGAAAGGTGTTTTAACTTTTACCTTTTCATTATCGGATAAAACAAAAAACCCAAAAACAAAAAAAACAAAACCCCAAAAACCCAAAACAAAAAGGAAATTGCATAAAATAGGTCGCCTCCTTTAAATAATTTTAAATTTAGAAAAATTTAGATAACTAAAATTTTAACTTTTGCTTTCCCCTTTAAAAAAACAAAAAAAAAATAATTCCCTAACTATTTTTTGCATGTTATGCTGTGCAATCCTACTCTTTTTACTTCATAAGACAAAAATTTCTTTATAAAGTTGTGGTCTTTTTGGAGAGGCCAGGCATTTGGAATCAAAGAAAAAATAAGAAGTTTTCCTTTCATTTTTTATTTTATTTCCTAGGAGATAAAAGCTCCCTCACAGATTAGCAAGGCTGTATGCCTAGAGGAAAACTGTTAGGCCACGATTTTTTGAGTTGTCTGAAAAATTTATTCCTAATTAAATGCACGGCAATTATTGGGGGGGTGGTTTGCTAGGCCCGCGGACTTCATGCAAGAAACCGTGGGCGGGGCCTGTTTTGAAACCAGCGACTCAAAACTTGCATTTTTGCCCCCAAATTTTTTTTTTAAATTTTTTTTAAAAAAAAAAAAAAGCAGGCCCCAGAAACGGGGCTGATGCATTTTTTTAAAATTTTAATTACCGGGTTTTTTTAAAGTTTTGTTTTTTAAATACCGACGGCAAATCCGAAATTTCCCCAAAAGTTGGATAACTTTTTTTCCCTAATTTTTAGCCCAAAATTTGAACATTTGGAATGTTGTTTTAGGAAACGCTTAAAATCCCCCCGGTTGTTGGATAGCGTTTTTTCTTCCTGCCATTTTTGGATTTTCGGTTTTTGTAAAAAATTATTCTTTCTTTTTTTTAAATTAAATTTAAAAAAATTAATTTTCTTTTATTTTTTTTATGTAATTTTAAAAAAGAAAAAATGTAAAAATTGCTATTTTCAAACAAATTTTTATTGTTCCCCCCAATTTTTACAGAATAAAAATCATAAATTAATTCTTAAAAAAACTTAAAAAAAAACCTTTAGGTTAAAGAAAAATTTTAAAAAAAAAAAAAAACCTAAAATTTCCATTTTTCAAAAAAAATTTTTTCATTTTCCAAAAATAAAGAAATCTTAATTCCCTAAAATTAAAAAAAAATATTAAAATATTGCTTAGGGTTTTTGCATGTAGGTGAGTTTTTAAAAAAATCGAAAAAATCGTAAAATTGCTTTTTTATAAAAAAAATAATTTTCCGTTGCACCAAAAAAAGGGGGAGTTCAATTCAAATTTTGGGGCCAAAAAAATTTCATCGAAAGGAGTACGTCTACCGAATCGGTAACAAACAGACAAAAAATACAGAAAAAAAAAAAAAATCGGTTTTTTTCGGGGGGGAGTGAAAGGTTTCCCCGTGCACGGTGTCACCAAAAAGGAAGAGCGAAGTTGCAAAAAGCATTTTCAAAATTCAATTGGCCTCCAATTTGTAAAATTATAAAACTAAAAAAGCTTTTTCGGGCGCTTGTTGGTGGCGATGATTTTTTAAAAAGAAAAAAGTGTAAATTACTTTTTTCATGGGGGAAATTTATTTTCGATTGGCCAAAAAAAAACCCAAATTTAAATTTAAAAGGGAGGTTCATGAAATTCATTCCGGTTAAGCATTGAGTTAAAGTCGGAAGAAATTTTTTTTTTTAAAAAAAAAGTTAAAATTCTTTTTCATAAAAAAATTTATTTTTCGATTGCGCTCAAATTTCCCCAATATATTAATTCAAAAATTAAGGTCTTGAAAAAAAAATTACAATGGGATAAAGCATGTGGTATTAAAAGTCAAAGAATGCTTTAAAAATAAAAAAAACTTTTAAAAGGGCGTTTTCATAAGAAAAAATTTTTTCGATTCCCTTCAAATTTCACACGAATATATAAGTTCACAATGTTAAGGTTTTGTGAAAAAATCATAACAATAGAATATAAATTTAATAATATTAATTATTATTATTTTATATTATTTAAAATATTTTAAAATTTTTTTAACAAAAAAAATAAAATTTGGTTTTAAAAAATTTTTCGCGAAAAAATTTTAAAAATTTAGAAATTTAATTTTTCTATTGGGCTTTAAACGTGGGGCCAAAAAAAAAATAAAAAAAAAAATTCCCGAACTCCATTAAAAAATTTTCGCTTGGAGTCCCCCTTTTACCGGGGGAATTTTTTTTTTGTACAAAAAAACATAAAAATTTACAAAAAAAAAATTTTTTCTAGATTAAAAACTCGTTTTCGTTTTTCGTACAAAAATCAAACAAAAACCCTGTCCCCCAAATTTTACGGGTTGTCAAAAAGAAGAATTTTTTGGAAAAAAAGGGGTTGGGAAGGGGAAAACCCCCCATAAAAATAAAATAAAAATTAATTTAATTCCTTTTTAACCCAAAAATCATTTTAAAATCCGACCAGTGGGGCCAAAAAATTTTTAAAAAATTCAAGGGGGGAAACAACCCCTTTTTTTTGGGCCCCAAATTGGGGGGTTTTTTCCCCTTTCCTTTTTTTTAAAAAAAAAAATTTTTTTTTTCCCCCCCCTTTTTTTTTTCCCTTTTAAAAAATTTTTCTGTTTTTTTTTATTTTTTTTATTTTTTTTTTTTTTCTTTTTTTTTTTTGGTTTTTATTTAAAATTTTTAAAAAAAATTTTTTTTTATTTTTTTTTTACATTAAACAACAAAAACCCAAGGGCCCCCAAAATTGTTTTTGTTTTTTTAGTGGAAAAACCCCGAAAAAACAAATGGTTAGATATCCCTCCTCTAACTATACTCGCACCGGTGTTGGCTGGGGCGCAAAGGGCCCCGGACTCATTGGGTGGTCCCGGGTTCAAACCCCGTCGAGACCGGGCAATCCTGATAAAGGGTTTTTTCCGAGGTTATCCTCAGTCGTTAAGGCAATGCAAGGGAGGGGTCCTCTTAAATACCCCCTCGGACATCCCTTCTCATTTCCTATCCGCACATACCTAGTTCACCTGAAGAGGGGCTAATTGCACCCTAACAGGTTTCCCACGATAAAAATTAAAAGTTTATACCTCTGCATCGCTCTGCATTTTGCGTCAAGACCTGGTCCAACGATCTTTATTCCTTCCATTTTGCAAGCGCAGAAAGTGAGAATTGACACGTCATGGCATAATCAAAGCTATAGTCTCTCACGTTCATAAACGCTGCCAATAAGCATTCAAATCAGAGTGAATTCCCAAGTTATTTCTGGAAATCTTGCTACTGTTGAGAATAAGCTCGAAATCCAGAGTCGATTACTTTGTTATTACTCTGTGTCTCTGTTCACGTTTTAATATCACATTTAATTCTGAGTAAATGTTCTTTCCAAAAATTTTTTAAAGGGGTTTTATCAATCCCCAATATTGTTTTAAATTTTTAAAGTTGGGAGGAGGCCAGACATACAACATTGTTTGCCCAGACCGGGAAAAAAATCTAGCAAAAATTCACCCTCGACTACCTAGTCTCTCGTACTGGTGTTCCATAAGTAAAATTTTCCAAAATTTTTTTAAAAAAGGGGTTTTTTTTTTTCTCCCCTTTTTTTTTTTTTTTTTAATTTAAAAAATTTTTTTTTTTTTGTCCCTTTTTTTTAAAAAAAAACAAAATTTTTTTAAAACCAAAAAAATTGCAAAAAAGGGGAAAAAAAAGGAAATTTTGGGGTTTTTTCCAAAAATAAAATTTTTAGAAAAAGCAATTTTAAAAAAAAAATTTTTAAATGCAAAAATTCAAAAAAAGGGTTTTTGTTAAAAAAAATTTTAAAATTTAAAGAAGAACTTTTTTAAACCAAAATTTTTTAAAAAAAAAAAAAAATTTTAAAAAAAAAATCTTTTTAAAAAAATTGTATTTAACGAAAAAAATAACTTACTTTTAAAAAAAAATTTATTGTAAAGGGGAAGGGTAAAAAAAAATTTTTTTTTTTCCCGGGGTTGGCTTTTTGAAGAAGTTTTTAAAAAAATTTGTGTTTTTTGCCCCCATTTGCTTTGTTTTTTTCCCCTGTTCGGTTTGATTTTTTTTTTTTTGTCGAAATCCCCATTTTTGGGGAAAAATTTTTAAAATTTTTTTAAAATTTTTAAAAAAAATTTTTCCTTTTTTCGAAAGGGGTTTTGTAATTTAAAAAAAAAAAAAAAAAAAATAAAAAAAAAGATTGGGGTTTTATGTTTCAACGAATCTGGGTTTTTTTCCCCTTCGGGAAAAAAAAATTTTTTTGAAAAAAAGCTTTTAAAGTGAATTTTTTTTTTTTCAGACATTTTCCCCCCCCTACCCGTTTTTCAGCATTTCTACAGCCGGCCCGCTTTTTCCTTTTTTTCCCTTTATTTTGATTTACAATTTTTTTGGGTTGGGGGGGTTTTTTTTTTTTAAAAAAAAAAATTAATTTTAAAATTTTAAAATTTGTTATTAAAAAATTTTAAAAATTTAAAATTTTAATTTAAAAAAATTTTTTAATTTAAAATAAAAATCTTCAGTTTAAAGGGTAAATATTTTTTAAAAACCCCACTTTAAAATTTTCCACAAACCCAAACAAAAGGGGCCAAATTGCCCCAAAGGGGGAACAACCCTCTCCGACCCCGGGTTATCCCCCTTTTGGGGAGGGGGGGGGGGTGCAACAATTTTAAATGTTTTTCCCCAATTAACAAAGATGCTAAAAACATTGAAATAAAAAAATTTTTTTAGTAAAATGTTTAATCAAAAAAAAATTTTTTTTTTTTTTTAAAATATTAAAATTTTTTTTTTTAATTTTTTTTTTGATTTAATGGGAAAATTTTTTTGAAATTCCTAAAAAAAACCCCCCTTTTGGGGTTTTTTTAAAAAAATTTAAGCTAAAAAAATAAAAAAATAGTAATAAGAATAAACTTTTTTTTTCACATTTATTCAAAGAAAAAAGAAAACCCCCAACAGGGGCAGGAAAAAACAATTCCAAAAAAAAACTTTAAAAAAAAAAAAAAGTTTTTTCCCAAAAAAATTTTTTTTTACATACTAAAAATTTTCAAACTTTTAAATTTTTTTTTTTTTAACTCAAAGTTTAAATTATAATTTTTTTTAGTTTTTTTGTAGGAACATTTTTAAAAAATGTAATGTCTTTTAAAAAATTTAATTTTTCCCCCCTATTTACTTGTTTAAAATTTTTTAATTTTTTAAAAATCAAAAATTTTTTTCCTTTTGATTTTGGTAAATTCCCTTTAAACAAAATCCCCTTTTTTTTTAAAGTATTTTTTTAGCAAAAAAGGGAAAAGGCCAAATTTTTAGGGAAACCCCCTAATCCAAAATATTAAAAATTTTTTTAAAAATTTTGTAAACAAAAACGTTGCCCGCCCTTTGGGGGTAATTTTTTAATTTTTCAGACATTTTCCTTTGCCCTTTTTTAAGCAAGGGAACCAAAATTGGAAAAATAAAATCATTTTAAAATTTTCTTGGTCTCAACTTTAACTTTTTTTTAGAAACAATTCATTTTAAAAAAGAATTTTACCCCCCCCCCTTTTAGAATGGAAATGTACAAAATAGCCCAAAAATCAAAAAAAAAAAAAACCCCCATGGAAAAATTTTTTTTTAAGACCCAAAAAGGCAAAATTTTAAGGGCCCCCCAAAATTTTACAAGACCCAAGCCGTTTCCCGTTTAAAGCGCAAACAACGAAAAAAACCCGGGTGTTTTGGGGGCGGGGTTTTTTGTTGCTCATCCAAAAAAATAAGTTATGGGGATCTCCCCATTTTAAAATTCATTTTTTTCCCCCCCCCAATACTATAAAAGGGGGAAAATTTTAATAAAAATTTTTGTTTTGGCAGAAACTTAACAATCGACCGGGGAAAATTTCCCCAAGGAAACCCGAGAAAATTTCAGAAAGGCAGCCCAAACCATCAGATCAAAAAGAAGAATATAAAAAACAATTAAAATTTCCCCGTTACAAAACCTTTTTTTCTTTAAACCCCCTTTACACCCAAAATTTTTTATTTTTAAAAAATTTTTTTAAAAAATTTTAAAAAAATTTAAAAAAACTGTATTTGATTTTATACCCTAAAAAAACCAAAAAAATTTAAAAAAATGTTAGTTTAATTACCCCCAGAAAAACTAAAAATTTTTTTTTAAATTTACAATTCCATTTTTAAACCAAAAATCCCCTTTTTTTAAAATTTTTAAATCGAGATTTTTTAACCCCCTTTTTAAATAAGGGGCCAAAACTTTTAAAGACCCCTTTTGTTTTTGGGGTTTTTTTTTTTCTTTTTTCCCCCCACCAAACCCTTTTTTAAAAGTGCCCCCTTTTTTTTTTAATTGACGTTAAACCAAAAAAATTAAAAACCCTTTTTATTCCCCCTTAATTTAAAATTAAAAAATTTCCCCTTCTCCAAAAATGGGGCCCCCCTTAAAAACCAACCAAAAAGGGGTTTTTTTTCTGTTGGAAGGGCCCCCCCTTAACCCCAATGGGGAACCCCTTTTTTTTTTTTGGGGGTTTTTTAAATTTTGATTTTTAAAAAAAAATTTTTTAAATGCATTAAAGGGGGGATAACCCGGGAAAAAAATTTTGGGAAAAATAGCCAAACCCAAAAAAAAAAATTTTTTTTCAAAACCCCCCCGAAAAAAAACTTGACAAAATTCAACACCCGGGGGGGGCACAAAAAGGGGCCCCCAAAAAAATTTTAAAAAAAAATAAAAGTTCCCCCGTTTATTTTTTTTTTAGGGTTTTAAACAAAAGACCCAAAATTTTTTAGTTTTTTTCAATGGGAAAAAAACCTTTTAAACTAAGGCCTTTTTGGCCTAACCGAAAGGAAAAAAAAAATTTAAACCCAATTTTTTTATTTTTTAAAAAAAAATTTTTTCCTAGAAAAATTTTTAAAAAAAATAAAATATATCTTTTTAAAATTCTTATTAAAAAACCTTAAAAAATTTTTAAAAATCCCAAAAATTTCCTTTTTCCCCTTTTTAAAAAAAATTAATTTTTGAATAAATTTTCAAATTTTTTAAAATTTTTCTTTTTAAAAATAACCGCCAATTTATAAAATAAGGCAGTTTCCCTTTTTTTTTTTATTAAAAAGGGGGAAAAAATAGAATAAAGCCCCAAAATCAAAAAAAAGTAAAAATTTTTTTTTTGTTCCCTTTTTTTTTTAAAAGCTGTAGGGATTTTTCGTTTCTATTTTTTTAAAATTGGTTTACTTTAAATTTAATTACCCTTTTTTTTCCCCAAAAATTTTTTAGAAACCCTACAAATTAAGATTTTATACGTGAACCCACCCTTTTTTCCACCCCCCAAAAAAACCCCCCCGAAAAACGAAGGGGTTCATGGAATTTTCCCCGGCCCAAAAAACAGTTACGGGTTGAGGGGAATTTAAAGCGGATAAAAACCCGTTTCCCCCGACCCCCCGGCAGGGGGAAAAAAGGGGTTTTGGGGTCCTTTATGGGGGGTTCGTTTCCCCTTTAATTTTGAAAAGGGGGGCCCCAAAAACCGGGTTTTCCCTCCCCCCTTTTTCAAAATTATTTTCCCCCCCTGTATTGCCGTGTTTAGAAACAATTCCAATCCAACCAATAAAATGTTTTTCCAAATTTTTTTGGGAAAAAAAACCCCCAAAGAAAGGGGAAAAAAGTTTTCCTAAAAAGATATTAGGATTTTTTTTTACTATTTATTTTAATTTGTCTTTTAATTTTAAGGGTTTTTTTCTAAATTTTTTCTGTAATTTTAAAAACGGGGGAACCCCCTTTTTTTTGAAACTTTAAAACTTAAATTTCCAAAAATTAACTTCCTAAAAAAAAACTTTTCTGAAAAAAAAAAAAGGGTTAATTTAAAAATTCCCCGTAAACATTTTCATTTTTTTCTCTTTTTGGGGGAAAATTTTAAAACACCTAAAAAAAGAAAATTTTTAAAAAACTAAAAGCCAGTTGAAAAACAACTTATTTTCCCTTTTTCACTTTCTTACCCCCCACTACTTCTGAAAAACGAATTTTTTTCCCGTGGCCCCCTTCATAAAACCTAACCCTATCTTTTTTTTAAAATTTCGGGGGGCATGCTCTTTAAGGGTTTTAAATTTTAAAAAACTTTTTTTCAAGGGTTTGCCCCAAAGGAAGGGGGCCCCGGTATCCATTTTCAAAAAATTTTAATTTTAGTATTAAAAAATTTGAAGAAAATTTTTTTTATTAGTCTTACAAACACAATAAATTAATTCATGATCACTTAATCCTACACTTATAAGACCTGACTGAATAATATTTTCATTGTGATTTACATAAACATGATCAATTAAAGTAGCTGACCTATTATTAACCCTAGAAACAGACTTTATCAATTGTACCAATCCATGTGATCTAGTGAGAATTTTGAAATGATTACTGGTAATGTCTTCTTACTCAAATCAATGTTGAAATCACCTAGAAAAAACAATTCATTAGCTTCAAATTTTAAATTATTCACTAAACTATCAAAACAATCTGAAAATTATTCTAACTTTACCTGTAGAGCCTTATAAACTGCTGTAAAAATCATTGGTTTTACATTCAGAAGCCAACTCAACATTTATCGGAAATTTAACTTTACACTCAACTACACTTGACATGAACTTCTCAGCAATATAAATAACTAACCCTCCCCCTACCCTATCACGATCAAATCTTAGCATTTTATAATTGTCATCAACAGTAATAAAACCATCTGGAACAGACTCATCTAGATATGTATCACAGCAAGCAAATATATCAAAATTATACGTGTCAAGAATAACCCTCAACTGATCTTTATACTTATCCAACTTACGTATATTGAGATGTTAAAGCTTCATTCCTTTTTGAAAAACAGGTAAACCTTTAGCAACATCATCATTTATATACTTTGAGGCTCTTCATCGACATCTAAAATAAAAAGATCTATTTCATGTACACTTAGAGGGGGAAATAAACAATTCATACAGTATCATCTCTGCGAAACTCTTCTTGTTCGATTCTTCAGTTCATAGACATCTTGAACACCACATTGAAGGCACTTGCTGCTAAATTAACTGTCTATACACTTATTACATTCCCATCGTCCAAGCAATGAGTCGTATGTCTCATTGCTCATATTTAAACACATCCGATGAAAAAAATCTTCACATACCCAGCACTGTAGGCTTTTATTTTTATATTTCTTCTTCAACTTACACACGGTACAACGCTTAACCATTGTGAATGAAAATAAATTATTATTTAAAATCGAAAAAGGTCCTATTATATACTTCAATTGCTCTTATTCTGCTGCCAGAAAAGTGTAAAAAAATAATATCGACATTTGGCTAAAAAACAAAATAACAAATTTTAAAGAAGCTTATGAGGTCTCCTCAGTAAATTAAACTCTTCTCAGTAAATCTTCACAAATCTGTAAAATAATGAACGGTGACGACGTAAACTACTAAATATTATACTATAATAGATATACTACCTTGTCTTTGGTTACAAGTAAGGTTTAAAAGTGATTTTAAATCAAATATGAACTATTTACTTCTGTTATAATCAAATAAAACTTCAATTGTTTAAGTTATTTCACAGCTTTACCCACACAATCAAATAAAACAACTAATTATGCTGTAAATAATGAAAACTAAAACTTCCTACAATGTCACTCGTAGAATAATTCTAGAAGATCAAGATGCAGTCAAAATTTGATATGGATTGCTTGTATTTCCGTGTAAAGATAGAAATTTATCAGGAGATTTTCTAAACTTGACAAATTGGAAAAAAGACAATCGCATGTCGCATCGAACCCACGTCCTCGTAGAGCCATACGCTACTGAACAGCGCCCTAATGGTATGTGCCACCGCGGACGACATCGAACCCACGTCCTCGTAAAGCCATACGCTTCGGACCAGCGCCTTAATTGTATGTGCCACCGCGTGGTGTAAAATTAAAACACAGTTTCTGTTCATTATTCGAATATCGTTGTTGGTGGCGGTGCCGAGTATTTTAAAATACATTTGTAGTTAAGCTTGCCCCAACCCCCTTATCCCAGTGCCACCAAAAACATTTTGCATTATCCTTTATAAAATATAACGTTAAGAAAAAGCTCGTGTCAGTCGGAGTTGATGTTAGGTTTTTCTCGTGAGACGTAACACCCTCACAGGCAGACGGACAGACAAGAAAGTGATGCATGCCGGAGAGCCTCGTTGTCAGGACTTGGTCCCGTCTCATGTGACCGAGCAGGTGATTGCTATCTTAATAGTTTACCGAAATAAATCTTTTTAGTTTTTATAAACTTGCTGTCTGAATTGCAGGTTAGGGTAGCGAACGATGATCACCGAATTTTAGTCTCCCTCCTCATGCATGAGCTATACGTTTATTTGTTTACTTTATTTTTATGTCAATTATTTGAAAACCCACGAAAATATAATCAATATGTTGCGTCCGATGTCCGATACTTGACTTAAAAGTGTTTTGTCTGATGTAAATTACATGGATTGGATTATAGGCCTACTGACTCTTTTTGGGAAAATGTGTAAACCTCACAGTCACACAATTGGTTGGATTTCTGATAGTGAGTTGCCTAAAATTATAGAGGTGGCATTGTCTTGGGTTAGTCAGATGCAGAAGAGATGTGTGTCGAAAAAAGAAAAGAAAAGGAATAAAATAGTAGATAATTCCTAAAGTACTTCTTGCGTATACACTAGGGCATGGAATACGATTCGACCAGCCACTTTCAGGCTAGCATGTATTGCAGATGGTGGCTATGTAAGGCCAATACATTTTATTATTCTATTTATTCAATTAATCAAATATTTTATCTGGTGCACTCTCTAATGCAATTACCTGGCGCGTACTCAGGAGCAGAAGATACGATGGTTTATTAATGTATTATTATTTTATTCCCCCAAAGAATGTCCAAGCCTTTGTTAGCATGCACTTGGATTGCTTTAATGAGTTTATTTTATATTGCTTTAAGACAGCATTTTTTGTTTGTGCCCCACACACAAAAAATCTGCCGATCATAAACCTTCATAAAAATACCTTATAATTGTTTTAGTGCGCTGTATTTAAGACATTGCCACTCCAAAATAACAAATAGAGGATTTCGATTTTTCTCATTATTGTACGGTTTTATTAATATTCACTTTACGTATGAAATTTCAGGTGTAGAATACGAATACAAGGTTCAAATTAATTTTAAAATTAAAAAACTCTAGAAACCAAGATGGCTGCCATAAATTTAAATTTAAATTTAGTTTCATTTTATCGGATAACATTTAATTTCAGGTTCTATACGTAGATTGAGCTGCTAAGTGACACTGGGAGGTCAAAATAAAAATATTGTTGACCTTTATTCCTTCATTATGAAAAAATACACAAAAGATTTTAATAAATATTAAAAAATTTCCTAAAACCAAAAAATGGTGCCTATATCGAAACAGAGGCACAGATACTATGTAGCCTGCTCAAGTTTGCGACCTCAAAAAAGAAAACATTTTTTTGACTTTATTCCTTTTATGAATTAAATCCAAAAAGTTTTTACTTAAAAGCTAAATTGAAACAAGGGCTTGCCTTTTCAAACCAAGCAACATTGCAGGTCATTTTGCCAGAGGCACCAGCATACACTTTGTACCAGCCTCAAACAGCGATCCTTCACTAACAAACCCTCACAGTTCAAAAAATCAACGCCACTTTTATTAAGACTTTGGAGTTTTTACTAAACGTGTCTGTGTATAGACAAGTCTCCTTACCAGCTTCGCGGGACCGCATGTCGCATGTTAACTTGCACGGTATGTATAAGCGAACTGGTTCATCGTAATTCAGACTAGAATACAACATGACAAACGATAGAAACAGGATAATACTTGATACCGATTCATTTGTAACCAAAATGTAGATTTTGAAAAGATTTAAACTAAACGGATGTTTGTAATTAATCTTGTAATTAAAGACCGGCTCAACCCCCTGTAAAAAACAGTTCTAAGATAGAATTATGAATACTTGTATTACATATACCCTGTGCAGGACATTGCCCCAAGTACGGGTACTTACTGTGGAATGTAATTGGCACTCCCTTTGTTTTACAAGTCAACACACATAACAAAAACTTGTAGATATACAGCCAAACCTTACACACTCAAAAGAAATTAGATCTAAAAAAAGGGCCAAGCTCATCTACCCTTCCACATTTGCGCATTCTTAATTCATAAACGTACAGTGTCCCATAACAGCATCCTCGAAAAGCTTGGCAAAATAGAATTTGCGATTATTAATTTAAACGTAATAGTTCATCCAAGTTCTTTTTTCTAATTAATTTAAACGTAATATCATGCAAATTTTATTTTGCCAAGCATTTTGAGGATGCTGTTATGGGACACTGTACGTTTATCAATTAAGAATGCGCAAATGTGGAAGGGTAGATGAGCTTGGCCCTTTTTTTAGATCTCATTTCTTTTGAGTGTGTAAGGTTTGGCTGTATTTCTACAAGTTTTTGTTATGTGTGTGATCTCATTACTTTTTCAAGTTCCATTGCAAAATTATTTGTTAAAATATAATAATTTTATCAAAGTTGATTTAATTTTATGGTATTAGCAATAACAATAGGATGTAAAATATCTAGACCCGGATTCATGTACATCCTGGGTATAGGTGGTATAACCATGGTATAACGACGGTATAAGGACTGGTTAAGTCTAAGCAACTCACATCCAATTGAAACTTTCCCATGCTACAACAAGCGCACAACTATAATGTTATTTTATAAGACCTTTCACTGCATCCACAGCCATGTAAATCAAATGATTATCAAAAGAACATCGAAAATTTGCACAGTTTTTGTTTTTGTTTTTATATAGTGACAGGAGTTTTGCGTGAGATCATTGCAAGAAAAGAATAGGTGTATTATTTCTGTACATTTTTGTATAACCTAGGTGGACAATCATACTATTGTTTATCTGAATTAGGCTTTTAGTAATCAAAACTAGTTATTTGTGCGGGAAGTGTGTCAGAACAAGGTTGTGCTGGCCTAGGGTTGGCTAGGCTTGTCAAACATGTAATGTAAGTATTTATTTTATCTAGTCCTATAGCCTAATGGAACTTTAGACCTACACTGTTGTATTATAAATAATTTTTCTACCATCTGGGCCTAGACCAGGGACGGTTTATGATTTGTTTTATGAGAGTATAATGACACCTTTTCTGTTCCACACAAAGAAGAAAAATTTAAAATGTCTGCTATTGTTTACGTATCGCACTTTCCCGCCTAACTCTGCTTGTACCGTCAACAAGTGTCAAGTAACTATAGTTACTTGTTGATTGTATGCCTAGTGTATAAGGCTTATTTTAAACCTTTATTTGGAAGCCTTCCAGCAAACTTTTTCAACTTTTTTTTCAAAAGAGACTATATTACTATAACCTTAATGTCCATGTAAAATATGAACATTGTAGCCCCACCCGTCTGGTCAGAATCGCGGGCCGATTGAAACTGACGGATTAGACAGTAGTAGCAGTAGTAGCAGTAGCAGTAGTAGTAGCTAACATCCTTAAAGTGATTTTGAGCATGTTTCAAGCCATTTTTTCACCAAGAAGGAATGGTCGTACCCCAATAAAATTTGGCATGTGTTGTCAGGTACCTAAATCCCCTCGATTGTGATAGTTTTCAAGTTCACATCACGATACATGACGGCTAGGTAACACCTCGAAATCACCCCAACTCTGCTTGCTGTATAAGGTGCTTGAGTGTGTAGCGCGCCACGGCTTGGCTGCGGCGCCCTAACGGGCACCTAGATAAGTAGGGCATTAGAATACTAGTCATTACCTATATCACCCTGTGCAGGACAATAGCACCCCAAAGTACGGATACTATACTGTTGGTAATGTAAGTAGCGGCCAACTCCCCCTTTTGTTTATGACAAGTTCATAAGTAGGGCATTAGAATACTAGTCATTACCTATATCACCCTGTGCAGGACAATAGCACGCTAAAGGAAATATACCGTCGTCAATAATTTACGATACATAATTGACGGTAAAATCGGTTTTAAAAATTAATTAATAAGAATAATAATAACTCCTTTTGACAACGCAGGACAATATGAAAGAAACAATAACTCGGAATTGCTACTCACTAGGAATTACCGACACCATCCGCAAGTAGGGGTTCGTTCTAGCGCTGTTAGGAGCGTTCCCGACTAGCCAAGTGGAGAACTAATATGTCTGCTGTGATATGGCTGATCACTGATGTTAACATTTGAACTTTTATGATAATGATTCATAAAAATATGATAACTTACTGCATAATAATCATGCATATCTGCTTAGGTGTAATAAAAGAGGATCTAATTATAATCAAATCTCAGATATGTATTATTTACTGGAACGGGAACGTGCATTGTGTGAAGAATTATTTAACCTAGTAACCAATGAAGTTGAGAAAACCTTTTGCCATATTATTGTGACTGCAAAGGAAATGAGGTCATTATATTTATATACATTATGAAACTCTATCAAACGAGGCTTGTGAAAATGGTGTCAATAAATTATTTGACAAAAAAATATATAGTGATGAATATTGGATCGTTTATAAAATAGATTTTTCAATCCGTCCGACCAACTTACATTATGCTTTCATCCGTCATTTACTCAATCATTAACACCCAATCCATCAATTGCCTCCATTCTCCTAATTTTTTCTGAATATAACTACGAAGTTGCAACCAATCATATAAATTACCACAAATAAAATATAATGGGCTTAATTTTGGCTTAAAAATGGTTGTATAATATTTTGTACTGTATATGATAGTGGTGCTTGTTTTGTATTAATGTACTTGTGAAAATGTATTAGTGCATTTATATGTAAATCTATTAATCTGTAATGTACTTGTGAAAATAGCTGAAATGCTAATCTAGGTGGGCTTTTACTATGAGATGACCCGTTTCAAGTTTCATCCCGATCTGCTGATGCGTCTAGAAGTTATTGAGACGTCAAGATCGTTCAAAAATACTTTTTTTATATATATAATACCTTCTTCAGTTAGGTGGGTGGCTGTCTGGCTGGCTGGCTAGCTAGTTAGCTAAGGACGTGTCAGTTTGTGGGCCCTCAATGGATAATGTTAGAGAAGCCAAAATTTGCACCGATGTCAGTCATCTCAGTGACCATTTGCTTACAACGGTTTGATAGATGACCGAAGCTTAGAATGCAAAATAACAAATATTTAATCGTGTTTGGTAAGAAACGGATTGGCTTAGAGTTACAGAATGACATGTCGTTTGTGGCCCTCATGGATATGTTTGAGAAGCAAAATTTGCACGATGTCAGTCACTCGGTTAAGGTAATTGGATTAGATGACCGGAAGCTTAGAATGGAAATATAACAAATTATTTCATTCGTGTTTTGTTGAGAAACGGATTGGCGTGGGCCCCCAATGGATAAAGTTTGAGAAGCCAAAATAACAAAGCTTAAATAATTTGATCTTAATTTAATTGACAATTTAGGTGCATACGAGTGGTGGTCGAAACAATAAATAGGTATCTTTGAGTTATTAATTTATAACTTCGATGCTCAAACCTTCTAATCATCAATGAGTGAGATTTTATTTTGAATCATTGTAATAAAGTAATTTCCTCTACTTGAATGCTAACATCCATACCGTGTAGGTTCTAAAAAAAATATTGATATACCATACAAAAATGCAAAAACTTGACAAGCCGAAAACAAAGAAGATACAAGTGTCTCCACTGCATAAAGTGGTGAGATCTAGAAGTGTGGCCAAGCCCATTATTTTGTTTAAAATAATAAATATATTTATTAAGTGTATATTAAATTAATAATCTATCAATATCCATATTATTACCAAACTATAATTAGGAAATAAATATATTAACAAAAATAACATATAACATTAAATAAATTTATTGAAACATTTGGATTGGTTATGTTTTGGTTAGTCAGTAACGACAACCAAGTTAAAAATTCATCGACCAAGCTTTTAATTTTGAATGGCGTCTGTTAATTTTGATATTTCCACTTGTAAATATTTCAATAAATTTATTTAATGTTTAATGTTATTTTTTTAATATGTTTTATTTCATAATTATAGTTAGATAATAATATGGATATTGATATATTATTAATTTATTATATAATTAATAAATATATTTATTATTTTAAACAAAATAATGGGCTTGGCCACACTTCTAGATCTCACCACTTTATGCAGTTGAGACACTTGAATCTTCCTCGTTTTCGGCTTGGCCCCTTTTTTGCAAGTTTTTGCATTTTTGCATGGTATACGTAATACACAAATAAACCGGTAGATAGATTGTGTATTCGTAATTACGACCGATCATAGGTCAAGGCCAGTCTTTCTTGTCAAATGTGTTGCATTGGCAACATGGTAGCTATTTACCTGCCAATAATCGAAATTGAAAATCCAATTTCAAAGTAGACCCATTCTCTACTAGCAGCTTTTGAATATCCCTACATAATAAGGCAAGAATATTCTTCTCTTCTCTCCACTAGGTTACGTTTGATAACTGATTGCCTTTCAGCTCCTGAACTGCCTAAATATGTCTAGAAAATAATTGTTTTTATCTCTATCCCTCCTCTACCCCCAAGCTATCTGGAACATGCTCCTAAGATGTCAATTTCTTACATTGGCAACACTCCTCTTTTGACAAATGCCCCTATATGAATCATAACTATACCCAACAAAGAAGTACTTTTATAATTTCGACCGATTTCGAATATTTTGATTATTTATTTTTCTGTTGTCTGCAAACATGTTTCCTTCCACCAATGTTTTGTCATCACACCGCAGTAATTTCACCCTAACCACTATACGTAAAACATGGTGATTCGTACACATAAAACATCACACACATTATTAAAACATAATCTTAACATTCACATCGTACTCACAATCATCAGTCATCACCATATCACCAATCCAATCACTATTTGTTATACACAATATACCCTCCGGAGGCCGGCATGTGGGTTTCCTTCCATTGAGCAATATGCCAATCAGGTAGACTTTATGTTTATAAAAAAGTGCTTCACGCGGACCCCTTAAAAAGACTGCAGCTCATCTACAGAAGAGTAGACAGTCGTGGTGTGAACTTAGTCCCACCCTTTGCTAGGACTAATTCATATCAGGCTGGGTATTGGTATCGTGTTGCTGCGAAGTGGAATTCTGTGGATAAGTCCATCAAGTGCGCCCCTCTGACTAAGTATGCACGTCACATTAAAGGATTGAATAACTAATGACATTTGTATTGACAAACACTGCTATTCCTTGGTATATGAATTCGGTATATTATTATGTTTTGTTGTCTGGTTCATAAAAAAAATCACCCACGTTTCTATTTCTTCTACTCTACTATACTCTGCACTATCGTCTATTATCATCCTCATTTAAGTTAGTATTATGTTTTTAACTAGGAAACGCTCAGTTGGACGCGTTGATAAGCGAGCACGCGCTATAGCTAGACCCACATTGCACATTTTTTTTTTAATTTTAAATTTGCGACGTTCGCTGTCCACGGGGCCACTTTTCAAATATTATTTATTATTGCCAAGATATTTGGGTAAACCCGTGGGTAAACCTTTACTTTGTGTATAAAATCCACCGCCATCTAGAGGACCTTGACATCATTTCCTTGGGAAAACTATTTTAACTCTTTGATAACAAATAATACACTGCTTCCTCGATAGTATTTTGATTAATTCTAGGTGGCAGTGCATAGTGGCCAGAAACCTCGTGCGACTTTTCGTTGCCATGGTAACGTTTCTTTTAAAATGTAATTTCCATCTACACTACTTATCGGATCAAAATCAAATTAACATATTCGTGAACGGACGGACATTCTAAATGATTTGGCCACCTCAGATTTTGTCGCCGTTTAGATTGAAAAAAAAACTTTCGATTAACTTTAATGTAACTTTGTAACTTTTTAAACGATTTTACCACAAAACTTATGGCATCAATCCAGATCAAAGCTTGCGGATGGTCCAAATTTCAACTCGATCCGAACCTCCGTTCGAACGTTATGGCGAAACATACAAACTCGTTGCCATGGTAACGTTACTTTTGTTAAAATGTAATTTCCATCTACACTACTTATCGGATCAAAATAAAATTAACATATGAGTGACCGGACGGACATTCTAAATGATTTGGTCACCTCAGATTTTGTCGCCGTTTAGTTTTAAATAAAACTTTACTTTGTAACTTTTTGAACGATTTTGCCACAAAACTAATGGCATTCAATCCAGATCGAAGCTTGCGGACGGTCCAAATTTCAACTCGATCCGAACCTCCGTTCGAACGCTATGGCGAGACATACAAACAAAACAAAAAAAAACAGTGACTATTTTTTCTTGCAGAGTCAAATGGAAACGCTCGCTTCGCTCGCTTAGTTCAAAAAGCAGGTTAAGCACTATGTGTCATGGAGCGTTTAGCTCTTTCTAACCTGCTTAATAATGTCTTAGTAATATTTGCATATAGATGTAGATCTACCTGTGTCCTAACTCTAGCGTAAGTCTGTCTGTATCTTTATGCATTATTGTACCTAAGAAATTGTTAAATAAATAATAATAATAATAATAATAATAATAATAATAATAATAATAATAATAATAATAATAATAATAATAATAATAATAAAAATAATAGTAATAATAATAATAATAATAATAATAATAATAATAATAATAATAATAATAATAACGACATTCTTTAACATGCTTAAAAATGGTGGCCGGGCTTGCATTAAGTCAGTCTTTGGTCAGCCAGCAGACCCTTTAAATTAGTGTCAAGAGAGTCACAATGTACATTTTTTGCACAAAAGTTTGCAATACAAAAAATTGCATATTTAAAAAGGGGGCCAGCCAGCCCTTCTCAGTTTTTAATCCAAGATTTAGTTTTGTGTTTGATTTTTGTTTGTTTATTCGCACAATACCACCGGACAAACGGCTACTCCGATCTTGACGATATTCTAAGGACACCCCTCAAGGCTGAGATCCGACCTGCACGTCATTGAATGCAATCCAAGAAAAACTAAACTTCACTATCTACTACTGAGTCTTGGAGACGTTCAGCGTCGTCTGCATCTGGTTGTAGGCCTACTAGATCGCTTCGTGACGCGGGCTTCAGTCGCGTTGGTTGATGAGCGATTTTTTTGTATTGAGACCTCTTTTAATGTTATTATTAAAATTTTCTTGAATTTAGTATCAAGTTGTGACACCAAATCAAATATCAATCTCTGATCGGTAGCGGTATAACGTATGTGCGTGATGTGTCGTACTCGCGTCCCAAGATAAAAATCAAACACGAAGTCAGTTTGTTAACAAGATTGACACAGAATGTTTTTTGAGACCCTTGTGAACTACAACAGTGAAATGCACTAAACTGAGTATTCGAAACGAATGCCGACAACGACGAGCTTGCAAAAATCTATGTATCAGTATCAATAAGAAAATAAAAATTATGAAAAACCCAAAAGTGTTGAGAAGTGCTGAAAAAACTCATAGACAACGGTTTCGTTCCCCCACCCCACACGTAATATACCCGCCTGCCAGCACGCTTCCATCAATCACATTATGGCTCCCACATTTTTCTACCAACAAACAACGTTTTTTATTTAGTTCCCAATGAATGGGATATCGCCATCGGCCATATTCGAGTATTCCGATGAAAACACCGTTCACAATCAAGAAACACCGGTTTATAGGGAACCAAAAACTTTTATCATTGAGCTATCTTGCAGGCGATTTCTTATCTATATACATTTCTATGCAAATCTTCAAGCCCAATACTCTTTCTGAATACCATAGATTTGATGACGATGAAGGTGCCTTGCACCTGTCGTGGAATCCTCGTACGGCACCGGCACGGAAATGAGGTAACTGCCGAGCTCATCCAGTTGATTGTCGGAGGCAGGTGAGCACAGTACAAGGAGGGTGCACGGGTGTTCCTTGCCAACCGAGTGTCTGCGATGACTAACGAACATGAGATTCTCACTTGCTTGCAATGTTTCAGAAAGAAACCGTTTAGTTTGTTCCACCTGGCTAGCTACAGTCAATCCAAAGCCGAGTGGCTGCAGGGGTGTGTATGTCTAGAATATTTAATTGACGATGGATGTATTATTATTTATTCATTATTTTGTATGGATGTTATTTCTATCTTCATTTTTCACTCAATTTAATTTTTTCATAATCTGTAACTAATTTCACTTATTGTTAAATGTAATTTGTATAAATGTAAACTATTTTCCATTTTTGTTATTCTGTGTGTAAAGGCAGAGCTTTGTTTTAAAAAGATAAAGTTGTACTACAAAGATTCTGGGTTCATTGGGATGTTACGATATTGATGCCTTGAGTCTTAGGACTCCAGCGCTTCAAAATCTTTGGTGGCGCTACAGAAGCGTTTCTGGTTGAGGAGCATTGATTCACATGTAGGCCTTCACAGGTCCACTTCTGAAGTATCGTATAGTGTGATGAGTTCTAAACTTAGAAGTGTACAAAGAAGCTCAAGTGAACAAGATAACTCCTTCAGGATTACTTGTAATAGTAAACAGTGGCAAAGCTCTATTTTTATCAATGGTGTTAAAAGAGTTTGACAAGTTACCAGAGGAAATCAAGGAAGCTAAAAGTCTAGGCCTATTTAAAGCCATCTCGATGAGCCAAGTTGCATAAATATAAGACGTTCAGCAATATTTAATCAAACCAAATGTGCTTAAAGGTTTAAAAAAATAGGATAGATGATATTAGTTAAAAATTGCAGTAAATTGTCATTTATAAGTTGATGTTAACTATATCTAATTTAATATATTTAGGCCTAATCAATTAGTTCTAAACGTTATGGTGAATGTAATTTAAGTGTCATAAATGTTCAAGAATGTAATGTAAAAGAAATGGCTAATTGGGCAAATAAATAAATACTTACATACATACTTACTTGCAATCAATTAGAATAAAATGAAAGATACAATATTATGAAAGACAATCCTAAAGTACAGTGCCAATGAATTGCTGTAAAACAACATCAAACGAACGTGACTAACAATGAAGATCATTGGTCATTACTTCTCACCCAATATTTCCAATTGAACTATCTACACATGGAGCTGTGCAGTGTGCATGGTGCAGTTTGAAATTTGTATGTAGACTATGTAGCTAATTTTGGGCCTACTAATACATGAACATAATTCATATTTTTGAAAGATAATTAAGGTATTAATTATATGGAAACCAATCCAGAAGTTACAAAATCCATCTCAGCCGGCTATCGAGCCCCAGTCTCCCTGTTACCAGTCGCGGGTGATTTACCCCTAAGCTACCGAGACTTTTAACTTCATAACTTCAGGATCTGGAGAGGGGGACCGGGGCTCGGCACCCCACTGAGATGGATTTTGTAATTTCTGGATTGATTTCCATGTTATCAATTTCACTGACAGTGTTTCCCGAACAATGAAATTGAGAAATAATGTATTTATAATAATTGATAGTAAATTATGCAATTCTCTCATTATCGTGTAGAATTATTTGGAAAAAGAGACCAATTATTTATTTCCCAATGAACATCCTTAGTTCTGCGATCTGTTACTGTGCTATCACGGTAACTGAGTATTTTGGTTGAGTTCCCTGATCGTGTGTGCGCCCACGTTCACTCGATCACGGGCGTAACGCAGGTGTTATGCAAATATGCTTGCTCACATCCTGCTTGCAATACAAAATCAATGCAATCAAATCGGAATAATCAATAAATGAAAATTAATTAGCTGTGAAAAAGTATTATAGCGCGTGGACCTAATGGTTTTGGGCGAATCTACTTCAATAATAATATGAAGGTACTGATATCAATTGTTCACTTGATCCCTCATATACTTGCAGTTGCATCTGTATGGAATTATGTTGATATTCTGGCTGGATTGGTGTTCGCATGCAAGTAGGCCCTACTCATATCAGTCATCCAGCTTATTCCCCGGTGGATCTTGGACCGGTGGCACATACGATCAGGACGTTGGTCCGGCGCGTATAGCATCTACGAACCCCCGCATAAAGCATGGGTTTTATGTAATCGTCCTTCATCGTCATATATCACCACTAACCGTCTCGAAGAGCCTTAGTGCATTACTGAGACAAACTCATCTTCGGAATCAAAACATCATCTAGATTTTTTAAACTCCCATTCACAGATCTGCGTTAACTAAGGTGCACATGATTCCCTCACCGACACACACCATCAGCTCGATTTCACATATTCTGAAGTGCCAACTATACTTTAGAAATGCATACGCTCTTGCCATGCATAAACGAAACTGCAAGCGACGAAAAGGAGGTTATCCCCAATTGAATCAGTTGTTCAAGAAAGAGCATTAGTCCTGGGAGAACCGTTTTAAGTAAAAGAAGAAACGCAGTCTTTACCTTAAAATGTTTTGGAGTAATTGTATGTATATGGTAAAACTAGGAAGCTTCGCAAACGCTTTTTCAGGCGCGTTGTTGGATGAGCGTTTTTTTAAATAAAAAAGCGTAAAATTGCGATTTTTATGAGAAATAATTTTTTGATTGCGCTCAAATTTCACACGAATATATTAATTCATAAAATTAAGGTTCTGTAAAAAAATCATTACAGTCGGATAAAGCAGTTAGGTGTTATAAGTCGAAGAATGTTTTAAAAAATCGAAAAATCGTAAAATTGCAATTTTCACAAGAAATAATTTTTCGATTGCGCTCAAATTTCACACGAATATATTAATTTATAAAATTAACGATCTGTGAAAAAATCATTACAGTCGAGTAAAGCATGTAGGTGTTCTAAGTCGAAGAAAGTTTTTAAAAAATCGAATAAATCGTAAAATTGCAATTTTCATGAGAAATAATTTTTCGATTGCACTCAAAAACGTGGCAGTTCTAAGTTCAGAGATTTCAAAGGCCTCCAGAAAGTTTCATCGCAATTGGAGTATTGGTTTAGCCGAAATCGTGTTAACAAACACACAAAAATACAAAAAAAAAACATTACGGATTTTTTTCTCCAGTGTAGTGAAATAGAATCTTCGCTACGCTCATCCAAAAAAATGGAAAAATATCTTGATTGACCTTTATATAAGGGCACAAAGCTTGTGGACTAATGCCCTTTCTTGACTAAATGGGAATGTTGCGTACTTTTTTGATAACAAAGTTGATAAAATACTGTAATTTTTATAAAAGAATAGTTTTATAATACATTTAAGTACCACTTATTATTTAAATAGTTGGATGAGCGTAGCGAGCGTAGCGAGCGAAGCGAAGATTCCATTTCACTACACTGGAGAAAAAAATCCGGAATGTTTTTTTTTTTTTTTTTTTTTCTGTATTATTGTGTGTCTGTTAGCACGATTCCGGCTAAACCGATACTCCAATTGCGATGAAATTTTATGGAGGTCTTCGAAATCTCTGAACCAAGAGCTGCCACGTTTTTGAGCGCAATCGAAAAATTATTTCTCATTAAAATCGCAATTTTACGATTTTTTACGATTTTTAAAAAATTTCTTCAGTTTATAACACCTACATGCTTTATCCGATTTTAATGATTTTTTCACAGAACCTTAATTTTATGAATTAAGGTATTCGTGTGAAATTTGAGGCAATCAAAAAACTATTTCTCATGAAAATCGAAATTTTACGTTTTTTTTCTTTTTTAAAACAATTCTTTGACTTGTAACACCTACATGCTTTATCCTATTGCAATGATTTTTTCACAGAACCTTAATTTTTTTAATTGATATATTCGTGTAAAATTTGTGTGCAATCGAATAATTATTTCTTCAGAAAATTTCAATATTACGATTTTTTCCTTTTTTAAAATTTTGATTAATTAAAAAAATTTAAAATTTAAGTTAATTTTTTATTTAATTTAATGTAATTTAAAAAAAATCTTCAACTAAGTAATGATTTTTTCACAGAACAACAGAAAATCCGCATAACACATGGCAGCTCAATGCACCAATTACGCTCATCCAACAACGCGGCGGGACTTAAGCGTTTTCCTAGTAAGTTAAAATAGAAAAAAAACTTTTTGGATGAGCGTAGCGAGCGTAGCGAGCGAAGCGAAGATTCCATTTCACTACACTGGAGAAAAAAATCCGGAATGTTTTTTTTTTTTTTTTTTTTTTTTCTTTCTTTCTTTCTGTATTTTGTCTGTCTGTCAACACGATTCCGGCTAAACCGATACTCCGATTGCGATGAAATTTTATGGAGGCCTTCGAAATCTCTGAACTAAGAACTGCCACGTTTTTGAGCGCAATCGAAAAATTATTTCTCATGAAAATCGCAATTTTACGATTTTTTTCGATTTTTAAAAAATTTTCTTCGACTTATAACTCCTACATGCTTTATCCGATTGTAATGATTTTTTCACAGAACCTTAATTTTATGAATTGATATATTCGTGTGAAATTTGAGCGTTATCAAATAATTATTTCTCATGAAAATCGCAATTTTACGATTTTTTTAATTTCTTCTGCTTATAACACCTACATGCTTTATCCGATTATAATGATTTTTTCACAGAACCTTAATTTTAAGAATTAATATATTCGTGTAAAATTTGTGCGCAATCGAATAATTATTTTTTATGAAAATTTCAATATTACTATTTTTTCCTTTTTTAAAATTACGATTAATTAAAAAAAAAACTTAATTTTTTATTTAATTTGATTTAATTTAAAAAAAATTTAAACAAAGTTCTGATTTTTTCACAGAACAACAGAAAATCCGCAAAACACATGGCAGCTCAATTCACCAATTACGCTCATCCAACAACGCGGCGGGACTTAAGCGTTTTCCTAGTTTTATGAGATCATAAGCTTTTGGACTAATGCCCTTTCTTGAAAAAATGGAAATGTTGCATACTATTATTGGATGAGTGTAGCGAGCGTAGCGAGCGAAGCAAAGATTCCATTTCACTACAATGGAGAAAAAAATCCGGAATGTTTTTTAATTTAATTTTTTTGTATTCTTGTGTGTCTGTTAACACGATTCCGGCTAAACCAATACTCCAATTGCGATGAAGTTTTCTGGAGGCCTTCGAAATCTCAGAGCTTAGAACTGCCACGTTTTTGAGCGCAATCGAAAAATTATTTGTCATAAAAATCGCAATAATTTTACTATTTTTTCCGATTTAAAAAAAATTTCTTCGACTTATAACACCTACATGCTTTATCCATTTGTAACGTTTTTTCACAGAACCATTATTTTATGAATTAATACATACGTGTGAAATTTGAGCGTAATCGAAAAATAAATTCTCATGAAAATCGCAGTTTTACGATTTTTTTCGATTTTTAAATTTCTTTACCTACATGCTTTATTTGATTGTAATGATTTATTTACAGAACCTTAATTTTATGAGTTGATATATTCGTGTGATTTTGAGCGGAATCGAAAAATTATTTCTCATGATAATCGCAATTTTACGATTTGTTTCGATTTTTTAAATTTCTTTTACTTATAAGTTATAACACTGACATTCTTTATCCGATTGTAGTGATTTTTTCACAGAACCTTAATTTTATGAATTAATATATTCGTGTGAAATTTGAGCGTAATCAAAAAATTATTTCTTATGAAAATCCCAATTTTACGCTTTTTTCGTTTAAAAAAAATTACGTTCATACAACAACGCGCCTGAAAAAGCGTTTGCGAAGCTTCCTAGTGAATAACACTTTTAGTGGTCTATTGTGTGGACATGTTGGTATTCTTGAAGGCCTAAGCTTCGATTGTCACTGCCTTCTGTATACTCTCAAGACAATCTTTTTTATTGTGGCAACTCATTTGTTCAAGAAAGGGCACAAGTCCATGGACTAATGCCCTTTCTTGAACAAACGAAATATGGCTTCACACTTGTGTAGATACTTGCACTATATGGACTGATGCCGTTTCTTGTCAAAATGTGCGTATATGTATGAAGAGTCGATTTTCATACCTAACTATTTTTCGTCCAAAAGTGGACTCGTCTCGTGCCCTTTCTTGAACAACTGATTCAATTAAGTTGATGATCTGAAATCAATTTCTGTGGTTCTTGTTCTTGTTATCAAGAATACTTACACAAGGAAGTTTCTCGATTATTATGCCTTGCGGAATCTCAACCTATGTTTCTTTAATTATTCATCTTATTTGCATCACGATTATAACCAAGTTTTGGCATGAATATAGAAACCTACGTTCAGAAGAAGGAATGAATTCTTCGGAGAAATGTCAGAATGCATTAATGAATCTGTGCGCGTCATCCGTGAGTTGAATGTCGTAAACAACATCGCCGGATTGAAGCTTAAGCATTATGTTCCTAATTAAATAATGCACACGCCTTGTGGCTGGCTCTAGATAATCTTGAGTGGACTCTGCCGAGAGAGGCAGTCAGGTGAAAACATGGAGCTCCGTCGCCGTGTTTATAGAATTCCGTCATTGATATGCTCAGGGATCACCTTTTCAGGGCTGGACGGGTTCTGGCCATGCAGGTTGATAGTGATCCGAGAGAGTGGGGTGTGCGACCGTATTGAACCTGACAAGCGTACAGTGTCCAAACCTGTCTCTCACAAGACATGACATCTCAACCCACCAAACTCAACCGTCCTGTCATCTTAAGCTAGAAGGGATTTACTTCCATAGCTATAATGGATGGAAAGGGATCAAACAAGATATAACACAGCATTATTACAAAAAGCTTATTTTATTTATGTATGAAAATATTACAAATTTTAATTTGACTAGAAAAAAAGAAAAATCCGATCTTGATCAGATAATGGAATAAAAATAGTGTGAAGCATATAATGGCTATGATACAATTGAGCAAGTTCTCTACTCAGACGAAGGTTGTTGTATGTTGAGGTTTGAAATCCTAGCCGAAACAGACCCAGCTAAATCTACAGTCCCGTCCCAACTTTAAGAAGTAACATTAACAAGTTATAGAATATTTTATGGATTATGATTAAGTTATGGTTGATTACGGTTGAGTATAATGATCGTTATTATGATGAGTTATCAACCTTACGAGTAAGGTAAAAGTATTTCCATAAACTCTATTTTCAATAAGTGATTTCATGATTTTCTAAAATACAACTGTGTACATTAGGTGTAATGTTATGAGAACTTTTATACATGATTTAAAAATTCCAAAACATTCATGCTGACTTGCATTCCAATGCAAACTAGTTGCATGACAAAACAGAACATATTTCCATATCTAGTACACAAACTAATTAATAGGGCACACAATTATCAACTTTCAACGACGTTTGATTTGATCGTCCAGAAAACGAAGGCTAATTTCATTACGATATGTTTGATTTTACTTTGAAGAGGATTAGTGGCCTAAACATCGTTTACAGTTCACTCTTCTAAGATTCTGCATCTTCTCTGAAGTATCGGAGCTCCAGGCGATAAGAGTCTTTCAAGCTGCATCGTTCTCCTTGGTCCATCACTACATTACATACACATGATCCCAATAGAATACACACACAACAGACTGACGCTTGATAAGAACTATGTTTCGGTGTCCATGTCTAGTCTAGCTCGTGTTCGAGGCACGACGCAACTTGATGAGGCTTCAAGCGCATAAACAATAAAAAACAATAAAATAACACGTATAGATCAGTTCGTATGACAGAGAGTTAAGAAATATATAATATTTACACTTATGGAAGATCAACCGAAAACAATAAATTAAAATCTCAAATCTCTCACACCTATATTTTGAGTTCTTGTGTTGTTCGGATATCTTCTTCGTTGACCTATCTTCGAGATCCAGGGATCGTCCTATCCCTCTGCTGGTTACTAGTCTTGTGGCCTTGAGAACAACGAACATTCTTGTCACCGCTCGAGGTGAGTGCAAAGCAATCACAAATTAAGCACATCGAAATCTGTTTCTGTTTCCGTACTCCATTTTCACTGTCTGCTGTTCGAGAAGTCACCAATCAAGTTCCATTCTCACTGCCTGCTGTTCGAGAAGTCACCAATCAAGTTCCATTCTCACTGTCTGCTGTTCGAGAAGTCACCAATCAAGTTCCATTCTCACTGTCTGCTGTTCGAGAAGTCACCAATTTAAGAATTATTACATTCTCAGTTGCTTGGTGTTGCAATGTGATCGTCTGTCTAGTCGGTGTGGTCTTCCTCCTCCTCTCTCTCTGTGCTGGTCGTGCATGACTCCTCGCTCCCCGAGTCTCCACAGGATCGCAACGACGAGGCTTCCTTGACCAGGGGCTGCTTGGCCGCGTAGCACGCGCCGCAGTAGCCGTGTGCCATCTGATTGGACGACGCCAGGTACACCTTGCCGCAGCGGACGCACTCTTCCTGGGGGTCGCCTGGGAACAAAATACAGACAAAGTAAGCAAGTGTACTTACTAAAGATGAATTAAACTAAACAGAAGTTCTGCGGAGATGAGAAAATAGGGTGTCATACTAGCAGATTCCCGTGGTACTGACATCGCAGACATTCTCCTTAAACAGATTTTAATTCACTTTAAAAGATGAGGAAATGCTGTGTAAACTGACGACCACTAGAGCAATTACGTTACGATCATTGGTATATCCTAACGATCACGACGAATTCCTGGGACGCCCGACGGGACGGATAAAATGATCCAACCCCAACTTGCGTATTATTACATAAGAACCTACTATTTGCTTGTGTGCAAGCGTTGTTATTTTGTGATTTCTTAAAAATAGTCGTCTCAATTACTTTAAGGTTTCTAGAAAAACCACTAATGTTTCGATTGCGTTCCGAGCCCGCGGCGTTTAGGGCCGCGTCGTCTCTCCATGGCGCGGTAAGGCGCTCAAGGGCACGCCTCATGAATAATACTCCCATTCATCAGGAGTATGCCATATCATTCGGTAGGGGTTTAATGTTCAAACCACAAATATTCCCCTTGTCAATTATTAAATAAAATTGTCGTCTGGAACCCAAAATTCCATACTACCGCAAAGGCGGGGACCCCTTCGTTAAAGAATTAAAAACATAAAGCTCTGTCCGAGGTAATATCATGGACTAGTCTCGGATCGTCAGATGGAAGATAACTATAATCTCTGTTATTGTTATGATCGTCGGTAGTTTGGTCCGGAATGCTCCCAGGCAGAGGATTTGTCATTTGGCTCGCGTTGCTAGTCCTTTGCACCAATCACACAGGAGGACTTGGGAATCAAAAACACGTTAACCACAATTGTTAACGCCCCAAAAACTCCATTTAGTTATAGCGTAGCTAGGGTATAATAACCCTATATCGGATGGTCCTGAGATTCGCTATGGGTATCTTTATGTTAATTATGCTGGCTGGCGCCCGTACAGGTCGGTGTTGGCAACCGCCTGTCTACCTAACCTACCGACTTGGATCCGATGTTCATTGTCTCTGTAGTGATTCAATTACCAGACGCGTTGAGCGCGAGGTGTTGCAGAGGAAACGTGTTATTACAAGCGGACAAGCCACAAGGTGCCACACGTGAACAAGAGCCCTTGATCATAAGAGTGCAGGCAAATTACATTAATATGCTTTTTACAAACAATATCAACATCTTAACATATATTTTTAAATGTTTTATCCACTAACATCTATTCAAATTCATTCATTGATTCATTTGTTTGTTTATTTGTTTATTCATTTATTTGTTTGTTTATTTATTTATTTACTAAATACAGTTTTATCCGCGAGAGTTAGGGCAGGGTTACAATCTAACTCCGAGGCTAAGAGAAGAGGTTTTCTAATTCAAATGTGTTATGTTATTTATTTGTAAATAAATTAGCCATGTTAAATAATTATTGCAAACGTAAAAAAAATATAGACACGTGAAAAAAGATGTAGAAGAAGGTTGGGTATAGGAGGGAACTCGCGAAACTAGTGGGCGCGAGAGAGAGACAGCCGAAGAGTAAAAAGTATTGAACATTTGAACTGTCGGCTCCTTTTTATGAAAACTGTTGAATCGAGCCTCTTAATATCTTGCTACATTAGCTACGTAATGATTCTAATCGTAGAAATATGACGTATTATTGAAAAAAGCCTAGCTTGAATATGGTTTAAAAAGCAACCTTGCATTGAGCGGCCGCCCTATCTGAGATGTGATCAGTGGCTTGAGGCAGTTTGCCATTAGCATCGGCCAGCTGAAATCATTCGGATAAAAAGTGGAGTAGCTACAATAGAAGGACTAAGACCCATGCTCGTAAGACCGACATCGTGGAGCTCACTGACTTGTCAGCTAGGACAGAAGTAGCAGAGAGGACTGGCGACCCATGCATGTGAGCGCTCGTACGTCCGACATCGTGGAGCTCACTGACTTGTCAGCTAGGACAGAAGTAGCAGAGAGGACTAGCGACCCATGCATGTGAGCGCTCGTACGTCCGACATCGTGGAGCTCACTGACTTGTCAGCTAGGACAGAAGTAGCAGAGAGGACTGGCGACCCATGCATGTGAGCGCTCGTACGTCCGACATCGTGAGCTCACTGACTTGTCAGCTAGGACAGAAGTAGCAGAGAGGACTGGCGACCCATGCATGTGAGCGCTCGTACGTCCGACATCGTGGAGCTCACTGACTTGTCAGCTAGGACAGAAGTAGCAGAGAGGACTGGCGACCCATGCATGTGAGCGCTCGTACGTCCGACATCGTGGAGCTCACTGACTTGTCAGCTAGGACAGAAGTAGCAGAGAGGACTGGCGACCCATGCATGTGAGCGCTCGTACGTCCGACATCGTGGAGCTCACTGACTTGTCAGCTAGGACAGAAGTAGCAGAGAGGACTAGCGACCCATGCATGTGAGCGCTCGTACGTCCGACATCGTGGAGCTCACTGACTTGTCAGCTAGGACAGAAGTAGCAGAGAGGACTGGCGACCCACGGGCCACGTCCGACCACCGAACTATAGGAAATACTTCAGCCGACCACCGAACTATAGGAAATACTTCGCTGTGTTTTAACAGAAGTCGACAGATGTCACCAAATGATAGGATTTAAATCTTGATAAACTAGGAAAACGCTTAAGTCCCGCCGCGTTGTTGGATGAGCGTAATTGGTGAATTGAGCTGCCATGTGTTTTGCGGATTTTCTGTTGTTCTGTGAAAAAATCAGAACTTTGTTGAAATTTTTTTTAAATTAAATCAAATCAAATAAAAAATTAACTTATTTTTTTAAAATTAATCGTAATTTTAAAAAAGGAAAAAATCGTAATATTGAAATTTTCATAAGAAATAATTATTCGATTGAGCACAAATTTTACACGAATATATTAATCCTTAAAATTAAGGTTCTGTGAAAAAATCATTATAATCGGATAAAGCATGTAGGTGTTATAAGCGAAGAAATTTTTTTAAAATCGAAAAAAATCGTAAAATTGCGATTTTCATGAGAAATAATTTTTCGATTGCGCTCAAAAACGTGGCAGTTCTTAGTTCAGAGATTTCGAAGGCCTCCATAAATTTCATCGCAATCGGAGTATCGGTTTTAGCCGGAATCGTGTTAAAAGACAGACAAAAAGACAGAAAGAAAGAAAGAAAGAAAGAAAAAAAAAAAAAAGAAAAAAAAAAAAAAACATTCCGGATTTTTTCTCCAGTGTAGTGAAATGGAATCTTCGCTTCGCTCGCTACGCTCATCCAATTAAATGAGCCTAACTAGAGAATTCACGAAAAAAATATTACTTTTCACGATGCATGTTAATGTATTGAATATTTTATTGATTGATTATATATCATATTTCTATGGTGATATTATACACTTGTAAAACAATAAAACTAACTAAAACGAACTTATCCTACACTGGTATGGTATGTTGCAATTAATTATTTCATCGTTTCTCTCCGTACACAATATGTCATAAACTGAATTTTTGGCCTTAGAATGCTCCTATCACTATCGGGCTAATGGTAGAACAGTTTTGTCTAGGTCTAGGTCTAGAGAGAGCAGTTTATTGGAATAAACTCCGTTATTCATGTGTTCATGTGTTATTAATACCCTGGGGAAGTTGATAAAAGATGAGTGCCGGCGCTGAGAATCAGCCGATCACCAAGTCACCGCGCGAATCATAATTCCCCTACTCATAAACCTCTTCTCATACGTTTCAGTTGTGACTCGAATCATCCAGCTTTACCATTTCACGCCCCAGTGGTAGTAACAGTTCGCAGCATCTTGACGTTGATCATAAACAATACGACGTGACGCGTGTAAAGACACCGTTATGTTATAAGAGCTTTGGGATCTATTTAGGTCTGGAAAGAAACAACGTCAAGCTTAGTTGCGGGGCCGGCCAGCGGCCACTATTGTGACGATCAGAACTATAAGCAAAAACAAAAAGCCAGTTATTAATCGATGTTTGTGAGCTGCTCGACATTAATATATGGCTGATAAATACGAAAACTAATTCAAACTCCGTGCAGAGGCAAAAAACAGATGAAGAGAATATGGAAGTTGTTGGGTAACTGTAATGATATAAAATAAAATTACACTGTGGGGGGTGCACCAAATATCATAGTGAATAATATTATTATTAATATTCTATTGCTTTTAAAGATGGCTGTAATCTGCACCATAAGAATAAATTATAATGTTTTTATTACAATGAGTAATACACGTTCATATATTTAAAATGTGAAATGCCATACAATTTATTAATATCTCATCTCGGAAATATAGTTAATCATCTTTGTTTGCGGTTGTGTTGAGGATGTTTTTTTGTAGCGATACAAATACTATTAAATAAACACAAACACACGAACAATAACCACGGTCAGAAATAAAACACTTACCAAATAGTGCGTAGGAACTGCCCTCGCGTCTGAGGAAGGAAGCAGAGCTTCCGAAAATTTACGCATTTTTTGGTATGAGTGTTTTATTTCTGACCGTGGTTATTGTTCGTGTGTTTTTGTTTATTTATATCCTCCCGGTCTAAGAGTCTTGGTTTTTAATTAATTACAAATACTATTACTAGCTCTTTCAATGATATTCAATTATACAATACATTTAAATGAATAATAATTAAATGTATTTTGGACGGGTTGTATTGTATGACGGATATTTATAAATGTGTGGTGTTTAATTATACGAATTCAACAGCTTACAGAGTTATGCAACTTAACATAATTAATTTAGGCAGTTATATGAAATTTTTGGGTGGAGGGCCATTGTTGTAGTATCACGTTAGTACACATTTCATTCACTAGCCAGCTAATATTAATTTACAAGAATAAATGTGTTATATATTCTAATATTTGCTAGATACGACGTAGTAAGAAAGAGGGTCTCTCGTGGCCACGATGTTTTTTGTAAATCGACAATAACAATAATGATCTGTACATTACAAACTGACACATTTTACGACTTGTGATTGGTTTACTGGCGACACAAATATGATCATTGAAGATAATAATAGCAGATCTAAACCGCACGCACATTACGGTGATAATTGACAGACACTTTCATATAAGTGGTGACATGAAAATATAAATGTTGACACTTAATGTGTGAAAAAGGGTCAACAAATGGTTGCATGAAACTTTAAGAAACACGTATACCAAATTTAGAAATTGCCACTTGACCATGCAATATGATACCATAGATGACGTCATATCGGGATGTAAACTTCTATCTCTATCGGATTATTCGCACATAATCAAGTTGCCCTAAAGTGTTTGAATCATGGAGAACACCGTTCCATACTACAAGTATCAACCTGAACAGGTGATATGAAATTGTATGTTGCAGACCATCAGAAACTTGGTATGTTGTACTGAAAGGCGAAATTCAATTTGTGGGAATGGCACCTCCACCAAATGCCGCTTTTTATGGAACTGTTTAGATATCGTTCCCGTGCCCAATTTGTTGAAAATATAATTTATAGTATTGTATTATAAATTATTAAGATTATTATGTATTGTATATGTTGATACAGGGTAAAAAGTTGTGTTCAAATATCTGTATACTTTGTATAAATTCACAAAATTGAGTAAATTACAGAGATTCAGGAATTTGTATTCAGAATTGATGAATTAATTGAGAAAACACGAACTGGATCTCTTTGAATGGTACTTTGTGACCGTTTCCTCGGCAAAACCAGACAGCAGCTGTGCTTCTCCGCGCCAGCCTCAGCGACTCTTTCATGAATCAAGTGATCACAAAGCAACTAGTTGACGTTTCCTTGCAACGTTTGTGAATAATTCGTTGATATCACGAGCATATTATTATGTGCAAACTTGTGCCTAAGCAAATGCAAAGTTAATAACTTGGTATCGGTGTGCGTTACTTACTAAACTATTCTTATTTATTCCCGTCATCAGGACGACTCATCAGGAGTCGTCCTGATGACGGGGCCCAGAGCGGTCCAGAAACGTTGACATGGGTAAGTCAAATCGACGTGGCGAAATAACCGACAAGTTTACAATTGTGATTCTAATATATATATATATATATGTTTAACCTTGGTTTTATAGTAGGCGACTATGACGCTGTTATATTAGTACTTTAGACAGAAATTAAAAAAGTACTTTTTTAATTTCTGTCTAAAGTACTAACATATATATATATGGTATATATGGTATATATATGGTACCAAGACATCGACACACAGACAACGATACAAGAAGACAGCGATAGGCCTGCTAGAATGGTCACAAGAAGTCACACTCACAATGCAACCAAGTGATTTGATTTTAGGTTCACTGCAATTGGATCTTTGTAATTTTCTATGTTTGCAAGGTAGTGTGTTTTTTGTTTCTATTTGTTTATTTTTATAATGCTGTTGTTGTTTTATTGAATTTTTGTTTTACCCTTCCCTTGAAAATGGAAACATAGTTTTTCTGAAACGTTGGGATTAAAAGTTATTTTCTATAATACTGTGCGTGATTATTTACCGTAAGATACTTAAAACAAATATATATATATATGATAAAAACAAGGATCTTGGGTAAAACCGCGTCGAAAATAAGATGAACCAGGGCAGAGCCTGGGCGTCCACCGACGTTTCGTCTGTACTACGTCAGACATTTTCAAGGTTGACTGTGACTCTACGGAGGTTGGAGTCACAGTCAACCTTGAAAATGTCTGACGTAGTACAGACGAAACGTCGGTGGACGCCCAGGTTCTGCCCTGGTTCATCTTATTTTCGACGCGGTTTTACCCAAGATCCTTGTTTTTATCATATGACGGGCCGCGAAAACCTACAACAATCCATATATATATATATATATATATATATATAGTTGACGGATACTTTCGTGGCTGGACATTATGTTAACTAATTTTTAGAAATAATAGTGTTTTTCGGTTTGCATTTTGTTATTTTCTTTTTGTTGGTGTGTTTGGTTTTGTTATTATTTTTAATTTCAGTTTGTAATTTAATCTCTTGAAAAAGAACTCCAATCTGAGTTCCGAAACGTTGAGTAGCAATTAAACTCAAGGAGTGGTGTAAACCGAAAAACACTATTATTTCTAAAAATAAGTTAACATATATATATATTTTTGATTCATAGCAGTTGTCGAAAAAGGTTTGCCCTGATCGGGGTTCGAACCCAGAACCTCCGGCTTAACGTGCCATAGCTTTACCAATTAAGCTACCGGGACCACAGAACAAACCTTTACGAAACTGCTATTTGTTTGTGACTGTTGACTTTCATGACATAAATCCAACAGAAGACTGCAATGTAGCTGTCAAATCTGGAAGATCGCATGTATAAATCCAATCACGTCTCATCTCCCATATATATACATATATATATTTTTATAAATATTATTTTATTATAATTCATCACACGCAGTTTTACCTCAAAACATATATTTTCATATATATATATATATTTTAATTTCTGTCTAAAGTACTAAAATAACAGCGTCATAGTCGCCTACTATAAAGCCAAGTTTAAACATATATATGGATTGTTGTAGGTTTTCGCGGCCCGTCATAGGATAAAAACAAGGATCTTGGGTAAAACCGCGTCGAAAATAAGATGAACCAGGGCAGAACCTGGGCGTCCACCGACGTTTCGTCTGTACTTTCAAGGTTGACTGTGACTCTACGGAGGTTGGAGTCACAGTCAACCTTGAAAATGTCTGACGTAGTACAGACGAAACGTCGGTGGACGCCCATGTTCTGCCCTGGTTCATGTTATTTTCGACGCGGTTTTACCCAAGATCCTTGATTTTATCATACATATATATACTAGGAAAACGCTTAAGTCCCGCCGCGTTGTTGGATGAGCGTAATTGGTGCATTGAGCTGCCATGTGTTATGCGAATTTTCTGTTGTTCTGTGGCAAAATCATTACTTAGTTGAAATTTTTTTTAAATTAAATTAAATTTAATTAAAAATTAACTTAATTTTTTTAATTTTTTTTAATTAATAGTAATTGTTAAAAAAATCGTAAAATTGCGATTTTCATAAGAAATAATTTCTCGATTGCGCTCAAATTTTACAGTAATATATTAATTTATAAAATAAAGGTTATGCGAAAAAATGATTACGATCGGATAAAGCATGTAGGTGTTATAAGTCAAAGAGTTGTTTAAAAAAAGAAAAAACCTGTAAAATTTCGATTTTTATGATAAATATTTTTTCAATTGCGCTCAAATTTCACAAAAATATCTAAATTCATAAAATATAGGTTCTGTGCAAAAATCATTAAAATCGGATAAAGCATGTAGGTGTTATAAGTCGAAGAAATTTTTTTAAAAATTGAAAAAAATCGTAAAATTGCGATTTTCATGAGAAAAAATTTCCCGATTGCGCTCAAAAACGTGGCAGTTCTAAGTTCAGAGATTTCGAAGGCCTCCATAAAATTTCATTGCAATCAGATTATCGGTTTAGCCGGAATCGTGTGAACAAACAGACAAAAAAAAAAAAAAAAAAGAAAAAAAAAAAAAAACATTCCGGATTTTTTTCTCCAGTGTAGTGAAATGGAATCTTCGCTTCGCTCGCTACGCTCGCTACGCTCATCCAATAAAACCGAAAAACCGAGTACATTAATATATATTGTTTAACCTTGGCTTTATGGTAGGCGACTATGTCGCTGTTATGTTAGTACTTTAGACAGAAATTTAAAAATTGACTACACCGGTGTTGTCACTTTTTTAATTTCTGTCTAAAGTACTAACATATATATATATATATATATATATATTAATGTACTCGGTTTTTCGGTTTCAATGCCACGTATATGTTCGTTGGGCCGACGTTTCGATGACATCTTCAGGGCCAATACAACTTAAAATATTAAAAACAAAAACTACGTAACTATTGATGAATACAGAACAAGACTGGAGAGAAAAACAACAAAAGTCAACAAAAAGCACACATGACGAATTAATTGGATGAGCGTAGCGAGCGTAGCGAGCGAAGCGAAGATTCCATTTCACTACACTGGAGAAAAAAATCCGGAATGTTTTTTTTTTTTTTTTTTTTTTTTTTTTTTTTTTTTTGTATTTTTGTCTGTTTGTCCACACGATTCCGGCTAAACCGATAATCCGATTGCAATGAAATTTTATGGAGGCCTTCGAAATCTCTGAACTTAGAACTGCCACGTTTTTGAGCGCAATCGGAAAATTTTTTCTCATGAAAATCGCAATTTTACGATTTTTTTCAATTTTTAAAAAATTTCTTCGACTTATAACACCTACATGCTTTATCCGATTTTAATGATTTTTGCACAGAACCTATATTTTATGAATTTAGATATTTTTGTGAAATTTGAGCGCAATTGAAAAAATATTTATCATAAAAATCGAAATTTTACAGGTTTTTTCTTTTTTTAAACAACTCTTTGACTTATAACACCTACATGCTTTATCCGATCGTAATTATTTTTTCGCATAACCTTTATTTTATAAATTAATATATTACTGTAAAATTTGAGCGCAATCGAGAAATTATTTCTTATGAAAATCGAAATTTTACGATTTTTTTAACAATTACTATTAATTAAAAAAAATTTAAAAAAATTAAGTTAATTTTTAATTTAATTTAATTTAATTTAAAAAAAATTTCAACTAAGTAATGATTTTGCCACAGAACAACAGAAAATTCGCATAACACATGGCAGCTCAATGCACCAATTTCGCTCATCCAACATCGCGGCGGGACTTAAGCGTTTTCCTAGTATAAAACTACACGGACTATCCGAAAATACAATGTGTGCATATTCAATACGTGAAAGTCTGCGATATAACATATTTATATCTAAAAATACAGTTTAGATGTATTTACATATATATAGTTTAATGCATGGACTTAATTGTTACACTATTCTTGTGCGATCTACTAGGCTTGAAAATGACACGTCATCAAAACCTTGTTAGACCCGGCGCCTCCACCAAAACTGTGAGTTAAAATATTATGCATCTTACGTTCATTCGTGCTTTGTTTTCAAGTTTCGTTATATAAAATATAGTTTAAATGCATGGACTTAATTGTTACACTATTCTTGTGCGATCTACTAGGCTTGAAAAAGACACGTCATCAAAACCTTGTTAGACCCGGCGCCTCCACCAAAACTGTGAGTTAAAATATTATGCATCTTACGTTCATTCGTGCTTTGTTTTCAAGTTTCCTTGTTATCAAATGTATGTAAGGAACTTATATTAAAAGTAGTTGCAAAATGTATTGGTTTAAAATAATGAAAACGCTAATTAATTTTAATACGACTAATTGCAACTAGTGATTACTGCAGTTTTTTTAAATTATTTGTAAATGTTTATTCTAACCGAAATTCTAACTTCCCTAACCAGCGATATTATCCGCGGTATTTGGTTTATACGTTTTGACTTTTGTTAATATAACTAAAATCTAAACTAAAAATACAACTCACAACGGACAAACTGCTCCAGGAGAGTATAAAATGGTTAAGTTACTGTGTATGATTTAAAAAATAAGATAAACAACAAATGGACGAATTAGTTGTAAACCGTAACATTGTGCGTGTATTATATGCCCAATGGTGGCAAGCTATTTGTGCGGTACAATGCCAGTATGTGTACAGACAGTGAAATGGTGCAGGATTTCATGAATCTATCTTTATAATTGCGTATGTACTTAGTTTTGCGTGTGTAAATTAAACATGTTGAGCGAATGTAAAGGTGGCCTCACTTTGAAGCTAGGAGGGACCGGCACCTCCACCAAACCCATTTATTTATCAACATCTGCATTAGTATTCTACTATTGGATAATATTACTCTTATGAATGATTAAAGAAAAAGTACAAGTCGTTTGCATTAAATAATCAGTAATTGAATGTGAAAAACATTTTTATCTTGGCTGTGTTGTATGGTTTTAACGAACAAATATTATTTCACGTAGAGTTTGTGAGATATTACTATAATCATGAAATTTCGCGTGGTTTTAATATTGGCGTTAGTTCTTCCATTTCAGGCAAGATTATAATCACGTATCAAACTGATGAGCGGAATTGAAACGCCGTATATTTAATTAATTGCAATACGTTTTAATGGGGGATATAAATAAACATATATGAAGAATAAATCTTAAATAACACAAAATTATGTTGGCACAGTTAAAATAGACCGGATTATAGTCTTAAACAACCATAAATCATTGATACAAAGTGTATAAGTATTGTCAAACTTCTACTTGTGGATATAGATGCGCAACTTTGTCTCTTATATTTATTTGATTATATTTATATTTATTTATATTTTATATTTTATCGATCTCTAACAACAGGTAAGCCCACCAAACCGTATGAAGAGCTATCGCGTTTAAAGAGAATCTTTGGAAGGCAAGAGTATCATAGTTTCGTAATTTATTATCAACAAAGTGCTATTGGTTGTTATAAACGCAAGAAATTATTATCAAGTGATGAAATCGTATTTAGTTTGGCGTACAAGAGTGGTATCGTCGCGCTTACCCTCGTGTGTCTTCATGTGCGCGCGCAGGTTGCACGCCAGAGCGAACTTCTTGTGGCAAAGGTCGCACGCGTGGGGCTTGTCACCTGCAACAGACAGAGGGAACGTGCTAATTATTTCATAGAAAATAACATTCATTCAAATGTTGTTTCTTCAGTTGGCCTGAATCAAACTTGAAACAGCTCATAGCAAAATGGTCTTGTGTGAACATGTTATTCTACAGTTGGCCTGAATCAAACTTGAAACAGCTCATAGCAAAATGGTCTTGTGTGAACATGTTATTTTAGGTTCATGTCATGTAATTACTTCTTCCCTCCCGTTTTTAAGAAACTTTCATTATTTATGAAAATAATACAAACGTTCCTCATACAAAGAAGTTAATTTTTTACATCACTGCATTCATTCAATACACCTGTTTTCACGAGTAGAGAAGACTGTCAATATAAGAATATCAAAAGTCCTTGTATATTATAATAAATAGACATCGGAAACAAACGTCATAATGCTACTTGGAACATGAGCAATAATTAAGACCAATATGGTGTATACATGGATGTACTTGACGTCCATGCCAGTACAACATGTTAATACCTGTTTTCACTATTTATAAACAATTTTTTTCAGTTTTGCATACGTTCCATATAGTGTTCCACTCGTACGATATGTCTTTTAGGGAGCAGAGAGGTGTGACGATTTTAGAAACAAATCATGGTAATGAATGAAAAAGGGAACCTATACCACCTGCATGTGGTGCGCCTCACGACTTTGTCCTAGTGTCGGGGCTGCATAGTGTGTAAGGCGCGCTCTTAGGAAGCGAGGATGAAAACCAACTCCCATACGGCCCAAACTGACACATGTTACACACGGGACTGAAGGGTCACACTTCCATCCGCCACTTGTAGCATACCAATCAAACTCAACCCACGGAGGGGCCCAACGTGCAGCTTTGCCAACTATGGGCCGTGGCGTGCACATAAGCTTTTTCCACCGAGCCTTTTTTTTGCACCACGTTGATTGAAAGAGTAGGAAAATATTGTAAATGTCCGTTTAGTTACGACTTCAAAGGACAGGTAGATTCCTTTGTTTCGCCGGAGAACGATGACACATTACCATTGTCGGTGGGAGCAGGAGAGATTGACTAAATAGAGAAGCGGCCAGCGGGCCATTGAAGTCGATTTCATTGAAAACGGTAACATGGCATCTCTGTGCACCGGCTGTCCAAGTTTGCATTCATTAGACGCTGCAACAATAGCGCTACCCGGCAACATACTGCAAACACCGGCTTGCCAATTAAAGGTCAGTGTACAGATATCATTTAGAGGTGTTTTGCCAAAGAGAGGCTACTGCTCATGTATGTAATGGTGTAGGCCTAAAGGCGTTGTCTTCAAAGAACCAACGATCATAGCGCATGGAGACAGAAAAACAGAAGAGAGCCGAGGAAAGTTTCGGTCAGGTAGGTTGGCGGAGATCGGGAGTGAAGGAGGGGGAAGGAGAAGCGGTGTATTCACTCACAAGTCTGGCTATTCTTTTAAACCACTGCAGTCATATCGGGAAGAGAAGAAAGAGGTTAGCAAAAAAGTAGCGAGAGCGAGAGAGAGAGAGAGAGAGAGAGAGAGAGAGAGAGAGAGAGAGAGAGACTGACAGAAAGACAGAAAGAAAACGATGCGAGAAGAATTGGTAAACACAGACAAGCAGCCGATGCCTGACTAATCCCGCCATGGATCTTGCCTTGACCTGTCTTGACACTATCCCTACATCCATAAACTAATAACTAATAAGTTACGAAACTACATCTGTAATCATTATTATGTCTGCAGTCTGGTTATGTGAAAATATTATTACCCTCCCTCCTGACTATCTTATAAAAACCTTGCAACGACTTGACAGTTGACAAGATCTCTACATCCACAAACCAATCACGTACGACACTAGATCCAATAAGCCCACATACAACGTATAACTTGACTTTGAGTCACGGATAAGCCCACATACAACGTATAACTTGACTTTGAGTCACGGATAAGCCCACATATAACGTATAACTTGACTTTGAGTCACGGATAAGCCCACATATAACGTATAACTTGACTTTGAGTCACGGATAAGCCCACATATAACGTATAACTTGACTTTGAGTCACGGATAAGCCCACATATAACGTATAACTTTGACTTTGAGTCACGATAAGCCCACACTATAACGTATAAACTTGCTTTGAGTCCGATTAGACACATATAACTATAACTTTGACTTTGATCACGTTAAGACCCATAAACGTTATCTTACTTGAGTCACGGTAGACCATTACATTAATGACGAGTCCGATACCCCATAAACGTATACTGACTTGAGTCCGATAGACCACATATACTATACTGACTTGCACGGATGACACATATACGTAAACTGACTTTGAGTCACGGATAGCCACATATAACCGTATAACTTGACTTGATAATAAGCCCACATATACGTACTTGCTTGATCACGGATAGCCCCATATAACTTACTTGACTTTGGTCAGATAAGCCCAATTAGTATAACTTTCATGAGTCACATAACCCACATTAGATAAACTGACTTTGCACGATAACCAATAAACTATATTGCTTTGAGTCACGATAGCCCACATATAACGTAACACTACTTGAGTCACTGTAAGCCCATATACTATACTTGACTTGATCACATAAGACCACTTCACGTATAACTTGACTTGAGTCCGAAGCCCACATACGTATACTTGACTTAGTCAGGTAGCCCCATATAACGTATAACTTGACTTGAGTCACGGATAAGCCACATACAGATCTTGCTTGATACAGATAAGCCAACATAGAACGTATAATTTGACTTTGAGTCACAGATAAGCCCACGACAACCACAACACGGAAGAAATTTGCTTCTTCGACCCAGTATGGTCATTTGACAAGACTAGTTTGTCCACCCAGAATGAGGACACATGGACGAAATACTGATATCATGTAGGAAGCAAAACATTCATCTACAATTCCTTAAATCAATCCGTTTTAAAATAATTGCCCGAATGTATATCGCATCCGAGTTCAACTGCGTATTTATTTAGCTAACGAAAATTAATTGAACAAGTTTTTGATGTTTTTCGAAAGAGGAATAAAATCTGTCTGTGTTTCTCATTAAGATCCATAAAGTTGTTCTCTCAGTGGTTAATTAAGAGGGCGTATCCCCCCTGGACGGAGCTGAGTGAGGTGGATTTCCTCTGCAGGCAGCACAAGGTAGCTAAACCTAATAGGTATCCACTCGCAGTATAACCCAGAGGCAAGCTTCGACTAATAATAACTACCTATGCATCTTGATACCTCACCAAATTCCTTGGCTTGGTTTCTTAGCTACCCAATTCAGATGAGACTCTTCAATGATTAATATACATCACATGTGGAAAATGTTTGCACTGACAAATAACATTTCTCTTGAGTATCATTGCATCTTAATCAAGTACCCACACACATTGAACTACTAGTAGAGGACGTGTCATTTCTCATATCCACTAGCCGTGCACAGTGCAAACGTCGGGGCGCTTTCAAAGCGAGCTTCGAAGTCCAGAAGCTCCAGCATGCAGCCAATTCCAAGCCGTGATCAATATCAGAGCTACTTGTCAGTTAGCAAATAACTACTACAATACGAGAACTGCAGATGGCTATCGAGTATGTAAAATAACCATCAGTGGCTAGGAGAAGAGGAACCAATCACTGGAGCATGGGAAAGTGGCCTGGCTGTGGCATGCCTCCTCACGGTACAGAGATAATACCACGCACGCAATCAAGATTATAAGACCAGCCGGATTTATTACTGCTAGATCTTCTCAACATGATTCGATTAGAACTTAACTCGGCTTTCGGCTCCGGATTGCAAAAAAATGCTTTACTTGTAAGTAAAGGAGCGTCCGTAAGACTCTTGGGGGCAACTGTAAGATTAATTGTCGTAAGGCGGAAATCTAGGTGATTCTTAATAACGTGTCTGTGCAAGAGTTGTTACTTACCTACGTACTAGAAAACAACACAGCACCTAGAAGTATTATAGGGTAAAGACTTTTTACTCACGATTCAATTGGTTTATACTTCCGGCGTCTGATGTAAGGAAAATGATGCTAGCTAAATTAGTAAAGATACAATTTTGGAAACGCTGCAAAGAGTTTATTAATTACTAAGTCATGGTCGTGTACAGTGAGAATTTCTTTAGATTGTGTTCTTTACTAATCGCAACCAGTGACATTTTCTTTAAACGTGCAACAAACCCCGATAAATAATCCATTTTAAGGTGGGGATGGGGATATAGATGTTCCAATTCCAAAGCTGTAATTTTTTAGTTGAAAGTGCTAAAAATTGAATGTGAAACGGCTACTTTTTTAAAGGTTCTACGATATGAATGGACAAAAGCCTATATTGGATCGTGAAAAACAAGTTCACCAATGCCGTCTTTGAGAGCAACCGTGCATGTTCTTCATCTGGTATTGGCAGTTGGTAGATGAAGGCGTGGATGTATTCGGACATTCACGTATTCATTTAGCGGTTGACGGGACTTAGACCTATTCTGTTATAAATACTACAAATGAGGACAGTAAATAAATCTAAGATAAGATAAAATTAATTCAATTTTGAAGTATATTCCTATAGAGAAATCCGTCTGAAATCATTAACTTTAATTATATTTTCTGGTTGGTGTTCTGGTTGTCGGTATTGTACATTTTATCACAGTCACACTATAATTCTAGTAATTTAGTTTAGCTTTAGTACCATTACAAAAAGCGCATTCAATCGTTTTATTAGGTATTAAATAAGCAAATAATCGATGCAATTAGAATTCCACGTAAGAAAACAATGGCAAATAAAATTTTCATACAGATGTGAATTAATGAGCTTGTTACTGTAATGTATCGTAATTCGTAAGGTAGTAACCTCTAGTATGTAGAGTGTAATGAGTCTACACTGGGTGATTATAAGTAAGAGAACAATATTAATTAAAGTAATTTGGATTAAGATTTACAGTTCTGGTAATTTAAATTAAATCCCCGAGTGGCTGATTGTTCAAATTTTGGTTGCTAGTCCGTACTGTTTAGCCAAACTACATCAGGAACCGAGTTTGAAGTTCGTCTTCTATTCATTCATTCATTCATTCATTCATTCATTCATTCATTCATTCATGACGGACATCCACGCGTTGGAAATATTAACTCGTACTACACTTCAAACACAGAATGCATCATCCTAAATCAGCAATAGAAAGATTGACACTTCCAAGAGAACAAGGAGGACGGGGCCTAATTGATCTGCACAACTTATATCATAACAACTAGACATTTTAAGATTTTTTTTTACAAAGAATAACCAATCTACACTACATAGGGCTGTGGTGCTAGCTGACAAATCATTAACTCCCCTCAATCTGGCAAACGAAAATGTCAATCTACAAGTGAACCTCATACTGACGCCGCTAAAGAGTTACGTCTCTCAGAAAAGACCCTATATAAACAAGAGACATTATGATGAACTGCACAAAGGACACGTAGATATTAAGGCATCAAATAGGTGGTTAAATAACGGGGAATTATTAGGAGAAACAGAAGATTTTATGATGGCTATTTAAGAACGAGTGATTGCGACGAACAATAATTATAAAAAAAATACATTATACAAGATGCGAAGTAAACGATCAATGTAGAAAATGTAGTGTAAAGGGTGAAACTATCTAGCACATCATAGCTGGATGCCAATCATTAATGGATGCCCATAAACATAACCAAGTAGCTAACATTATTCATCAAAAACTAGCAATCAAGTACAACCTCAAGCTACATGATTGCTTAGATCTTCAACCTAGACTCAAAAGGCAGAAATACTCAACACGTGTAGAATAGTTCGACACCCTAGTACTTATTTGTGTCATATCCAGTTTTCGTTTTTTTGGAGTTAGATGGTTTGTCACTAATAAAAAATGATCTGGTTCAATATTTGTTTTAGTAATGTCAGTTTGTACCATCTCCATCAGAAAATACCATATCTTAGCGCTTATTTGTGTCATATCCAATTTTCATGTACTAACAAGTGGATATGGCACAAATAAGTGTACTGAACCAAGTATCAAGTTTGATGAAATTTTTGTTCCATATCAATAGGAAGTGCTAATACTACGCATGCCCTACAAGTAAAAACTATGAAATACCTTTCGTCTAACCATTTGAAGATAATTGCAGCAAAAATTGCTTAAACTCAAGCATAAACCAGATTTTGTCAATTAATCAAAGTTAAAACATTTTTTCCATATTTGACAATTTTTGTTAATTATTTTACAGGATATCGTTAGCTTGCATTTTTGCCATAGAAAAATAATAATATGGTACAATATTGTTGGCTTAACGATGTTTTTAGTAATGTATGTTTGTGCCACTTCCATCAGATGAAACCATGTTATTGGTGCTTATTTGTGCCATAGCCATCTTGAATGACTTTCTAACCTCACTTTGTTGGATATGACACACACACTTTTAAAATATTCACGTTTCCGTGACAATGTTTGTGTCATATCCAATTAGAAGTGAGGTTTTTAAGGTTATTTAGTATCAGTAAGTATGCCATTTTAAGTAAGTAACATAAATGTTAACTACTTGATACCAGAAAACTAAATCCAGCATCGAGTAACAGTAAAATTAGTTGAAATCTTACAATTATCCATGCACGAAAAAGCGGACATGACACAAAATATAAGTTCTAGGGAGACGAGTTCGTAAATTTCTAAACTAAGAATAATACTTCGAGATTCCGAGACAGCTTCTATCCTGATGTGGTTTTCGTGGTTTCCCATATAATAGTCCGAAGAGCAAATGCTTATGTAGGTACACATGAAAGTACTTGACGTAAGTCCGTACAAAATGTTAGCTCCGGTTTTGACCGAACTTGTATGAAATACATCCAATGAAATAATAATAATAATAATAATAATAATAATAATAATAATAATAATAATAATAATAATAAAATAATAATAATAATAATAATAATAATAATAATAATAATAATAATAATAATAATAATAATAAATAATAATAATAATAATAATAATAATAATAATAATAATAATTTCTTGCTTGATGCTTTCACAGCCGAAATATTAGAGAAACAAATTTTTACGAGTCATTCGCTGTGTTCGTCTATTAAATTACTCGACGTTTGATACGTCTGTGGTATAATCATCTGAGGCAACACTGAAAAATTACGTAGACTATCGAACGCGTAATTTAATAAAAAACACAAGAAATGACTCTAAAATATTTATAATAATAATAATAATATAATAATAATAATAATAATAATAATAATAATAATAATAATAATAATAATAATAATAATAATAATATATTTATTGGTCCATGATTGATCATTACAATGATATATGACAAGTCAAAAATAGCACAATGATAAAACAATACAATACAAACAGTAAACAAAGATTTAAAACGTCAAGTACTCCTTGACGGAATAAAATGGATTGTCAGTTAACAACTTCTTCAGTTAAATCATAATGCTTACCGTATTGTAATTTTATATTATTTAGGCAACTTTTTATATAATTTGGCGCCTGAGATATCAGGTCGCATACTAGATAGGTTTAGGTGATGCTCTTTAATTTTAAAATTGTCTATGTTTCTTGTGAAATGGTCATGGCAATCACCGTTTGTCGTTGTTAGCTTGTCATTATTTAAAACATATAAAATTGCGTTGTAAATGTACAGGCATGCAAAGTTAAAACTTTCAGGTCTTTAAATAACTCCCTGCAGTGGGCATAACTGCTAACATGAGACATGTACTCTAGTCTAAAAAGTCTAATAGTGTGGAGTAACAACCCCCAGCATATGATACATTTATTTGTTTATTTATTTAACGTCCGATCCTATATTGCTATGATTGTGATACAATTGTTATAGTAATTGCACGGTGTCAGGGTGAATATTTATAATTAATAACACGATAACGATGTGTCCAAGCATTTTCATTTCGTACTTTGCAATTAGTAGAATGCTAAAAAGCCGTTTTATTTGTTCGAAACTTATGTAAGTAACTAGGAAAACGCTTAAGTCCCGCCGCGTTGATGGATGAGCGTATTTTTTTAAAAAGAAAAAAGCGTAAAATTGCGATTTTTTAATAGATCATTTTTCGATTACGCTCAAATTTCACACAAATATATAAATTTATAAAATTAAAGTTCTGTGAAAAAATCATTACAATCGGATAAAGCTAGTAGGTTTTATTCGTCGAAGAAATGTTAAAAATTGAAAAAAATCGTAAAATTGCGATTATCATGAGAAATGATTTTTAGATTGCGCTCAAATTTTACACGAATATATTAATTCATAAAATTAAGGTTCTGTGAAAAAATCATTACAATGGGATAAAGCATGTAGGTGTTATAAGTCAAAGAATTTTTTTAAAAATCGAAAAAAATCGTAAAATTGCGATTTTCATGAGAAATAATTTTTCGATCGATTTTTCCCTCCGTGCAGTTCTTTGTTCAGAGATTTCATAGACCTCCATAAAATTTCATCGCAATTGGAGTATTAATTTAGCCGGAATCGTGTTCACAGACACACAAAAATACAAAAAAAAAGAAAGAAAGAAAGAAAAAAAAAACATTCCGGATTTTTTTCTCCAGTGTAGTGAAATGGAATCTTCGCTTCGCTCGCTACGCTCGCTACGCTCATCCAATGAAATGCGCAGTTTTATTAAATGCATGAAAGTACATTGCTCATGCATAGTCGCAATGTCGGTATTAGCACGAAGCATTTGACAGCACGGGAAGACGCCCTTGAAAAACGGTGCTACACAGAAAAGCAAACGCATTTACATTTTTTCTACAAGAAGAAAATGCAAAGTAGTCAATTGAAAATTATTAGTTTAATAGTAGAAGTGATCCTACCGGGAGTTATGCACATGTTAGCTTGAGCTAGGTTGAACGACCTATTTCATTGCACCAGTGATGCACCTGCCAATGCAGTGCAATGCATACGTGAGGAAGCGCCAAATACAGACACTTATCAACCAAGCAAGATTTACCAGCATCAACTGTTGAGCACGCCGGAATGTACTTTCGGAGCACGCGACACGGCCATCCGAAGCGACGCAAGAAAAACTTGTGGAGCTAAAACACGAGGTTAAAATCATGATTTTAATTAGAGTTTTTAGGTTGGGGCACAAATTTCACGACTTTGATTTATTTCTGCCACATTTACTTTCTGTTACGAGTTCTTCTCGGACTGGTGACTGGTGAGGGGTTAGAAAAGTGCTGGGTACATATATGACAGGTAAAATCCGTGTGAGGGGAGCAAGCAAGGACGCAGAGACACAGCAAAGTCAGAGAGCCCTAACCAGCAAATAAAGAGGGCATTTCACCCAGATCGACCATTATTATGTAAATATCAATAAAAAATATATGGAAATTAATACGGAAATAATTAAAAAATCCATCTCAGCCGGGAATTGAACCCGGGTTGCAATTGCAAGTCGGTTGCTTTACCCTATAAGCTACCGAGACGGTTAACTTCATTACATATAGAATATTGTATGAGTTAATAAATTCAATGAAACAACTAAAATTGTGATGCTGACAGTATTAGTTAAATTTTGATCAGCGAAGATTCAAATACATGTATAATAAGCATTTTCATTTACTCATTCATAATTTTGTATTCACAATCGCGATTTTCAGATTAATAATCACTAGTTTTGATGTCAAAGTAAAATAGTTGCTTATCAACAGCCTACGCGAGACACAATAATGCCAATGACGGCGGTCTATAACCTAACCTCTCTTATCGATCGACGATCGTATATAACACTGATCAACGTTATTTTATCAAGACGCCTTCAATACCAAAGCCGAGAAAATCGTATTTTAAAAGTTTGCGTGCATATCACCGTATGAAAATAACAGAATTGCGAATTCAAATAACTTATTTTTTGTGTGTGTCGAAAAATGGGAAGTTTGATTTTTCCTTGATGGTCTGTTCTGTTTCTGACCTTCAGCAAACCTTGTCGAAGATTGTCAAATTAAAAATTCTTTTCCTTTCGTTACCTTTTTATCTTCTTTTTTATTTTTATTTTTATTTTTATTTTATTTTATTTTATTTTATTTTATTTTATTTTATTTTATTTTATTTTATTTTATTTTATTTATTTATTTTATTTTATTTTATTTTATTTTATTTTATTTTATTTTTTATTTATTTTTTATTTATTTTTTTATTTTTTTGTTTTTTTTTATTATTTATCAAAATGTGATCAACTTCTGCATGTGTTCATTATTATGAGCGCATTTAGCACTATCCTTCTATTTGTTACAATCCCTTGTAAATCAGTGTTTATACCTGAATAGGATAGACGTTGAAAAAAGGAACATCAAAGGGGTTTTACTCGCCATGAAATGTGGCAGAAACGTATAACTAAGTTATATAGCTGTCGGCAGGGCTTACAGTTATTGAAGTATATATTGTGAAGTCAGTCAACTTAATAATTCAAAACCGTTTTGGAACAAGATCTTTAATGGTGGAATGTTTTTGTAATCGCTAATAGAATGATACGACGAGATAAGATTAAACATCGATAATGTTTCAGTTGGGTGGTTGATATTTTGATATTATGCCTTCAGCATTTCAGCAATTTTACCCTTTTTACTCATTTGAAACAACCATAAGATTCAAATTATCTCTTAGCCTTCAGCTATGTGTACCTTAAAATGGTAAATTGTTGTGAAATTAAAATAATTGCCTTGGCCGTGTTAAATGTAATTTACTTAATTTTGACCAGATCTTGTGGATGTCCCGGCGACCTCGCCAGAAGCAGGTGCGCCCAAAACAATTGAAATAGTTGCGCAAAGAATTTTTCTAATTGCTCGGCTTTTGTTATTTTAACTCATGGCAAATAGACACCGCAATTGTTGTTTAAATGTTTGGGTATCTGCAGCACGGGTCTTGATCCTACATAGTTGCTGATGAAGCTACTACATGCTGCATTTGAAACAGACGTCAGGACTGCCGAGGATGGTAATTTACTTTTCTTGATTAGTTTGAAGAAACGATAGTATCCATAAGCATCATTCATTATTGAAGATGAGCAATTCCGTACACAATATATCTAATTTTGATTTGATTTGTATTGCACAACGTCTCATATTAATGCACTAAGGCTATTCGAGACGATATTATAAATAACCAGTTTAGGCCTACACACATTTTAAATAATTGTTCTTGAGACAGTGTTTAACAGAAAGGAAATTAATAAATAAATATTTATTGTTTATTTATTTACTTTATTTTATTTATTATTAATAATCTACAAGCGAGCGCCGCTAGAAACAACAGGCTTCGGAACAACTTTAGAATTTCGTATGAGCTTCGTTGCTAGCACGGCTCCAAAGTCAACCGTTTACACAAGCACAACCCAACAATTGATGGACTAAAGTTCAAATCAGAAGTTCAAATAGTTCTGCCTGAAGTAGAACTCGTCCCGGACGCTTCTGTTGCTGATGATTGGTGCTCAGTTGCTCGCTGCATAGAGCGGTTGCAATTATCAGACGGTAGTGTGTTACTGTTTTATTGATAATATACGCGCGCAGTGCATGGGTTAGGTGGGACGAGCAAGTGACGCCTGCAGATGGCGTCTCTCCACCACACTGTCTCAGCCTTCCTGACACTGATTGACAAGAGTGTAGAACAAGTAGTATATTTGCGCAAGATTAGGCATTGTTCTCATCATAATTAAAACCTTGTCTAACAAACTGCTACGCCGAAGAACACTTGCTGGGTTTGCTTGGTGGTATTACCTATTGTAATTACACTCGGCTTGCAATTATCATTCTCATCTAATGAATTTTGGACAAAGCCTCACCTGATGTGTCAGCCTCGTGAGTAAGTCTACTCACTAAGACATCTTGCAACCAACCATTAGAAATACTTGATTATGTTGTTAACAGATAATAGTGATACATATTTTTGCTAAAAGTAAAAGTATTAGTATTAGTAGTTTTTGGGCGCTTTAACAGCTAAGATTATTTGCGCCTCCAAGATAAAACAATTTCTAAAAGTGTGAGTTACCACCAAATATACTTCTTTCCAAGGGGTGGAATGTAAGGGGTGACGCGGGGGGACAAGGGGTGGACAGGCCTGTGCTGGTCAGAACCAGCCACAAGCTATGGGGAGGGCAGGGGTTCCCCCACGTCGTGATCGTCTTCGTCTGTGTCATCATCCGTCCGTGTTGTCATTGTCGTCGCCGTCGGGGAGGTAGTCAAAGGGAAGAGGAAAGTTCCCCGACGACGACCCAGAGCTCGCCATTAGTTTCAGGGAGTGTAGGAAATGGATTAATGATTTCTCACTTTCAGGCAATAATGGTAGAACAGAAATAATTTTGTGAACCATCATACCCCGTAGAGAAGGGGGGGGGGGGGGGTAAGAGTAAGTCTATGGCAATATTGATCACTTGCAATTGAGTACCTCATTCACAAGGTAAATTAATGACGCGATATAGCTTTAGGACGTCGCTTTCCCATTATTCAAACCAATGTACCAGGCAAGTATGAAGAGGGAGGAGCCTACAACAAGTGTCGTGTTTAGATCTGCTCGTATTTTTGGAGTCCAGGTCCAGCAATTGAAAGCGATTTGAAACTGCAGGCCGATTGCCCACATAAGTATTTCTAGTGCCATTAAGTTGGGCAGTAACCACACTTTATTGTCTGCAGGACGGGTATTGCTTGGCTGCTGAGGGAGTACCGCCCTTGCTCGCATACGTAATGAGCAATAACTAATATGCAATAAAGCGGTGGCGACTGGTGAGATAAGGGATTACTTGCAGCGAGTTAACATCTTGCGCCAGACAACAGCAGACTATTTGACATTTATGGAAAGAGGTGTTAAAAGCCGAGGAGTAGTACTCCCTAGATGCAACCCCACAATCATTACACAAGTTTAATGATTCATTGGAATCATTTTTAAGAAATAAACCGGTAGTGCAGACTATTGGTTGGTGAAATGAAGCCATTACCTTGGTGTGCGTTAAATGCGGATTACGACCTGATTACGAGGAATGTGTTTTTATGCTGCAACGTGTATCCTGGCACAGCCATGCAAGTTGTAAGCTGATGGAACTGGATTGCCGAGAATTATTGTGAGTTATTAGCAGTCGGATTCCGTAATGAAGGCAATCCGTTGAGACCTCAACCTTTTTGCATAAAACGTCATATGAAGTGGAAAAAAGTGAGAAATGTAAATGGCTGGTGCTCTGTACGTTGTATCACGGGCCTCGCCTCCGGAGCTACGCCCCACCCTTCAGTAATTGAGTCGAAATGTTGGTGCTTCCGTCCGCGCACGCAACGCGACAAGTGAGCACCATGTATTATGTTAATAGTGGCCGAGAGAACGTCTCGATTTATTCCGCCTTGTAAACTGATATGTTAATGCCGGTAAGGCGGTGCACTTGGAACAAACTAATCCAATTGGCTGATCGCTTACCAAACCGATTTCAATGAGATACAATGCACGCTGGAAACAAGCGACAAGCTTAATTACGCTGGCTCAGAGCTGCAGCGTTGCATCTCTGCAAGAGTGTCACGGCATAGACTGTATTGTTCCTCAGTCAGACCACCACCGCTGCGGCTAACGGGTGATCAAGTGGGGCCAATTACCGCTAATTGAGTAATTGTTATCTTTCTAAGAGGGCCACCTACTCATTAGAGCTCGCTAGAACACATGCATAGAAAGAGCGATCTGCCTTTAAATGCCAACACATGAACTGCAGGCGAATGAGATTTTAATTGAAGGTATTGGGTCCATGCAATTCGACTTTTACTGTTTTTCGATGCGAGCCGGTTGCTGACGAAGCCTCTTGAGATCAATAAAGAACTATAAAACAAGAATACCGTATCGAGTTCGACGAAGGGAGGCCGGTTATCTTCGGAGTATCTTCCCTTTGGGTGTTTGTCTGCGCCGCCCGAGCCTCAGACATGGTTGCTGCAGGTCGCTTTACCCCTAATTGACAGCGCCATCACAGAACAGAAACGCTTTTTGCAATCTGAATTCCTACACGTTTACTTTACCATTTCCCAAATTTATTTACTTAAACAACTATAGGTTTTAACGACATCTCTGTTTGGGACAAAACATTCTTATCTTCAGCATTTAGTTTGGACACGCGGCCATTTTAGGTTCAATTTGGACACCATTTCACATCTGAGACCCGTTGAATTGTCCGTCATTTGGTCGAGCGAGGTAGTGAGATTCGTGCAATTGTTGATACCAAATGATACCAAATAAGTAACGACATCGAATTCTAGTGCCAAGAGAAATATTTTCTCTCAGAACACTCTTGTGATTGAGTGTGAGGCAGTGTTCCTACCGCGAGTAAGTCATGCAAGTATCATGTTGTTGTTTTCTTGTCGTAGTTGCGATAATTGTTGTAAAATGTGGGTAGAATCGTTCTACTGTAACACAGACTATACTCCGCGTATAGGCCTACATTTAGTGCCAACTCATTCTCGTAGACATTTGTTCTTTTTAGAACAGGCGGCCGAGCTTTAGAGTAAAACTGATACTTATAATTATTTTTAGTAATCAGGTATTATGCTGTGTTCATTATTTTAATCCATTTAACTAAAATATCACAGGCACACGTGTAACATACATCGCTTCCGTCCACCGAGTGTTGTTATAAAAACGACGTCTAGCTACACTGCATCCAGCCTAGCCGTGTCTATAGACCCCCCCCCCCTCAACACTCGTAATCAGCCCCCACCCTAGATTGAACACACGAGTGAAAATAATTACAGAAGAGATCCACGACACAATATCAGTTTCCATTACAAACTATGACGATGCAAAATACCGTCATATTCCACATGGCTTATCGTAATTAAAACTATTAAAATGTTACCGATCACAGGTAGATAAGGTATTGAACCATATCGGTATTTATCAATACGTATGGGAAGCCGCCTATTGTTTCAACCGTCAGACTAAACAAGTTTTAATTGGTTGTTTAGAATGACTAGTCCATTTCCTAAACGTCTCAAGTTTCAAACTTAAATTAGGAGGAACATATTTTCGTCCTGCGTTATCAAATAATCTGTGAAGATGGGTTGAAGTTTAGTTACGAAGTAATTAGGAGGCCTTGGCCTACCTAAACAACAAGAAGCGGTGACGGTAGGTCAGCAGACAGTGTTAGTGCATTCATCACGGACACACATTTTAGCTTGAGAGTTACTAGTTCTGCTTCACCCTACCCTAGCACATTGATAGCAAAGTTATAATTAATTACTAATAACAAGGAATACGACAGTAATCTCTGCCCTTCGTTTAAACTAACGAATTTGGCTTACACACAAAACTTTACTTATAACGTAATTGTCATTAATTTTATGTGTTACTTTTGAATTGCTAATTGTGTATTAAAATAAATCCACCTTATGGAAAACATTATGTATCATCTTGTTGAAGGGATGAGGCTAGAGGCGCCCCCTGCCCACAGGGTCACCAAACATTATGTATCATCTTGTTGAAGGGATGAGGCTAGAGGCGCCCCCTGCCCACAGGGTCACCAAACATTATGTATCATCTTGTTGAAGGACAATGTCAATAAAAACCGCATGGATTCGGAATTCATCTGCAGTTTTCAACGTGAGACGTGACACACGCACAATCGGACTTTGCACCCAACAAAGATGTTTACATAATTATTCAATGTGATAGCGAAACACCTTCAAATTCAAGAATTCATTGTTACATATTGTATATAACAATTCATTCCAACTAACAAAGTTTTTTAGCCGAAAGTGAAATTCAGGAAATACCTATATTTAGTAGTCCGAGAGGTTTCACACGACTACGAGGGCAGTGGAGTATCGCTCGCGACAAAGAGTTGTTAGTGAAAAGAAGGATTAAAAACTGTTTATTGCATCTGAAATCATCTGAACTGGATTAGGTTTTAAAAATAACCCGAACCTGTTGCAACAGACTGATCTACCATGCACACACTCACCCCAAATGTCCTCGGTTAACCTTCAGGGTGCATGGCTAAAAGTTCTACGGAAACTATATAGACGGAAATGGGATTGTTTAACAATTCATTCACAAATTAGTTAATGAACATCAAATATGACCAAGAAAAATATTATTAAAAAATTAAGTTTGTTACGTAGTTCAAATCACAATGGTGATTAAATTAGCTGCGTGTCAATAATCATCCACGTCAAACAAAGTGAAAACAATTAAATATGAATCTACTGTTCAGTTTTAAAATTTTGCGATTGATCTATAAGATCTATTGTGTTTACAAATTTGTTCTCATAAAATCTTTTGTTTTCGGTGTTTTATAAATACGTGAAATATATTCAGCCTTGACTCTTGTCTTCTTGAGCTACGACCGATATATGAGGCCCCTGCAGGTGTTTGTTGTTTGTATTGGGAGGATAAGGATAGAATTTCTCGTGAGAAGACTGCTCAGCGTGCAATGCATGCCCCCCTCTTCAGGTGTCTTTCTATAGGTTTATTGGGGTTAGGACAATTGTGAAGGGATGTCCAAGGCCGTTTAAGAAGACTCATCTTCAGTCAGGATTCCTGGTCTAGACAGGATTTGATCCCGGGACTTCCCGAGTCAAAGTCAAGCGCTTAGCGCTAGAGCCAACACTGTCTGTAGGATAGGAAACTGCTAGGACTGATATGTGATGGGAACTTTGTGGCGGTGCTATACTGATCCTAGTGCACTTTGTGTGTGTGGTGTAGAAGGTGCAGGTGCTATGATGGAGGTGTGATACATGGACAGGTGCTCTACGGTAAGTCCGAGGGACTAGGGGGCACGCAATGTTCTTATTACAAGTCTTCGGTTTCTCAGACAGAAGCATCGCTAATTATAGAGACTTCCTTGCTACACCTGCTTACAGCCTACCTCAATTAACTACCTGACTTAGCCATGACTGCCAAAATAGTTCACAATTAGTAATATCACCACACCTAATGGAGATTAATGTAAGTTGCTAAAATATTCAAAACAATATTATGTAAAATTGTGTTTAATTTCTGTCGTCACTATCATTCTATATACCATAATCATGCTTAAAAAATAGTAATACTCATGAAAATAAAATAATCGAAAAAGAGCTTTGCCTCCCTCCAATGTTTGTTCAAGATAAATTTAATACAGAGTTGGCTTTGGTAACAATTCATTAATTGATTCACTAGATACATATCTCTAATCTTCATCTTTCTTATAAATTAATTAAGAGCGGTCCTAATTAATTGTTTCGTCTTCGAGACAGCTGATCTGATAAGGGAATGTTATCAAAAGCTCAGATCTGTTTGTCTTGAGTTTACTTTACAGCTCAAGATTAGAGAATAACCATGCAACATAATCTAGTCTTTTTCTTGTTTTGTCTGGTTTTGTGCACAGTTCCATAATATACGTAAAATTAGGGTTGGGCTATGACATCATTCAATTATTAATATCACATGAAAATTTAGATATCGATATATAGAAACTTAATATTTTTGCACACAAAATTTGTAATTTAATAAAATTAAAATTAAATAAAAAGTAATTGTGTGGAAACTTAAGAAGTCCGCTATTAAAAATGTGTGACTTAAAATGATTGATAAGTAGTATATCTTTAAAAGTTTAAAACGATATTTACGTTCTAATTCAAGCTTAATGACCCGGCACCTCCACCATATTTTAAAAATTCCCATCTTCGTTTAAGTTTTTTATGTTTTTAACCAAAATTATTTTGGTCTTATTTCGATATTTCAATATGGAATCCAAATATCGACATCGAAATATTCCCACATAAATATCGCTTTGATTGCCCAGCCCTATAGTTAAATGCAATCCATTACTATTCACCTGTTAAAACAAGTAAACATGAACCTGTCTCCGTCTGGCTGGTCAGATCTGCATTGCGAGCAGGGATTAAGACGACAAGAAGAGAGTACTGAAGGCTACACTCACGACACGGACACGGCGCGGCGTGGGTTCGACGCCCACGCAGTACAAGAATGTTGGTGTTGTGTTTTCACGTTCATTATCAACACGATTACTAGTTGATGCAATACTCACAGCCATGAAGGTTTATACGGTATTAAAGTGTGGTAGTTATTTTGAATACAGTAGGCCAAGCAACGAAAGATTAATTTAAAAATAATTGACTTCATTTTTTTATTAATTAATGTTAAATTAAATAAAGCAATATTTCGGGATAACTTTCCATTCATGTACCTTCCAACCAAAAAGCAATCAACTAAGTGTTTGTAGCTTTGAAGGTCTGTTGAAGTACCTAATATTGCTTTACCTTAATTTAATAATAAGAGTTTAATAATAAGAACACGTGGGTTCCAATTATGTGTTTTTACTAATTATAACACATACTGTTCTAGAAATCTCAGCGGGGTTTATAACAAAAAAAAAATAACGAAGATTGTTTCTGCAATAATTCCAGGCAAGCTGATTTTTGACAGATCTTCGGAAAGTGTCCTAACTGATTTTGAAGAATCCTAAATCATAAGGCTCGACGCTATACTGCATCCTTGGTGATGTCATGTCTTAATAGTGGTTGATTTCGTTTTCGTATATCTTCAAAATGGCCGAAGATAGACGAAAAGTTTCAGCGGCAAAAATATTTCCCTTATAATTTGCTACATAAATTGTATCTACCATATTTTCGGTAGAGACGACGGTTACGTCACAAAATCATAGTGTATAATATGTTGCTTATTGGAGTACAAGTTGATTTCATATTTGCGCCCAGTATCAAACAATGCCCGGTAAATCAGTGAGAAATCGATTTAAACGCAAAAGGACTTTTGTACGGTATTCATTAAAGCTTCTATTAGTAATGAAAATAATCATTTCTGCGAAATCAAAATTTGCATTTACCCGAAATTTTGGTTTTCCATTGTTGGTGTTTCTTCAAAAATGCCATATTTGACTGTCTGAACTAAATAGCATTCGAGGAAAAATTATTTCAACGCACATTGTAATGACTTAAATAATGATCCGATTACAGTTCAACTTTTAATCCAATATGGCAGCTAATTCCTAACATCCACAACATCAAAGTGAATAATGAAACAAAAAGTGTGTAAAAACAGTACGAAAATAGTATTCCTGCAATTTTGAGGAAATACCAACAATGGAAAACAAAAATTCCGGATAAAATTAATGTAAATTTATATTTACCAGACCTGATCATTTAAAATAATAATAAAAGCTTTCGCAAACACCGTACACGAATCCGATTTATCACTGATTTACAGGGAATTGTTTGATAATGGGCGCGAAAATGACAAAATCAGCTGGTACTCCAATAAGCAACATATAAACCATGATTTTGTGACGTAACCGTTGTCTCTAACGAAAATATGGTAGACACCATTTTTGTTGCAAATTATAAGGGAAATATTTTTGCTCTTGAAACTTTTCGTCTATATTTCGCTATTTTGAAGATATACGAAAACAACCACTTTTGTGCAGACATTTTCCAAGATGGCGGCAAACGCTTCAGACCGATTTTTGAGGACTTTTTCCGTTATTAATGATACTTTCTGGAAGGTCTATGCAAAAATTTAGCTTGCCCGGAATAATTGTTTTAAAACGTCTTAATAGAATTATGTTATTTATTTTATATAATAATATACGCCGACCAGGCATTATTCGTAACAATACAAGCTTATACGATTAGGTTACATTCTTAGTATATACCTACATACCTACAATTAATATTATTGGCATCATTGTAAATAAAACTATTAATATCATTGTTCTACTAAGTGCTAATATAATGTTGGAACTGTTTCTAGTATAAATCAACGATGATCAGGAGATTTTTATTAACTACTTATTTATTGGTTCACTCAAATACAACATTGCTGCCATTTTACATTGAGGTATAGACTAAAATAAATTTAAACGCATATAAAAGCATAAAAATATCAAACCCAAAGATATAAATTCAAAATATAAAATTGATCGCCAAGGGAGTTTCACAAACACTTCTGCCGCCAAATAAAAGTCATTCAATCCAATCAGTAATTTTTAAAAGCTCTCCTCTTGATCGTTCATTATGTCCTTTCTTTCGTATCTAACTTCTTTGACATTGCAGATCAGCTGTTTATATATTTCTCTTGCAAGTCTTGTTGCCCCTTATTGTTTCTTTTGTTTCACGATGGTCATTAAAATATATTGAAAATATTGAAAGTAGAAATTTATTATTTTGAAACCTGAGTCTGCCTTGACAGTTGACACATACATTTTAGTTATATGCCCAACAATATATTATATAATATAGTTTATATGGACGAAAACGAGGTTAATAATATAGACTATGAAATAAATGATAATAATTGTGAGCGTATTTGAGGAGGGGGAGATACCCTACGCGAGGCTAGCTGGTTCCGAGAGCAGGAACACGTCGATCCAAGTAATTGAATGATTCCAACAAGGTTCATCGCGACGATTAGTCTAAACCACAGACAACGAGGTGAATGTAGACGACAAAATACTTTTTAAAACAGATGGTAATGTACACTAACAGGGTAGTATGCATATAGTTCCGAGTTCGTTCCTCGGGGTAGTGTCTTCCACTCATTACTCTGTGATCATCTCAGCGCAAGACATTGTTGTGATCTGAGTAAGTAAGTATCGTCTCTAGTCAACGCAGGTGGCTGAGCAGCTGAACTCTCAGGTAATGATGAGGATTCGGTCGGGATCCAACTAGTAGGGCCCATCTTGATTCGGAAGAAGAAGGCTAGCAACGTTGTATTTTATAACGAGCCCGTGATGTCGTATCAATCTTTTACAGGTGTCAATTTACAGCTGGGAACATTGGCAGTGATGTATACGTTGAATAGAGAAAGGCGACAGTGGGTGGATCGACCTGGCACTCACACGTAAGATAGCCAAATTATGACAATCATTTGTTACATGTGAATACAGATTGTTGTGGATTATAATAACATTTTCTTATCTGTCATGAATATCAGAATATTTTAATAAAAATTTTCACTTTATGAAAGCCATAATGTATGGTTTGATGTGAACGCACTTTTGAAAGCAATGATGTTTTTACTCGTTGGCACCGACAATATTTTAGCGAACGTCACATGCCCCCGGGTTCAGCCCCTCAAGATGTGGGGTCTACAAAAGATTGTTATTAACTGCAACATTCTTCATGTAATTACCTATAGCAAGATTCATGCTTAGTAAGTTTCTTACAATCAATTTACGAAGCAAAACCAAAACACTTTAGCATTGTTTTTTCGAACACACTCTACATTGTTCAAGCACTGAAAAGGATTGATCGTTTTTTCGGTAGTCCTTTGTTTCTCGTGGACAATAGCAATAATGAGTGGTTGAGTAGCTAGCTACCACTCGCGCGATCCACCTGTTGGCCGCTAGAGCAACGCCTAGATGATTGATCGGCACTCGATGTTCGATCCGCTAGACCCACCCTGACGGGGGCCACACTCACACTCTCACACACTCACACACTCACACACTCACACACTCACACACTCACACACTCACACTCTAGCTCTCTCGGGGAAGCGAACAAACTTGATTGGATGTTATCAATGGAAAAATACGACCATCTCGAATGCTTTTTACAATAGCGTTGATGGATGAGCGTTTTGGCCAGTCTCCCTACAATCTATACATTGGTAAAAGTGCGATTTTCATGGAAATATTTTTGCTATTTTATTAAAAAACGTGGCAAGTGTAAGTTGAGAGATTTCGAAGGTTCCCTAACGTTTTCATTAAATCGGAGTACCTGCTTGACTGGCTAGTAGAGGGAATATTAAAAAAATCGCACGAAAAATATAGGCTACGATTGAAAAATAATTCTTCGATTGTATCCAAAAACTTGATTGGTCTATGTTCAGAGATTTCGAAGGTCCCCTGAAATCTCATCTTCACTTGTCTAAACAATCTCAAAACACGATTTTCTTTTTAAAGTCGATAATGACTTTTGCCTTTGTCTAGCGAGATAATTTGCAAAGTATGACCCAGAAAATTCAAATAACTCTTGCCGATAATATATTTCCCCAACACTCTGAAACGAATAATGTGCACACAAATTCCATTTCATCCATTCATTCATCGCATCCTTTTGACAAGTAAAAAATAAAATAAAAACTTAATCGATTTTTGATTTGGAAACCTGGTTGAATATGTTATTTGTGTTTGAGGCGGTTGATTGCGTTGTGTCGGGTGGTGATAAGCCCCCCGCTGTAGCCTATTGATGCTGGCTCGAGCTAGTGCAGGAGACCGAACAATGTTCTCAATTCTTCACGATCTAATATTACTCGGAGGGTTTTGCGGCCAATTCTGGGGCCTTTTCATCGGCCGTTCGTTTCATTATATATTTATCGCTCAAACTTGAAAGATGATATGCGTAAAATAACGCACTATTGTCTTTAAAATACCCCACTGTTGCAAATACTATGAAATACGTTTATGATATAACCATTCATTCAATTAATTACGATAAAAATAAATGCAATCTAGTTGAATGTTTAGGTCGAAATTGTGGCATGATGCCCCGATAAATAGTTTTCCTCAATGATGATAACATGTTAATAATTACGATTTACCTTATGATGAAAATTATAATTATGAATGTTGGGTTAATTAATTAATTGTAACAATCAAAGGTAGGGGTAACCCAAATTAGGGAGAAATGTTATACAATGTTATCTCTTGGTGGAGGTGCCGACTGCACAAATTCTCTTCAGAATTCCCAAACCACCTTGAATCATCTATACTCCCGAACTCGTGAACGACTAGGAAATACTTGGAGCTCATACGCACAGTGATATGTTCATGAGACATTGACAACTTCGCGTTACGTCGGGTTTACAACGTGCATCGTGATTATTATATAGTACTTAGTTAAAACAGCTCAATGTTAACCAAGTCACAATCAGCGAGATTTTTCAACACGGATATGACTCGATCCACAGTAATCTATCTAATTACAACATGTTCTCGAGGTAGGCCCTACAGTGCGTTTACCGTATTGGGAACATGCCTTCTTCATGTTAGTTATATTAGTTTTATGACAAGGAAATACGTCTCCAACTAACAACTTAATATTGCACCAACTTTACTCAGCCGTTCACCTCAAGCAATGTAACCACTCAAGAGAAACACGGTGTTTCTAGACTTGAGAATGTATTAATTTTGTTTGTACAGACAAAATGATACAGTTCGTTTTACCTGCGGTTTTACTTATAACAGGTTGTTTCTGAGAATTGATTTACAGCAGCTAAATTTATAGATCCGAAAACAAAATGATAAATGGTCAATACAGAGGATTCAAACTAATTAACGCAAAATCGTTTGTCAGATATTTCTCAAAATTAGTAAAATTTCATCGTTTCATTTCGAAAAATAGGAAACCGGAAAATTAATGTAATCCATTGTTGAGGTCGAATTCGTATTATATTATTTGTATAACATTTATGTGTGTTATCTATGTGTAATGTTAGCCAGCGATTTAGCCGAGATCGCTTAACCGGTTCCCACTCGACACACCGAAGTTAAGCAGAATCGGGCGTGGTCACGGGTAGAGAGTGGGTGACCGCTCTGCCCTGAAACTTACGTATATCGCTGGTTAGAGCAGATGGAGGGTTCGAGAGCTAGTGTAACGGCTTCGTTCTCCTCGACGTCTGCCCGGCAGTCCGGGTTAATGGAGAAACCTATATGAATGTCAAAGTTACACCGTCCTTTCGGTGGGAGTTAAGCCTTGGTCCCCTTGGTACTTTTCGAAAGGAGTAGGCTATGTGCCGGTACCGGGTTTCCCCTCCTCCCTTCTGTTCATACTTCATCCTCATCTATCACCACTCATCGTCTCGAATAGCCAAAGTGCATTATGAGACGTTAGGCAATATGCAATCAATCAATCTGTAATGTTTTGTGGTCGTCCTTCTTCTTCTTCTTCTTCTTCTTCTTCTTCTTCTTCTTCTTCTTCTTCTTCTTCTTCTTTCTTCTTCTTCTTCTTCTTCTTCTTCTTCTTCTTCTTCTTCTTCTTCTTCTTCTTCTTCTTTCTTCTTCTTCTTCTTCTTCTTCTTCTTCTTCTTCTTCTTCTTCTTAATAACTATGTCCTTAAAGCGGGCCTATGCTTAAAAAACCTTATATTAATAATAACTAGGAAACGCTCAGTTGGACGCGTTGATAAGCGAGCACGTGCTATAGCTAGACCCACATTGCAATTTTTTTAAATTTTAAAATTTGCGACGTTCACTGTCCACGGGGCCATGTTCCCAATATTATTTATAATTAGAAAGGCAGGCATATTTGGATAAACCTTTGCTTTGCGAATAAATCCACCGCCATCTAGACGACCTTAACATCATTTCTTTGGGAAAACTATTTGAACTATTTGGTAACAAATAATAAACTGCTTCCACGATAGTATTTTGATTACTTCTAGGTGGCAGTGCATAGTGCGAACCTCGTACAACTTTTCGTTGCCATGGTAACGTTACTTTTGTCATAATGTAATTTCCATCTACACTACTTATCGGATCAAAATAAAATCAACATATTTGTGACCGGACGGACATTCTAAATGATTTGGCGGCCTCCTCAGATATTGTCGCCGTTTGTAGTTTAAAAAAAAACTTAAGATTAACTTTAATGTAACTTTTTAACTTTTTTAAACGATTTTGCCTCAAAATTAATGGCATTCAATCAGAACGAAGCTTGCGGATGGTCCAAATTTCAACTCGATACGAGGCTCCGTTCGAACGTTATGGCGAGACATACAAACAAAAAACAAACAAAAAAACAAACAAAAAAACAAACAAAACCAGTGACTATTTTTTCCGGTAGAGTCAAATGGAAACGCTCGCTTCGCTAGCTTTTAATAACTAGGAAACGCTCAGTTGGACGCGTTGATAAGCGAGCACGTGCTATAGCTAGACCCACATTGCACATTTTTTTAAATTTTAAAATTTGTGACGTTCGCTGTCCACGGGGCCATGTTTCCAATATTATTTATTATTGGCAAGGTATTTGGGTAAACCCGTGGGTAAACCTTTACTTTGTGGATAAAATCCACCGCCATCTAGAGGACCTTGACTCCCTGGGAAAACTATTTAAACTCTTTGGTGACAAATAATAGACTGCTTCCTCGAAAGTTTTTTTGATTTTTGATTAGCAGTGCATTAGAAACTTCGCGCGTCTTTTCGTTGCTATGGCAACGTTACTTTTGTTATAATGTAATTTCCATCTACACTACTTATCGGATCAAAATAGAATTAACATATTCGTGACCGGACGGACATTCTAAATGATTTGGCCATCTCAGATTTTGTCGCCGTTTAGTTTTTTTAAAAAACTTTCGATTAACTTTAATGTAACTTTTTAACTTTTTAAACGATTTTGATAAAAACTAATGGCATTCAATCGAGAACGAAGCTTGCGGATGGTCAAAATTTCAACTCGATCTCAACCTCCGTTCGACCGCTATCATGAGCCAAAAAAGCTGCGCGACTTTCCGTTGCCATGGTAACGGTACTTTGTTATAATGAAATTTCCAGCTACACTACTTATCGGATCAAATAAAATTAACATATTCGTGACCGACGGACATTCTAAATGATTTGGCCACCTCAGATTTTGTGTCAGTTTTAGTTTGAAAAAAAAAACTTTCGATTAACTTTAATGTTACTTTTTAACTTTTTGAACGATTTTGCCAAAAAAACTAATGGCATTCAATCGAGAACGAAGCTTGCGGATGGTCAAAATTTCAACTCGATCCGAGCCTCCGTTCGAACGTTATGGCGAGACATACAAACAAACAAACAAAAAAACAAACAAACAAAAAAACAAAAAAAAAACAAAACCAGTGACTAATTTTTCCGGCAGAGTCAAATGGAAACGCTCGCTTCGCTCGCTTAATAATAACTAGGAAACGCTCAGTTGGACGCGTTGATAAGCGAGCACGTGCTATAGCTAGACCCACATTGCACATTTTTTTAAATTTTAAAATTTGCGACGTTCGCTGTCCACAGGGCCATGTTTCCGATATTATTTATTATTGCCAAGGTATTTGGGTAAACCCGTATGTAAATCTTTACTTTGTGGATAAAATCCACCGCCATCTAGAGGACCTTGACTCATTGGGAAAAATATTTAAACTCTTTGGTGACAAATAACTTAATAGACTGCTTCCTCGAAAGTATTTTGATTACTTCTAGGTGGCAGTGCATAAGAAAACTTCGCGCCCTCTTTTCGTTGCCATGGCAACGTTACTTTTATTATAATGTAATTTCCATCTACACTACTTATCGGATCAAACTAAAAACATATTCGTGACCGGACGGACATTCTAAATGATTTGGCTATCTCAGATTTTGTCGCCGGTTAGTTTGAAAAAAAAAACTTTCGATTAACTTTAATGTAACTTTTTAACTTTTTGAACGATTTTGATACAAAACTAATGGCATTCAATCGAGAACAAAGCTTTCGGATGGTCAAAATTTCAACTCGATCCGAGCCTCCGTTCGACGTTATGGCGAGACATACAAACAAAAAAAAACAAAAACAAAAAAACAAAACAAAACAAACAAACGAGTGACAAATTTTTCCGGCAGAGCCAATTGGAAACGCTCGCTTCGCTCGCTCGCTCGCTTAATAATAATAATAATAATAATAATAATAATAATAATAATAATAATAATTATAATAATAAAAACAATAATAATGATAATAATAATAATAAAAAAATAATAATAATAAGTAGGAAAACTTTTAAGTCCCGTCGCGTTGATGGATGAGCTTTTTTGTAAGTTTTAGTTTGCGTGGGATCTATTTTACTTATCAAGTGCCTTTTGAACGCATTGTTGGTGCTTCTTGTCAAGTTTCTATTGTTACTTGTAAATTGTTATTATAAACCTAAAAAAACTCATATTAAAACCTTTATTCTACGGATTCTGGCTAACTTTTTCAACTTTTTCTTTCAAAAAGAAATACATCACCATGGCCTCAATGTCCATGTGAAATCTGAACGTTGTAGCCCCACCCGCTTGGTCAGAATTGGCCCAAATGTTACGAAAATATCGCACCAAAAATCGAAAAAAAATCGTAAAAGTACGATATTCATGAGAAATATTTCTTCGATTGTACCCAAAAACGTGGCAGAGTCTAAGTTTAGAGATTTCGAAGGTCCCCTCAAATTTTCATCAAGATCGCATATGCCGTTTGTCCGGTAGAGAGCGAACAAACAGACAGAAAAACAAACAAAAAAACAAACAAAACAAACAAACAAAAAACAAACAAAAAAACACCCGAGCTAAATTTTTCGGGGGTCGGTGAAATTGAAGTCTTCGCTTCGCTCATCCAATAATAATTAAATAATAATAATTAAATATACGTGTTTTGTATATTGATATTATTGTGTGGGATTGTTCTGGGGGTAAGGCACTTTGTATTATGGGGCTAAGTTCTAATCTTACCACCAGCAATTTGATCGTCAAATGTCATGGTCATGTTTGAAATAATCAATAATAATAATAATAATAATAATAATAATAATAATAATAATAAAAATTATCAAAATAATAATAATAATATAACATGCAATATTGTTTTTAAATTAACTTGACATCGTGGTCCACAAAGCATATGTAGCTTGTCTGTGGATTATGGACAATTATAATTAATGGTTTCGACGACTTAGTTAAATATTTAATTATTATATACGAATAATGTTCAAAGGATAAATTAAAAGTTAAATAAATAACTAGAAAACGCTAAAGTCCCGTCGCGTTGTTGAGCGAGCACCGGTACGTGCAACACGACCCGAGTACGACATTCCATAATGTTACATACAAATAATACACTGCTTCCTCGATAGTATTTTATTACTTGTAGGGTGGCAGTGCATAGTGAGACTTTTCGTTGCCATGGTAACGTTACTGTTGTTAAAATGTAATTACTATCTACACTACTTAAGGTCTTGACCGATTTAGCTGAAAATTTGTTAAAATTGGAGAGAATGTTTGTACTTATTGACCCTGCAAAATTTCATAACGATCGGAACATTTTTTTCATATCCAACGATCGGATTTTGTTCAAAAACTCTACAGCAACCCGCCTAGGTGGTATTACATGTGTGCAAAATTTTGGTCTATCAGAGAAACGGTGCGACCTGTATCGAAGCAGTAACAGAAAAAAAAAACACAGACATTCGAGCCATAAGAGTCAGTGGAGACGCTCGCTACGCTCGCTCAATTATACAACAACGACAATACTACTTTTACAAAACGTGAAATACATATGAATTTGATATGACACCCAAAAAACTGGCGTAAACATTCCAACACCTCAGAAACTCAATTGCACAACAAAAAACATCCATTTTAAATTTAAATTAAATTAAATGAATTTAAAATTAATGAACACCTGAACAAAATGAGTAGATTTTAAGTTCATTTTTTTGCCTCACTAAACGATTGCAAATCTTTCATGTCCTCTGGTAATTGATTAAATATTTGCGGAAAATGAGTACTCATGAGTTCTCTGACCGTACTTATTCACGTATTCGGGAACATCGAAGCTAATTTTTGACATAAATATTGTATTATTTTGATGCTCTTTACGTGATTTTATTTTTGTCACTAAAATAATATTAAACTAAATGGCCCTAAATCGATACAGTGATGAAAAAGACATAAAAAAGCAATATGTGTACAAGTCATGTGTATGGAAAACGTTTGAGTTATTGTTATTGGGATAATGAGTTTTAACATTTTTTTTTTTCAGAACTTTAATGGGTTTTAAGTGAATGTACTCGCAATTCCCCATATACTAATAAGCCATAGAAATTATTATTATAGGAAACGCTCAGTTGGACGCGTTGATAAGCGAGCACGTGCTATAGCTAGACCCACATTGCAAAATTATTTTAATTTTAAAATTTGCGACGTTCGCTGTCCACTGGGGCCCCCGTTTCCAATATTTTTATTATTGCCAAGGGATTTGGGTAAAACCCATGGGTAAACCTTTACTTTGTGGATAAATCCCCGCCATCTAGAGGACCTTGACATCATTTCCTTGGGAAAACTATTTTAACTCTTTGGTAACAAATAATACACTGCTTCCTCGATAGTATTTGATTAATTCTAGGTGGCAGTGCATAGTGGCCAGAAACCTCGTGCGACGTTTCGTTGCCATGGTAACGTTACTTTTGTTAAAATGTAATTTCCATCTACACTACTTATCGGATCAAAATAAAATTAACATATTCGTGACCGGACGGACATTCTAAATGATTTGGCCACCTCAGATTTTGTCGCCGTTTAGTTAAAAAAAAACTTTCGATTAACTTTAAATGTTACTTTGTAACTTTTTGAACGATTTTGCCACAAAACTAATGGCATTCAATCCAGATCGAAGCTTGCGGATGGTCCAAATTTCACTCGATCCGAACCTCGTTTGAACGTTATGGCGAGACAAAGAAAAAAACAAAAACAAAAACAAAAAAAAAAAAAAAACAAAAAAAACAAAACCAATGACTATTTTTTCCGGCAGAGTCAAATGGAAAACGCTCGCTTAATATTATTATTATTATTATTATTATTATTATTATTATTATTATTATTATTATTCGGTATAAGTATTATAAGGATTCGGTCACAAGCAGCCGTGCCGAGCGGACGTGCCTTGCCTCGCTCTGTGCGCTGCATTAGATTAGATAGCAATGTCGTGTGGTAAGTGCAGCAGTGAATTGCCTAGTGATGGGGATTACGTATCTTGCATGGGATGTTCGAAGAATTAATCATTTCAAAGACTGTCGGGGTTTAAAACGTGCGACGTACAATTCTAAATCGCAAGAAAGTAAATCGCTGTGGCGTTGTGTCAAGTGTCGAGACGAAAGAAGAACAGTGAAGCGGAAGAGACAGTTACACTACAAACCGTTTTGAAAGTTGTTTGTGAACTGCGTAGTGAAATCAAAGAAATTAAAAATGAACTATTTTCTTTGAGGGACTTAAAAGAAAAACTTATTGAAAGTGATCTTGTAATTCAAAACTTAGTTGAAGAAGTAGCTGGCAAGGACAAGATTATAGAGGAACTAGCAGAGCAGGCAAATGATCTTGATCAGTACGGTAGAAAACAGAAACATTGAGATTTCAAATGTGATAGAATGTGACAACGAAAACAATAGAAACCATTGTGAGGTCTATTGCGGATAAATTAAATGTAGAGCTAGAAGACTATGACATCGACGTGGTCCATCGAGTGCCAGCCAGAAACAAAGATTCCCCTTCCCAAAGTTGTAGTTCAATTTACTTCGCGGAAAAAAACGCGACGAGATATTAGCAGCCCGGCGACTGCCCGTAAAAAAACAGCGACGTCATTCAGGGAGTACCAAAAAAAAAAGGACTTGAATATTTTTATTAACGAACATCTTTCTCCCTATTTCCGCAATTTTATTTTGGCAGGTCAAGCAGAAGGCAAAGGTTGTGGGTTACAAATTTGTCTGGTTCCGACGAGGGATAATTTGTGCACGTAAAGACGAGCAGTCTACGGTTGTGGTCAAGATAAAGAGAGCAGGGGACATTGATCAACTGAAGTAAACAGGCTGTACGATCTATATGGACTTGTGGTCTCAAGACGATCTTGAAGGTGTTGATTGGACATGTGAAACTACGGACAGTCTGGACGATTGGTGCAAAGAAAATTGTAAAGGTATAATTGTTTTCCACTTAAATATTAGATCTATAAGGAAAAATTGGGACGAACTACTCGTGGTATTGCAAAACCAGATAAATAAATTCCATATATTAGTCTTAAGTGAAGTTAATGTTTTAGAAGAAAGCTCAGTGTATCAAATAGATGGTTATAATCGTTATTGTAAACTACGACTTAATAAGAGAGGGGGTGGATTAATACTATTTGTTAGCAAAACTGTGAGGTTTGACATAGAAGATGTATTATTTCATAGTTTTGAAGGGATTTGTGGTAACCTTGTTTATAGGAGCAGGAAGGGTATATCACTTATGTGTATATAGACCTCTGATTACAATACAAAATTAGAGTTTATTAACGAAATAGAAAACTATTGGATGCAAAATAAAAATAAACATTGCATATATATTGGTGATTCAAATATTGATGTACTCGATCATAATGATGTCAGAGTTCAGTTGTATCAAGCGTGTTTAGCAACTAGTGGGTTTGTACAGTGTGTTACTGCAGCAACGCGAGAGGAAATAGTTAATTAATAGGCTCAGCAGTACCTGTATAGACCATGTTTACATCCGAGGTATTGACCTAGATGTCAAAACAGCGGTATATGCAACAAAGATTAGCGATCACTATATGATAGTTGCATCTACAGGAATTGACCTTGTTCATAAAAATACAATAAACAAAACCAGTTGCGAATAAATGTATGAACGAAGCTAAATTAGTGGAAGTGTTAAACGCATGAAATGGGATAATTTATTATCAGCCAAGAAGTGTATTCCCTTATACGAATCAATCCAGAGCAATTTTAAAATAGCCTACGATGTGGCTTCTAATTTAAAGAGTCGAAAGTTAAAAGAAGAGTGAATAAAGTGTGGATGACGAAAGAGTTATTAAAATCAGTAAAGGAAAGAGATCGCGCTTTTCAAAGGTGGAAAAAAATGTCCGCAATTCAGTGTATTTAAAAATGAATATAGGAGAGATTATAATAGGTTAAGAAATAGAACAAATAAAAATATAATCGATGGTAAACGACATATGTACATGCATTAGAACAGGGTAAAGACTGCAGAAAAACAACGTGGCAAAATATAAATGAAATAATGGGTCAGAAAAGGAAAGATACAGTTGAGGAAGTTATAAATAAATATTTAGGTAGACATGATACAATTCCAAACCCTTGCTAATAATTTTGCAAATACCTTTGTAGATGAAATTGAAAATATTGTTCACATTTGCGACATTAAGTGTGTAGATAACAATATGAGAGATAATGCATACGAGCAACAATTACAGTCGATATACGTGCCTCCTATTTCAGCGACCGGAGTCAAAGAAATAATACTTAAAATGAATAATAATAAAAAGGCAGGTATTGACGGAATTAGAGTTAAGGATTTGCAAAATATAGTTGATGAGATCAGTCCAGTTATTGCCCTATTTAATTAACTTATCCTTGAAGGAGGGTATTATTCCAGAAACATTGAAAACATCTGTGTCAGGCCAATTTTCAAAAAGGGCGACCATTTGAAATATGTCAATTATAGGCCAATTGCCATATGTGTAGCATTTAAAAAATACTTGAAAGATACGTGGCAAATTGCTTAATAGATTACATGACGAAATTTAAAATAATAAACGAACAACAATATGGATTTCAAAGAGGAAAAAGTACAGTTGACCTTTTGGCATCCTTTTCTGACCTAGTTAATACTAAGCTAGACGAAAATTTTAACATTTTATGTATGTTTATCGATTATAAAAAAGCATTTGACACCCTTGATTTTAATAAGCTGCTAGATGCGTTGGAAAGTATTGGGGTTAGAGGTACATTGTTAAATTGGTTTAAAAATTATTTATCGAGCAGAAAGTTAATTGTAAGAATAGGCGAAGTGTATAGTGAAGCAAAGTCATGTAGCAGTGGCGTACCACAAGGCTCTATTTTAGGACCTCAACTTTACTTAATATATGTAAATATTATGGTTAAGTATATTATTAAGTGCATTGCTTTTTGCTACGCTGATGACTTTGCTTTAGTGTCTATCCATAAAAACGTAAAAATTGCAGAAAGATACTTGCAAAATGATTTCTAAATTTACTCAGGTGGAAACCATGACGTAAGGCTAATCGTAAATATTGAAAAAAACAAAGATTGTGCACATTTCTATGCCGCTAAACGCGGGTCGAAATACTAATATCAATGTTATTGCCCACAATTATGAATGCTTACATCTGAACGCGGGTAAAATTGATCTGGATTGTTCGTGTGATACATCAATTGCAACTGTTTACAGCCATCCGTATTTGGGGTTGGAGATTGATAGTAACTTTAGTTGGAATATACAAGCTGAGAAAATATGTAAACGCTTAAGGTCATGCGCTTACCAATTATATGCAGTTAAAAGTATTTTACCATTTAAATATGTAAGATGGTTTATATAGCCCTTGCAGAGTCGGTTATTTCTTACGGTCTGTTTTAATTTGGGGAAATGCTTCGTTATCACAGCTAAATAGCATAATCTCTATTCAAAATAAAATAATGAAGATGATCACTTTTGAAAATAATTTAAACACTTTGGAATGTTATAGACTACAAAACGTTTTACCTTTACAAAAATTATTCACATATAAATTAGTTTTGAAACATTATTTCGTTAATACTCACAAAAAATTGTATAAACCACACTACTTCTACTCGCTCCAAATCTTCGGAATTATACCAGTTGCCACGGGTTGCAAATAAGTATGGTAAAAGAACACTTAGCTACACTATACCTTTCTTTTTTAATAGTATTCCAAAGAACATCAGAGATTTAGAGACTATTTATGAAATCAAAAGAGAGCTAAAGGCATTTTTATTACGAAAAAATGCAGTGAAGTTAGGGTTGTTGTGGTATTTTTTTTACATAAGTGTTTCATAAGTTAATGTACATGAATTAGCACTATAATTTTCACTGTTCTATATCTGTTCTATTCAATGTTATTCACTGTATTATCTGCAAAATGTTGCTTCACAAAAAATGTTTTTGGCTAGTATAAGTATTTAATTTGCACATTAATTACTTGTTTTTATCTACTATTTTAATCTTTTATTTTAGTGGTATGTATTTTTATTTTTAATTTATTTTTTATTACACGCTGAGTCATTCACTGCTTACTGATACTTACTGTTACTTCACTTATTATTGTATTGCTATCTAGAATTTTGAAATATTGAATTAGTTAAAAATCATTACTATTTCACATGCATGATTTTCTTTAATGTAACATGTTCCACAGTTAAGCTGTCCTGTGCAGCTTGTGGATGGCCGAACTTGTTTGATAAAAAAAATGTATAAGAGATATGTATTTCAATAAAAAAAAAAAAATAAAAGCGTTTTATAAAAAAAAAATTATATTATTATTATTATTATTATTATTATTATTATTATTATTATTATTATTATTATTATTATTATTATTATTATTATTATTATTATAATTATTATTATTATTATTATTATTATTATTATTATTATTATTGATTCATAGCAGCTGTCGTAAAAGTTTGCCCCGACTGGGGTTCGAGCCCAGAACCCGTATGAAGTACGCAAACACTCATTGGAATGACTTATTATGTGAATGCTATCCGAACGTGATTCATTAAAAGGCGAGCAAATGTGTACAATTTTAGTTTTAATTGAATTCAGGGTTAATTCACAATCGTGAGCATAACACGCCAAACTCCTGAAATCTGAGTTTAGGTTTTGTTCTGCAACTTTAAAAATCTTATGAACAGAGATTAGAGCAGCGTCGTCGGCGAACATTAGTATAACGCAGTGCTCAATATATTTACAAATGTCGTTTACGTAGATCAAATAAGAAATTGGTCCCAAAATTGTGCCTTGTGCTACGCCAGTATAATATTTGATTCTTTCTCGTAGCTATAAGAATCCTCTATTTTAACCACAATCTTCCTACTTTTAACGTAGCTTCTAAACCAGTTCAACATATTACCACGTATTCAATATTTTCAAAACATTCCAAAAGTTTATCATGGTTCATCGTATCAAACGCTTTCTTGAAATCAATAAACATAGCTAACACGTGGAAGTTGTCATTTAATTATAATTGATCAAATTTGAAAAGCGCACAAGGAGATCGGAAGTGCTTTTACCTTTTTGAAACCCATATTGCTCTTTATTAATGATGTTAAACTTTCCAAGATATGTTGTTAATTGATCTGCAATACATCGTCCCATTATTTTTTCTATGACAGGTAACAACGCAATTGGTTTATAATTTTCAAAAAGTGTGTTATCCCCTTTTTTGTATATAGGTCTCGTTACCGATATTTTTAGCTTATCAGGCACAACGCTTTCTTTTATAGACAAATTAATTTAGTGAGCAATTACTGGAGATATAAGGTCGCATTTATTTTTCAAATCTACTACACGGATACTGTCAATACCAGGTGATTTTCCAGAGTTCATTCCTGCAATTATAGAAGCAACCCTTTCAATGGTTACACGTGGCATGTACATAGATTGCATCTGTGAAGCTTTGTGAATATTTATTTAGAATTTAGAATTATAATTATAATAATAATAATAATAATAATAATAATAATAATAATAATATTTTTTTTTTTTTTTTTTTATTATATAATAATATTACATGCATTTTTTACAAAAAAACAATTTGACATCGTCGTCCACAAAGCCACATAGCGGCTTGTCTGTGGATTATGAAACATATGATATTGTACATGGATCAGACAGACTTAATTAAATTCTAATTTTATTACACAAATAAAAAACAAAAAAAACTGAAATAAATAATTATACAACAACGAGAATACGACTTTACAATACTGAAATATACTAATTGAATTTGATATGACAGGCGAGAACATTCTTACATGGCAAAAATCGCGACTGTATAACAAAGAAATAGTTTTTAAATTAATCAAATTAAAATGATTTATAAGTTAATCAATAGGCCTATCTATGGGCTAATAATAATAATAATAATAATAATAATAATAATAATAACAATAATAATAATTTTTACAATTGTTTTTCTTGGCAATGCCATGTGCTTGACTGGCTAGTGGCTAGCTGCAGGTCAGTCCAGCTAGGGCATCACACGAGCTACAGTGTAGATAAACTGTGTCTGGGCGTCTCTACCGTTTCATTGATGCAAATCAAATATGAATTAGGCCTATACTCACGATCAAAGAGATATTCTCTTTGTGCATTGCATTCAGACACTGAAAGACATTGAGGGTGTGCTAACAACTAGTAGCAGTAGCATACCCAATGAATGGTTACAGGTGTTCCTTACTGGAGCTAAACTAGACTGAAGCCAACAAAATACTCGCCGTCATGGGCAGGGCTCGAGCCACAAAGCATTCTCCTAGGTCAACACTCCACTACTCGTGAACCACGCGCTTCAGACTTGACAACCACAGTAGTATATATAATTTCTAATTGAGTAATGAGTTGAAAGTTGAAACATTGTGCACTACCGTGAGCGGTAGAGCACGAATACCACGCAGATTCACTCGCTTCGAAACCAAGCCTAATCATGCTTTAAATGAGTTCATTTCAATACCATTACCATTTAACAACAATTACAAATGTCAGACGAATCATTATTAATTGTGAATATCCCAAGGATTTAACCCTGAATAATTATTAGTTGAAGTTCATTAAGGTAAGACAAGCCAAGAAGGAAGAAGGTGGGGTATATTCAAATGAGATAGTTGACCAGTTCGACTTATTACTGACCTAAATCTTTCCCGACTACCGTCGACTGACTACCGACAACTGCACTTACTACTTCGAATCTGTATTATTCCTCTCGAATAGGAGATCCGTTGTACTGAACTAATAACAAAGTTGGGAGAACTACTGGGTATAATAGTACCATTACAGCCAAGTCTCGCACATCAATAACTCTCAAGTTGTGTTTTATAATAATTCTGCAAATCGCGTTTCATATTCTGGCAAGTTGCCAGTGATAGCTTTAGGCGAACCAGTTTCCGTGTGTAAGGACTCTGGAGGAAGGATCGGGGCTCTGGAGGTGGCAAGGCTGGTGAGTGGTGGCACGGAACAAGTACGAGAGCTCAAGAGGGATGACACCAAGTAGCGGAAGGAAATAGGCTCATGTTTTTTTGGTTGATCATATAGTCTATGTGGAGAGTAATATGGGGTATAGTTAGCAAGCTAGTTTTCCAGTCTGCACAATCACTCGACGAGAAGATAATTGGCTGGTGATTACTGAACTACGGACGTGAGCTGAGAGTAAGAAATAGTCCCTCAATTACAACAGTATAACTCTGATTAAACAAACAACGAGGCCACATCGAGCAAACCAGATGGCACTTGTCAGATGTAACAGTACCCTCAAACACGTAACATCGAGCCTAGGTGGTCAGCTTGGTCGATGTATACATCCCTCAAAACACAAACCATCTAGCCAACCAGGTGGCACTTGTCGATGTAACAGTCCCACTCAACACGAACATCGAGCCAACCATGTGGCACTTGTTCACAGCAGTCCTCAAACACGAACATCTAGCCAACCGGTGGCACTTGGTCGATGTAACAGTCCCTCAAACACGTACATCGAGCCACCAGGTGGCACTTGCGATGTAACAACAGTCCCTCAAACACTAACTCTAGCCAACCGTGCACTTGTCGATGTAACAGTCCCTCAAACCGAAACATCTAGCCAACACCAGGTGGCACCTTGTCGATGTAACAGTCCCCTCAAAACACGAACATCGAGCCACCAGGTGGCACTTGGTGCGATGTAACAGCCCCTCAAACACGAACAAGGCGAGCCTAGGTTGGCACTTGTCGATGTAACCTTCCCACCACGTCCATCGGCCAACCAGGGTGGCACTTGTCGATGTACAGTCCCCCTCAAACACAAACCATCTATCCAATGAACCAGGTGGCAACTTTGGTAGATGTAGCAGTCCCTCAAACACAAACATCTAGCCACCCAGGTGACACGTGTCGATGTAACAGTCCCTCAAACCCAAACATCTGCCAACGGTGGCAATAGTGTCGTGTAACAGTCCCGCAAACACAAACATCTAGCCAACAGGTGAACTGAGACCCCGTCTTGGCGGTCTTGCCGAGAGCACTAGTTTGCCCATACACCCGAGCTACTGTCTGCAGCCGCGTGCTACCATTCTGTATGATCCCCTCAGCGAGGCAGTCACACTAGTATAATCTATAGCCAGATCATCATACATAACGCCCATCCTCGTGACAGCCACTCAAAACAAACTGCGTGATTTCAGAGCCACGCGAGCTACAAGTAATACACGTTTTTCACAGCAATGCATTTTTTTACTCTCGTAAACATTTATTAGGAATAAAAATTACAAATTCTTCCCCCCCCTAATCATGAAAAAATAATTTAGTCTAGTCTCGTTTTAATTTTCTGTTGGATATAATTTGGCCTTAGATGGGCGACTTGTGTTACTCGAGGGATTCTTCTCTCCGAACAAAAATAATTACAATCAGGATGAAGAACTTGGCTATACTGTTACTCCTATAACTATAATCTGCCGAACTATAGACGGTCACGGCTAATAACGTGGGTGGCTCACCTTCTCGGTGTAGCTACGACGAAGCTGTGAGGCTAATTGTTACTGGAGTTGGGCTGTCGTCTCACTCTCAAGGCAGTGGATAGTCCGCCCCTCCGATTCCTAGAAATAGGTGTTCATTTACAATTAACATCTCATGGGCTTCGATCCACGTTCTATGCACCTAACTTTTGGTTAAATTCGTGCTAGTTGTCATCTGATAGTTTTCAATTAAGTTGGAAGTAGAAATGTGTTACATCAACGAGCGCGGATTTAATCGAAAGTGACTGATTCTTTTCTCGATTTGGTAATTCGGGAAACATTCCCGTAAGTGCTCAAATCCCGGTCAGGTTGGATTATGTAAATTTCTGTATTGTACTAAATATTGAGTTTTATTTACTCCCATAGTGAACGTAATGTTAGCTGATAAAATAAACAGTGTGAAGCTAGCAATGCCATGCTAGCTTTCAATATTTAAATTTTACTAACTGCTGACCAGATATGAACAAAACGGGATACCTGATATCGAGGCAATTTAAACGTTGGCAAAAATGAATGCAACCCATCTATGATTCCTCGTACTAAGAACGATCCTTCTACATTCACTCCTCGACAAACTGCCTGCTCACAGATCGGTGAAGTAGTTATACCATAGTAGATGATTGTAGCTGTCAGTGTCACGTTTTATCAGACAATTATCGAGTTTGACTCCCTAAGCATGTCAAAAATATGATTAATCCAAGGTCGATTGGTTGCTTTCTGCAAGGTCAAGCGCTTTTTCAGATTAGGAAATAGCCGCTAAAAAGTGCGACACGAGTATAGATATTTGAAAACACCTTTTTGATTAAAAAGTGTGTTTGAATGTGTCAAAATAAGTTTAATAATTGTCTCCCTTCACTTAATAAATCAGTCTGCAGTAGTATATGGTCACTCGTCGTATCGTGGCCTGATTCATTCAAACAAGGCACAGTATTTATGATCTAGATTCTAATTATTTGTGTGCCTTACTCTAATGCTGATACATTACTAAATCGACCTTCATTTGACTTAAAAATATGTAGACTCCCTTTATAAATATTTATAAGCTCAGACTCGATTTCACAGTCATATATTCTATGAAACGGCAATAACTAGAATCGGACATCGCACATCCACAGCATAACATGAATCTTTTCAAATACACCAATACGTGCATACAGGTTAACTTCCTTCTGTGTTTTATTTTCAATAATAATATTGCCGTCATCGGAAACCACTCTTATCACTAAAATTAAATTGTCAAAGCCATGCGAGTAGGTGTAGTAGCCTAATGCGGTTATTCGAGGAAGAGGGTCATAATAGACTGTCCTAAGCTTTGAGGACAGGTGCGCCCCCAAAAAAATTATAATCTGTTATGAAACTTTTGTATTTATATTTCGCTAAGGTTGTAAGCCTTTCCCCGGTAGACCATACCAGTTCTGATACAATGTCATGCATCTCAATCTTTGTTTACCCTACGCGAACAAATAATTGATTTTGAATTGTCGCATCTCGTGGGTGTAATAAGGACTTACCTGTGTGAAGGAAGAGGTGATTCTTGAGGTTCGTGTGTTTGCTGAAGCCTCGGTTGCAGATGTGACATTTGAAGGGCCAGGAGCCGTTGTGCACGTACATGTGGCTTTTGAGATCACCGGGGGTGGGGAAGGACTTTGAACACAAGCTGCATTTGTGGGGCTTCTCCTGGAAACACAATCACAACTAGGGTAAACACAATGTAAACAAGCAGGATGAGGGTAACTACAATGTAAACATAGCAATAACTTGAATCTATATCAATAATATTAATATTATATAAAATATAATAAAATATTAATGTTAACGATTTGAAGATTATTAAGCCTCCACGTTCGGACCATGTACAAATATATATTTCGTTGAAGATTTTTTCTCGTATTTATGATGGAGATGGAATTTTTTACCGTGGAAAATAAACTGTCAAAATTATGTTTGCCTACTATACAACATGCTTCACATGCTAAACCATACAGGTGCTTAACAAACGGTCAAAAACACGATCGAAGCCCAACAGACAAGAAGGACACCAATATAATGAAATCATAATTGAGTTTCGTTTGCATCTACTGAGAGACTAAAACTGAAAAGCAGAGATTTAAAACTGTGTCCCTAATACACGACCAAGCTCGACAGACAATAAGTGTAGGACACAATATATGTTCCAATCATAATTGAGTGTTCCGGTTGCATCTACATCCTACTAGAGAGACTCAAACTGAAGGCAAGATTTAGAACTGTGTCCTAATACACAAACCAAAGCTCGACAGACAATCATGAGCACAAATATAATGTTCCCAATTCATACTTGAGTTTCGGTTGCAGCCTACTGAGAGACTCAACTGAAAGCAAGATGTAGGAAACTGTGTTCTAATACACAACCAAAGCTCTGAGCCAAAAAAACAAAAAAAAGCCCCAAGGGGACACAAATATAATGTTCCCAATCATAATTGAGTTTCGGTTGCATCTACTGAGAGACTAAAACTGAAGAACCAAAACTGAAAGCAAGGATTAGGGAAACTGTGGTCTAATACACGACCCCAAAGCTCAACAGACAATCAGGACACAAATTATGTTCCGCAATCATAATGGTTGCATCACTGAGAGACTCAAAGCAAGAAAGCAAGATGTATGAATGTCTAATACACGACAGCTAGCAGACAATAGGACACAAATATAATGTTCCAATCCTAATTGAGTTTCGGTGCATCTTCTACTGAGAGACTAAAACTGAAAGCAAGATGTAAGAAACTGTGTCTAATACCGACCAAATCTCACAAGACAATAAGGGCACAAATATAATGTTTCCCAATCATAATTGAGTTTCGTTGCAGCTACTGAGGAGACTCCAAACTGAAAGTCAACATTTAGGAAACTGTTGTCTAATCACAACCAAAGCTCAGCGACAGGACACAAATATAATGTTACCAATCATAATGGAGGTGCGGTGACATCTACGGAGAGAACTCAAACTGAAAGCAAGATGTAAGCAACTGTGTCTAATACACAACACAAAGCTCGACAGACAATAAGGACACAATATAATGTTCCCGAATCATAATTGAGTTTTTCGGTTGCATCTACTGAGATACTAAAACTGAAAGCAAGATGTAAGAAACTGTGTCTAATACACAACCAAAGCTCAACAGACAATAAGGACACTAAATATAATGTTCCCAATCATAACATAATTGAGTTTTCGGTTGCATCTACTGAGAGACGCAAACTGAAAGCCGATTTTAAAACTGTGTCTAATACACAACCAAAGCTTCAGCAGACAAGGCCACAAATGTAATGTTCCCAATCATAATTGAGTTTTCGGTACATCTACTGAGAGACCAAACTGAAAGCAAGATGTAGGAACGTGTCTAATACACACCAAAGCTCCAGCAGGACAATAAAGGACACAAATATAATGTTCCCAATCATAATTGAGTTTCGGTTGCATCTACTGAGAGACTCAAACTGAAAGCAAGATGTAATCCCGTGTGTTCCAGAATGCATTTCGTGTAACTACATTTCATTCATAATTTAGTGAACAAAGACAGTTTAATTAGGGAGTTTTATCATTTACATTGTTTTGTATGCATACAAAAAGTAACCTTTTTATGTCGCGTATCTTGAAAAATCTACGTCACGTTTTCCCACTCACAGAGGAAAAGTATTTACGTCTGTAGATCTTCTAGAGGATTCAAGTAGCACGGGTGAATTCGCTAACACGCGCTCAAAGAAATTATTTTGAAATCTACAAGCGATGAAAACTTTGAAATACCTAGTGTAAGGTTAGTTAAAATGTTGTCTTTACTCAGTCGGTATACCGCGTATTAAACATCAGCGCAGAATTACTAAATAGGAAGTTTTTCGACTTAAAACATCCCCCAAAAATTATTAACACGTGGAAATGAATGAGATGAAGAAAATGCATTTGAAATGAGAACGTGTTAAAACTACCAACAATTTTGCAATTTACTTTATTTTGCATTGAATACTGAGGTAATATGACATTGATTTTATGGTTGGTTGGGACACTATTGATTACTGACAAACCAGAAAGTGATTATGAAACGAGGCAATGCTGGAGGAATCAGATTTTTGACTTCATCTTTAAAGATTTTGTTATTAAAGTAACTTCGCTCCATATTTGGGTACTCCCAAATGCCCGTGATTGTTTAATAAACTAGACAACTCGAGGTTATTTTGTTCATGGTTTAACCAAGTCAATACACACGACACTTTGGTGTTGAGTGGCTGTTATACTCCAAACGTCCTCTAATGCGCATATTGTTTAACAAGTATTCGGCTATTTTACAGAAGTAATGTCAGTTTTACAACTAAACAGCTAGATTATACACGATGAAACTATCTTTACTCAATAAACATTCCCCTCATCCAAACTCCAATCCTGAAGAGAGGCATGCATTGAACCCGGGCAGATTTCCCACCAGGAATTAAAGACTTTATTTTTGAAAATCAAGTATTCTACATCATTATTTCAATATTGATATTCTTTATTTTTCACAACATAATCTATAATACTATGATTGGCATTCCGTGTTATTGTTAACAACATTGCCATGCCTGGTAGACTATCCTCCCTCCGCCGTATAGTCCAAGTTCTTGCATCAAGAAACTGACTAAACTACTTGTTTAATCATCCGTAGAAGATACTATCAACAGTTCAGGTAAAGTAAGTACGATTAATTTGACGAGTCCTGATTTAATCCTTCATTCGCAATTGCAGCATTATCTCTGTGATAAGAATATGAGACATGAAGTTTAGCCAGTCGTATCATCCATGCAGAGGCCAGAGAGACGCACATACACTGGTGTATGACGTAGGTATATTAATGATCAACTGTTCCTAGACCATTAATATTAGAATGAGACTTGATTACTTTATATTAAAATGGTAATGAAATAGCTTCATATTAAATATGCAGCCCAATCAATTTCTTAATAGGAATTTGTGTAATTTTGAAACTGTTTTAATCCCTATGATTCCCATGTTTTCTTGTGGTCCGTATAAATAAAAAATATTTAGCATATTGTTTAAAAACGTGTGTGGTATCTCTTTGCAAAAAATGATGCTCTGGAATGTGGTGATATACATCATCAGTTAGGTGTAAGGTAACAGAGAAGACGGAAGCGTTTCGGAACGAGAGTAATATGGGAGACGTAATATTTTTATTTTCATCATTCTTGGAAATATAATAAAACATTTTGAATAGGTAAGCTGATTTATTAAAAAATTTAAAATATAAAATAAATTAATAATTTATTAAATAAACAATATTAAATAAATGGAAATAATGAACAGTTTTGAAATGTTGATGCATGCAAGTACATCATGCAATAGATATAACTAGGAAAACGCTTAAGTCCCGCCGCGTTGTTGGATGAGCGTAATTGGTGCATTGAGTAGCCAAGTGTTATGCGGATTTTCTGTTGTTCTGTGAAAAAATCATTACTAAGTTGAAGAATTTTTAAAAAATTTATTTAAATTAATTAAAAATAAACTTTAATTTTTATTTTTTTTAATTAATCGTAATTTAAAAAAAGAAAAAATCGTAAAATATCGATTTTCATAAGAAATAATTATTCGATTGTACTCAAATTTCAAACGAATATATTAATTCAAAAAATTAAGGTTCTGTGAAAAAATCATTACAATCGGATAAAGCATGTTGGTGTTATAAGGCAAAGAATTGATTTAAAAAAGAAAAAAAAACGTAAAATTTCGATTTTCATGAGAAATAATTTTTCGATTGCGCTCAAATTTCACACGAATACCTAAATTCATAAAATTAAGGTTCTGTGAAAAAATCATTAAAATCGGATAAAGCATGTAGGTGTTATAAATCGAAGAAATTTTTAAAAAATCGAAAAAAATCGTAAAATTGCGATTTTCATGAGAAATAATTTTTCGATTGCGCTCAAAAACGTGGCAGTTCTAAGTTCAGAGATTTCGAAGGCCTCCATAAAATTTCATTGCAATCGGAGTATCGGTTTAGCCGGAATCGTGTGGACAAACAGACAAAAATACAAAAAGAAAGAAAAAAAAACATTCCGGAATTTTTTCTCCAATGTAGTAGAATGGAATCTTCGCTTCGCTCGCTACGCTCATCCAATAATATGACAGCTTCTGGCAAGGGTGGCATATTCGCTTCTCCTCCAGTACCTAATATACAATCACAGACATCTTTTATTTCTCCCAACAGCGCTTTGTTATAGTACCGTATTATATTACAACTGTTTCGTCCTTACCTGATCAAATTACCACCGGCTCATCAAGATTCACACTGGAACTCATATGCATCACCAGCCCAGTTAAATTCTTAGCACAATAGCTCATATGGTTCTTGTCGACATACGTTTGGCTCAACAGCATAACGCCCAACATTTTTTGTAATCCTATCAATTTCCTTGTGGTTTGACACAAAAACCGAGCGAGCTGGTTCACCATAAAGTCCCTCCTATGAAGGTGCAGTCAAGATAATTACTGTTTACTTTCAGTGTGGACCACCATTCATCCAAACCAACAAAGCCAATCCCCAACAAATCTTGCGTGGCGTGTCGAATGAAACTTTGTTTCATCTTTTTTGTTTTCAGTTTAAATTTTGATTAATTGACGTTGGGTCAGCTGAAGAAGTCTTTGATTACGTTATGTCGACTTTCCGCTACTGTGTGGACCGGATTTGTTCAAGACCCCGCCCATTCCTTATTGCTCACTAATGACCATTGAAAACGTATTTGCCGAACAACTCGTCTAAAGATAAAAAATAATATTTAATTAATTAATTTATAATTACAACTACAGTATGATGGTTGTATGACCCATGTTGGACCACAATGCACCGCGACCGTCAATCACTCATCTTAGCAGCAATGAAGGTAATCGAGAGACGAGGCGACCTGCGTTACTCAGCGAAGCTTGATATCGTGATGACTGATGTATTCTGTACACCCTGCTTGCTGCGAGTCTATCCCAGATCTCATCTTTTTTCTCTCCGCTCATAATAATTGATGGAATCAGACATGCATGCACACCACGGATGACCTTCCAAGATGTGAATGCTATCAAGTGAAGAGTTTGACGTAAAATAGCCAAGAAATCATTCCTTAATTCCCAAGATTTATATATGCCTCTCAGTTTTGGCTACCAGATCTCTTCTAGATGTTGAACTAAAGATCCCGTCGTCCAAACCTCTTATGGAAACAGCATCGCTGTTATCTTCGTCGATCATAGTTCATGGCCAAGCATGCGCGTGTAATGCTTTACTAGATTTGTTAGTTGACGTCAATACCAAGGCATTGAATGCCCTGTTAAGACTGACACTGAGTTATGTGATCCACCCCGGCTCAGGTTCTGCATATCACTCAATATAGCCCAGGGTTGATGGGGTGAAGGCACGGGCGCGTGACGGGTATATTGCTGGGAGTGACAGCCGAGGACAGCCGTCACCGTGGCACGTCACGTCTAGGACAATCTACATGAGAGCTAGGATACAAATCTCTCAGCGAATCAATCGCGACAACCCGATGATGGAAGGTGACGACAAGGGGCGCGCATGTAAACAAGATAATCTAACAAGGTACAATGCATACTTCAGAAACATCGACGAAATTTGCATGTACTGTGACTGTGAAGTCAAGTCGGCAACTTTTCTGTTGTCAATGTCGCCATACACAGAAGTGAACCTGAACCCAGGACAGTGAGCCTTGGCTAGAGTTTGCCCCAAGCAGGATACACAGAAGTGAACCTGAACCCAGGACAGTGAGCCTTGGCTAGAGTTTGCCCCAAGCAGGATACACAGAAGTGAACCTGAACCCAGGACAGTGAGCCTTGGCTAGAGTTTGCCCCAAGCAGGATACACAGAAGTGAACCTGAACCCAGGACAGTGAGCCTTGGCTAGAGTTTGTCCCAAGCAGGATACACAGAAGTGAACCTGAACCCAGGACAGTGAGCCTTGGCTAGAGTTTGCCCCAAGCAGGATACACAGAAGTGAACCTGAACCCAGGGCAGTGAGCCTTGGCTAGAGTTTGCCCCAAGCAGGATACACAGAAGTGAACCTGAACCCAGGACAGTGAGCCTTGGCTAGAGTTTGCCCCAAGCAGGATACACAGAAGTGAACCTGAACCCAGGACAGTGAGCCTTGGCTAGAGTTTGCCCCAAGCAGGATACACAGAAGTGAACCTGAACCCAGGACAGTGAGCCTTGGCTAGAGTTTGCCCCAAGCAGGATACACAGAAGTGAACCTGAACCCAGGACAGTGAGCCTTGGCTAGAGTTTGCCCCAAGCAGGATACACAGAAGTGAACCTGAACCCAGGACAGTTCTCTCTTCTCTTTCGAATGCATATTCACAGTTGCGGACATAATTAGTTTGTGCATCTTGTCAGCCGCGTCGGAGCCGGGGGGGGTGGGGGCTGTGGTATCTCCCCCCCCCTTAGCTTACGTAGGGGGTGCGAAAGTATCTACTTGCCCCCCCCCCCCCCCCTAGAAAATTGGCGTATTAACCAAGTTAAGTTCGTTTTTCGATTGTGTGTCAAGAACAATCATTGATTAGTGTAACTAGCTTCGCACTGTCATAGAAAGATGGAAAATATAACAGAGATGTCAGATATTGCACTAATTTTCGGGGGTAAGCTGTAGCCGTAGACGGTGGATGCCTCATGGAACAAACAGCCCTCTCCCCGCAAACGAGCACAACTCGAGAGAAAGAGGAAACTGCTGCAGTTTCGCGACGACCGCTACTGAAGATAGAGCTTATATTTACTGTACCAGCATCGGCAGCAACCGCGGAACGATATTTGAACTTTTCCTAAAACGTGTTAAAAGGGAGAATCGTTCCCAAATGAGATCATCTGCTACTCCTTCATTAGAATCTAGCCAGCGAGGTATAGAGATACACCAAATCTGCACAAAGTCTGTAAACAAACTAGTGATCGTCGCCAAGTATTTGGTACTTTTCACCACTTAAAATTACCTATATTCAAGGCCGTGGCGTATCCAGGGGGCGAGGGTCATGACCTCCCCCCTCCCCGAAATCCCAGCTTAAATATTGTATTCTACAATTCATCTAGGTTTACGCCAAAAATAAATTCATCTATTATTTTTTTCTCTTTTTTTCCGTTCATCAAAGCCGCTTTACTTCTACTAAAACACATAAAAACCACTTCAAAAATACGTATTTTTGAATGAGCGTAGCGAGCGAAGCGAAGATTCTATTTCACCACACTGGAGAAAAAAATCCGGAATGTTTTTTTTTTTTTCTTTTTTTTTTGTATTTTTGTCTGTTTGTTAACACGATTCCGGCTAAACCGATACTCCAATTGCGATGAAATTTTATAGAGGTCTTTGAAATCTCTGAACTTAGAACTGCCACGTTTTTGAGCGCAATCGAAAAATTATTTCTCATTAAAATCGTAATTTTACGATTTTTTTCGATTTTTTCTTTATTTCTTCGACTTAAAACACCTACATGCTTTATCCGATTGTAAAGATTTTTTCACAGAACCTTAATTTTATGAATTAATATATTCGTGTGAAATTTGAGCGCAATCGAAAAATTATTTCTTATGAAAATCGCAATTTTACGATTTTTTTTAAATTTTTAAACCATTCATTGACTTATAACACCTACATGCTTTATCCGATTGTAATGATTTTTTCACAGAACCTTAATTTTATGAATTAATATATTCGTGTAAAATTTGTGTGCAATCGAATAATTATTTCTTATGAAAATTTCAATATTACGATTTTTTCCTTTTTTAAAATTATCACGATTAATTAAAAAAAAAAAAAATTAAGTTAATTTTTTATTCTATTTAATTTAATTTTTAAAAAATCTTCAACTTAGTAATGATTTTCTCACAGAATAACAGAAAATCCGCATAACACATGACAGCTCAATGCACCAATTACGCTCATCCAACAACGCGGCGGGACTTAAGCGTTTTCTTAGTTTAAAAATTGCCTGCGAAATATATCCCAGAATTCGCCATCGACTCAAGAACATTAGTTGCATATTATGAAACTATGTATGGATGCATGTACTTTACTGGGAAAGAACCCCCCCCCTGGAAAAATAGACTTCCGACGCGCCTGAGTTCTTGGGAATGCTAACGATATTTCTTTATATGCCCAGTGGTGATATACGTCTATCTTAGCTCAACACATCTAAGCTTATGGTGATGGTGATATTCCACTTATCCTACCATCTTATCTTATCTTAGTGTTGAGCACAGATCACAAGATGAAGTCGGAAACATAATGGAAACTGTTGTTCCAGGATTCCCCGTGTCCGCCATCTCGGAAGATTGGCTTCTTCATGGTCATGGTTGCCATTTGGCAAGAGTGCAGGTAGAATTTCGAAAATCAAGTCGTTTACCAAACCATGGTAAATTGCTAGCACAATCGTTGTTAAGGTTTTTAAATTCCCGTCGTTGGCAAACGTGGCTTATGTTTTCTACAAACAATAGCTTTTCGAAATTACTAAATATCAGGAGCTGCCTGGATGATCCTCTAAATCAGATACTCGACTTTGGTACTAAACAATGTAATTATCTGGTTGGATTGTTTCTATTCTGATTTGACGTCTGTTGGGTGGGATGTTATAGAGTAGAATTACTCCAACCCTATACTAGAACATATAATTGGCTTGCAGAAACCTCGTTAGCAACTGCTGGTAATGATAGAAATAACAACTCATGATCAGTTGATTCCGATAGAGAACAGATGTATGAAGGAAGGTCACCTCACCTTACCTCCAACTATAATTGTAATAAAGTTGTCATAACAGTTGGCTAGGGAGTTAGGGTTGGATCGTCGTAGCGCGCATCGCACCGCATTGCGTTGCGTTGATGTCTCAAGTCGGCGGAAGTGAAGCCAGGACATATGGTCTATAAGACGCATTGCACCACCTTCACCGGGGAAGAATGAAATTAGTATTCTTCAAATTACAATAGCAAATGACCAGCTTTGTTCGATGTTGGGTCTTTTATCAAAGGCCCTTTCCTTTCCTTTTGGCCACTGACAGCCTGCTTGAGTCAATTTAGTTAACTAAGGGGGTGGGGTAAATAAGGAAATGGGGCTGCTAACGGAGGCAGGCGTAGGCTTGGCTTGCAAGATGAGGATCAAGTGCAGGTATGCAAATAGATACTAACAACAATATCGAGAGACATGTGCAATGCCTAGCTTAGAGTTATAGTTTCTTAAGTCAAACCGCTTATACAAACAAATGCCGTTTGTTAGTTATAACTCACAAGATTGCTTTGTTGTCTAAACATTACGGTTCAAATTATTTTAAGACAATACAAAATTACTTATTTTATTTTCAATGAAATAATTTGTATTATACTTAACCACGGTTATATTTGATGGCATTACTTAACTGCGTTCGTTATGAAGATAGAGACACAAATACTAGATTCTCAAAACTATAGAGCCACGTCTATGTGTAGAGGAATACGGAATATTATTCCTTCCATGTAGAACTGATGATTACAAGGTACTCCGGTGACACCATGTCTGGCATCGGAATCGCAATGAAACACGATCTGGGAAGTAATCTCTGTAGTCGGTACTCAATATGGGTCAGGTGGTTATGAAGTAATATGATGATTTCCCACCCACCCACCCACCCCGTTCCGTTCCGTTCAGGTTGAGGTGCCACGAGTGAATCCAACGAACCAATACGCGAAGAGCCAAAGAAAGAGATAATTGAAAGACGTTTATTCAGCTAGGGCACCAGATGGTAACCAACCCAAGCCAAGCCATAACAGAGGAAGTCACTTTAAGGAAGTCGAATAAGAAAAGAAAAGTAAAATTAGGGGTCCTACCCATGCAGCTCGTCTTATGGATGTGTGCTACAAGCATAACACACGCAAATGTTCTAAGAATTCATACATCTGGTGTGGACGGATGAGCTAATACCACCTGAGCTGTAGCTAATTCCTAATCATCCAAGGCAGGCGCGCCGCGCGAAGACAAAGACGGCAGTAACATATTGCATAACAATATGGCGGCGGGGCGACAATGCTGGTGTCCACCCCATCTGTCCTCGCCTCGCCTATCACAGCTCCCTACTTCCTGTCTTCTTGTCCTTATCATCTCATCAACTTCCTTTCTTAGCTTCATTGTTAGTGGCGTCTATCTCTGACCACTACGAGGCGACTTCTTACTGGTTATTGTCGATTATTTTGCAAAGACCTTGTTGCTGTCCAAACCCCTTCCCAACCCCTTCCCAACCAACATGACACCACTCTTTATTTACTGTTTTTACTGTAGAAGTTAAGAGCATTTGTATCACTCATAAATTTTAATCTCTGTTCACATTTTGTTGTTTGTACAAATATTTAATCAATATGTTCAATAAAGTATTATTAGTATTACCCACGTTGCGAATCTTAGCTTTAATTTCTGTAATACTAAACCTCTTCGTCTTTGACTCTCATGTACAGTATATTTATTTATAAGACACGCCGAAATCGCCAACGCTAAATGAACGAGTTTGGAAAAGAAAAAATAATTTATACAAATAATAGTATAATAATATTCATAATTACAAATTCAGAAACAATTCTATTGGTGAAATCAGACTTTTCTTATTATCAGATTGCTCTCGCCGTTCCAATCATGATTGTAGTATTGTTTGTTGATTGTAGTTATGAATACAACAGGGCCCAATCGAGACATCTTTATAAGAACTTTACTTTAAAGGACTTTATTAGGCATCAACAATATAAAACATATGCACACTTGCAGCGTTGCAAGGCTGTTATTTTTGTCTAAACGTAGACATTGACAACTATTTTAGGAGGAGAATAGTAATTTGTTTACAAGTTTGTGCTCGCGTAATATACATAAGTTTAGTGTACGTGTTTTCACTCATGCCTTGTACAATTATTTCCGTGGACAGTAATTATCATTTGGGGCGTCACAGTCGTTGTAGAGTCGTGTTTCTGGCGCTCGATGAAGTGAACGAATCAACCGTATTTCTTGATCGATCCTAAAGCTGTTTAAGATCATTCGGTCGTCCCTCATCATAATTATTTTCACATTTATTTCGATTCCCTTGCTAATACAGAGAAGAAAAGATCCCACGTTTTGTATTGTAGCCCCGTCTTAACGTCTGACATATCGTTTACCTTATTATCAAATACCGGAACCACAATCATCCTCTGTCATTTCCCACCCCACGACCCAAACAACAGTCTTCGCGGCTCAGCCAGCCACGAAGGAAGGATGGGGACTGGGAGTCGTATCCCACTCCTTATCGGAATTGGAGTAGCCCTTCTTAAAACGTAAGTTAAAACCAGCAGTGGAGCGCGAACGAGATTCGTAAGATAAGTATAGAAAGGAAGTGAAATAATTGGTGTGAAGACCAAGAGGGGACCTCCTTGGGAAAGTGTGTCTCATGCACCTGTTATTCTGCACGCCGAGGACTGGCTTCGCCTTCGCCTTCCGACGACTAAATCCAACTTGATTCATATTTGAATAATGTGCTAGCATGCAGCTGATGGCTTTTAATGATATCGTACAAGCTCAGCTAATTTAATGTTTGTTGTGAGAAATAAATTTGAAATATTTTGTTTTGAGTGGATGTTTTTTAAGTTACAAAAGTAAAAAAAAAGTAAGAATATAAATAATGTTCATATGAATTTTGCCACATCGAAAAATATTGTTAAATAATCGTAATTTAACATTTTATTATATGAAATGAAAAGGGAAGGAACGTGATCAAACTTAAACAAGTTGATACTTGTCTTTGCTAGAATTCCCCTGGACCTCCATCGTTTGCTTATTGGCGAAACTAATGGGCAACTTATGAAATTGACGATGATAATCACGATAGTGATTTTGTGGTTATGATTTGTGATAATCATTGATATGGTATGGTGATTTCGCTCCTTATAAATAACCCAATCCTAATGTGAATTTGATGACACCGATAGTGATTATGATGATGATTTTGGTCCTTACAACCCAATTCCAATGTGATTATAATGTCTCAGATATTGATGATGGCGCTTATGATTGATGATGATGATGATGATGATGATGATGATGATGATGATGATGATGATGATGATGATGATGATGATGATGATGATGATGATGATGGATGATGATGATGATGATGATGATGATGATGATGATGATGATGATGATGATGATGATGATGATGATGATGATGATGATGATGATGATGATGATGATGATGATGATGATGATGATGATGATGATGATCGCTGTCGGCTGTCGGGCCGTGCGGACGTGTGTCGCTCCGCTCCGCGAATGCATGCGTGCATGCATGCTAGTAACTGACTCGGCTATTGTTGCTTCGCGTAATCTATTCTTCCGCGTAGTGTAGTGCAAAGTTAATTGATTGTGTTTTGTTGGTGTTTTTAACGGAGCAAGTGTTGAATTGGTCGACTCTGACTGTCTCTAGCACAGTCTCGGCCGGTGTTTCTTCGCGTAATTTATTCTTTCGCGTAGTGTTGTGCAAATGTGGTGCAAAGTTAAAAAATTGAGTTTTGTTCGTGTTTTCAACGCAATAGGTGTTGATTTGTCAGGCTCTGACTATAACACAGTCCCGTGTGGGTTCGTCTCCCCGTCCCTGTGCTTGGCAGGCGGACTTGACGCAGGCTCTTGTGGTGTAACATTGCCTCTATGTTCGGCTGGCTGTCTACACTCTCCACATCATTATCGACGGCAAGTTGTTGGTGACGTGTCAATGTACTGGGTCCAGGCTTCATGAAACATTGAAGTTATACAACATTCCAATGGCAATTACGTTGCTAGAGTAGCTTGACCTACGATAACGCTTATTCACTCGTACATACTACATAATCAGGAATAAACACAAACACTTTAAGTGGTTGGTGACTACGCTAACTACAATCACATAATCTGTTGATCAATTTAAATAGTTGAATTAAAATGACTTCTGTAAATAGTGAAGCCCAAATTTATATGTTACCGCTACCTAAGGAATTTCGCTGCCATGAGTGTTCTCTTAGAACATCATCTGGATGCAAAACGAGAACGGCTGGTAGCTACAGGCGTCATGCTGACTTATCACAACATCTTAGAAGATATCATAACTTGGCTCTTCACTTCAGGTGTGTTAAACATGACATAATTCTCAAGGATTTGAAAGTAACAAAATCCCACTGGAAGGCAATGCATGGATGTGAGCCCTTGGTAGCAGAATCTGATAGCGACGATGAAGTGCAACCAGTTGTTGGCTCTCCCATTCTTCCCCCAACACAAAATGTACGGACACTAAGAAATAGAGATGTAACACTCACCATGTCCCCAGTGAGATGCGTAAATATACCCCCTGCCATCGGGAGAAACGTGACACCGGGGTCCCCCAATCATGAAAGTAGCTTTGTTTCAGTTCAAACAAGCATAAATGAAGATGTCAACGAAAGTTTTAATTGGGGTAACGACTGTTCTCCTCCAGGCACATATGACCCTCTTGTAGAGGCGCGCCAAGCTAACGTAGTTGCTTATATTAACAGGCGGAAGCAACATACGGACAATGAGTCATCAAAGAATCCTGTGGCCTCTATATGTCATGCTGCAAGAATAGGCGATATCAACAGCAATTCCTCTGATCATGTCGATTCAGAATATAATGACACAACTCCAATTAATAGTCAAATAACTGATTCGGATTCACTAAACATTGCGAGTTCTCCCGTGTCAGAACAAAACAGACCAATTAATGAAGTCATAAATCGCCCTATACTACAAGATTCATCTACACAAATCAATTCCCCAACGCAAGATAATATCATCAAGCCTATTAATGATAATAATGCGGATGTGGCCCAGAAAGCAGATCTGCAAGTGGATAAGTCGACTAGAAAGAGCGTACGAGGAAGGATGGGACCAACTTGAAGAGGAGATGGCAGTGGTTACTGCAGAAATACAATCCCTTGCAGACGAGAAGAAGGATAATATGAGAGGTACGCCACCACCAGGTCGTCATCGGCAACCTGGAAATCGTGGTAACAACCGTGGAAAGTCGCGGTCTGATGCAGGTGAAAGCGGGGTAATGGTGTTCCAGAAAGGCGAAACGAGCGGCACATCCGCAACCCTAGTCCTAATCAAATGCAGACGACACCATCGATGGGCGACAGGGAGCTGCCCCCCAAGAGCAACAAGGTCAGCAGTTCAATGGTAATGATGCAAGTCGGTTGCAAAAGCTGTACCGGGTGAGTAAAAAACAAGCATTTGAGGAAATAATGCAAGGTTCTTCACCATTCTGTAGCGTAGACAAAACAAGGTGGAAGATTACTTTAAAGACTCGTTCAATAATCCTGACTATAACTGGACACCACCCCCCAACATAATTCCAAATTTGCATTCGGAAACTACTGGAGATGATGATATATCCCGCCCTATTACAGCAGGGGAGATAAAATCACGCCTCTTTAGCATGAAAGACTCAGCGCCTGGGCCAGATTTCATAAAATATAGTTTCTTGAAGAAAATAGATAGTGAATGCAACTTATTATGTGCGATCTTTAACATTTGCCTTAAGTCAAAACGAATTCCACTGGCATGGAAAAGTCAAGAACTGTGCTAATTTACAAGGGAAAGGGTGGTAGGGATGACTTGTCCAATTGGCGACCTCTTACATTAGGATCAACTATGAGCAAACTATATGCAGGAATCCTGGGAGGAAGGCTATCGAACTGGGCATCTAGTAACAACATCATTTCACCAATGCAAAAAGGGTTCATGGAATTTGAGGGCTGCCTAGAGCATAATTTTGTCCTGCAATCTATAATTGACAACGCCAGAAGGCACAATAAAGAGGCATATGCAGCTTGGCTTGATCTTTCAAATGCCTTTGGGTCAGTACCACACGAGTATATGAAGGAGGCACTAAGACAACTGGGCGTACCTGAAGACGTTCTAGAGATCATAGCTGACATGTACCATGGAAGTGTTACTAGAGTTTAGAACAGGTCAAGGCTATACAAATGATATTGAGCTCAAAGCTGGAGTGAAACAAGGGTGCCCGCTAAGCCCAATTCTGTTTAATCTTGCTATTGAGCCAATCATTAGAGCGATTACCAACTTAAGTGATAGTTGTGGGGCTGAAATTCATAGTCAATCGATTTCCATACTGGCCTATGCCGATGACTTTGTTTTAGCAGCTAAAAATGAATTGGCTCTACGACGTCTTTTGAAGGTAGCTGGGGATGCAGCCAAGTGGGCAGGACTGACATTTAACCCAAAAAGTGTGCTTCGCTAAGTATCGACTGCAGAAAAACACGAGATACGCTTCCAACTGTATTCCTCATACAAGGTACTCCATGAAAGCATTGAACGATGGGGAGGCGTACCAGCATCTGGGCGTTCCTACTGGATTCAGAGTCCAACAAACGCCAGTAGCTGAACTGGAGAGAATGTGTGAAGACCTACACCAAATTGATGTTTCTCCGTTAGCACCCTGGCAGAAGTTAGATGCCGTAAGGACTTTTCTCCTCCCACGGCTTGAGTTTATAATGCGTGGGGGAGGGATGAGAAAGACTGCCTTTTATAAATTTGACCGCAAAATGAAGGCGGCCGCGAAACGGTGGCTATCACTCCCTCGACGTGCCAGCGCAGAGGTGGTGTACATGCCCATGGCAGAGGGGGGTGCAGGCCTGTTACCAACTAATGACTCTGTAGATGTGCTGGCGGTAGCCCATCCGTTTCGGCTTCTTACGGCCAGCGATCCACTTTGTAAGGATATTGCGTGGTCCTCACTAAAGGAGGTAGTTAGGAAACGTATTGGTAGAGAACCTACGGTCCACGACTGTTGCCAGTTCCTTTCGGGAAGCATGGTTGGTGATCTGGGAGGTAGAAGTAATGACTTCAGTTCCATTTGGACTAGAGCACGTAATGCTACAAGGAGGCTACAAACACGCATTGGGTGTCAGTGGGGGTACAGTGAGGCAAGAGGTGAGATAGCCATTACAATAAATATGCCAAATCGGACACCCGATAGGAATACTATACCGCCAAAGGCTCGCGGCTATTTGGCTAACCAACTAAGAAATGGTCTCCGTCACAACTATAAAGAAAGACTTCTTCGAAAGCCAGACCAGGGAAAGGTGTATAGACATTCTAGTAAATCTCAGGCTAGTAACCATTTCATGTCAACTGGGCGATTTACACGGTTCTGTGACTGGCGGTTTGTTACAAAGGCGCGATTAGATACAGTGGGGCTAAATGGTACTCGGAGGTACGGAAATGCTCCTACTAACTGTCGCCGGTGTGACTATGGGCACGAAACTTTACCACATGTTTTGAACTCGTGTCGATATCATACTGCTGCATGGACAGAGAGGCATAATGCTGTGTTGAACAGATTAGTTAAGGCTATTCCGAGGAATCAGGCAAACACAATCCGAGTTAATCAGAAGATTCCAAATTGCGATCTGAGGGAAAGACCTGATCTAGTTATTACGAACATCATAACAAAGAAAGCTTGTATAGTGGACGTTACTGTAGGCCTACCCGCCGAGAACCACGACGACGCCTTGCTAGCTGCTCGAGATTACAAGATCAGGAAGTATACGCCACATGCCGAAGTGCTTAGAAGCCAGGGGTTTGAAAAGTGTGGTTGAAGCAGTGGTTGTGGGTAGTCTGGGATCGTGGGATACTAGGAATGATCGGGTTGTGAAGATGCTTGGAATTGGAAAAAGGTACTCTACCCTAATGAGAAAGTTGATGGTCAGTGACACTATCCGGTGGAGCAGAGACATTTTTATTGAACATGTAACTGGGCATCGACAATACAACTGATGACGTAAAATAAAAAAAAATACTAATTGTATACATATTTTAATTCGTTTTAACAAACGCAGAGATTGCGTGATTTATGGTGTAAAAATAGGATTGACATTACGGTTCATCTTAGACCTATTTTGTTTTGTATGTATATATATTATTGTTACAATTTGAGCGGTGCAAAGGAGTTATACATTGTATGCATGTACTTTTTAGTATTATTGTGTGTACCTGATATAGATTATTGTTATTAATTTTAATATGTTAACAACAATTGTCCAATTTTACCGTTTTATGTGTATGCTGGTGGTGCGGTGCAATATGTATGGTGTTTTATGCTTTAAAACAATGTATAATGTATTGTAATAACTTTGTATATTTAGTCAACAACTTCAACTGTAATAATTGATAAATTGTTGGTTGACGCAATGTAATGTGATAGATACTAATAAATGATGATGATGATGATGATGATGATGATGATGATGATGGTGATGATGATGATGATGATGATGATGATGATGATGATGATTTTGATCCTTACAGACCAATCCTTTTGACCGATACAGCTCAATTACCATAGAACGATTAATACGATAAAAAATAATGAAAAATAGTCAGATGGAAATGTGTGTTGAGTCTTTACAGTAGCTTAATCGCTGGTAGGTGTAATTAAGTGTAGGCACCCGAGAAGAGGATGGTGGAGAGAGAGAGAGAGAGAGAGAGAGAGAGAGAGAGAGAAGTATACAAGACTGATACCTACCACAAGTATGCGAGACTGATACCTAGCAGGCATACCGTGGGACAATACTTGGCTGGCTTCAAACCCAACCACTTTTCAAATACAACATTTTTTTGAACAACTATGAATTCAGTTATTTGTCAAGAGTGCGTGCTTGTTGGTTCGAGGGGCTGAGGTAGTAAAGCTACTGTCTTACTGCGAACAATACGTTAACCACTTGTTCGACTTACTTGTAACCTAGCCCGTCACTCAAAAATTTCAAATGTAATAATGGAAATAATTTCACATTCAGGGCAGTAAAGATGATTAGAATATGGAGACACGCGAAGTTGCTCAGTTGCAAGCTTGACTCCCAAAACATTCGGCGGTAGTATTATTCTGTAAGAGCATAATTACGACTATGATTTAATTTATTGTAGCAGCCGTGCAGACACAGCAAACCCAGCAGCTAACTTGTTTTGTTCTCCACTAGTGCAATACACAAACAAACGTAATTAAGTTTTTTACCAAGCGCAAGAAAATAAGGCAAGTCGTTTTACGACGATGTTTTAAAAGTACAGCCCAAGTTTCAATTACGTATGTCTTGATAAGTGTTTTCGAACAAAAAGTGAAATTATTTAAACATTTCCCGCTTGTTTTAATGGCCTTCTTGGTAGGCCTACCAACAATGTATTTCTTGTACTTGGATACTTTAAGTTTCTTACACTGTCGCAAAGATAGATGTTTATGAGTTGGTCCCCAGTCCAATATTTCGCAATATTACGGAAATACCCATGGTTGATTTATTTGAATTAAAGAAAAAATTTTAACTTTTTATCCACACGGGTACGGGTGTACCCAAAATCAAAGCTAATAGTTATTGTTATAAATTTGTTCAAGCCTTCACTATCGATGGCGATTGAAACATCCTATAGGGAGGCTGGCTCCGTCCCCCTAAACCCCAGGTCAATGTCAAGAAGAACACCGCATGGAGATCGTGTTGTTGGTTTTTATCGTAAGACGTGCCACACACTGACTGACGTAGAGAAAAAATTTTAAAAAATTTGGGGAGCTTTGCTTTTCCCTTTCATATTCAATTGAGGTGATGGGCCTTAATAGGAGCAAAAAGGGAAAGTCCGGATTTTTTTGTCAATTTTTTCAAAAAGTTTTAGACTTTAAGCGGTTTTTTTTATGACTTGGGGTCCCTTGCTTTAAAAAGGGGTCGTTTTATTTTTTAGAAAATCATCTATAGGCCAAAACAAAGAAGTAAAAGTATAAAACAGTATTGTTATTTTTTAATTCACAAATCATACTCTCACTTCCTTTTTCATTTCATTTATTTTTTTTTAATAATCTGTAACTTTTTTTTACTTATTGTTTTAACTAAATTTTTATAAAAGTAAAAATTATTTTTTTGTTATTCTGTGTTTAAGGCAACCCTTAAGTAAGGCAGAGCTTGTTTAAAAAAATAAAGTTGTACTACTTAGCAACTAAACGCCCCAGTAACATTACCAAACACAGATTGAAAACTTCGAATCGATTCGCTAATTGGTTCATTGGTTGTTCTGTGAATTATCAATTGATAAGTACCAAAATAATAGTGTAATACTAGAAATGTAAAATACTTTGCTTTGTACAACAGGCCGATACAATCGATTACAAGACAATTTTCATTGTTTTTAAATATGCAAATTTGTTTATCTTATACTTCCTACTACGGCCAGTCAGTATAATAAATTCCTTATCTCCGCGGGGTAAGATAAAAATGTAAACCATCAATAAAATGAATATAATATTGTTAACTTCAATGAGTTGCCTAAATTTATAATACAATTTTATTTATATAATATTTAAGTTAAAATAAGTTGTGAAAGCAAACATGAGTATTCGGGTGTTTAGTACTCTGGCACGATACATTTTTTTTTAGCATAAAACCTTTCTTAACGCTTCCATCAAAACTTTGAAACACATACAAAATGGATAATATAAATTTATGTATAATATATAATATTCATAAATATTCATGTCTTCTCGCCTTACGCAGCTATGTACCTACAATTTTGAAGTAAGCTGTTGGAATCCTTTCTCATTTCCCCACTCATTCACCAAAAACAAGAATCTGTACAACGCCGGTTTTTCATAGAATATACAAAGAAAAAAGTAAAAAAAAATTGGACCTTTATTATGTATCAGTTCTCATAAATTATGAGTTTGGTCGCGTCCGAAAGTGTCCGCTGGTCTACATCTACATAGATGTCGCTCTAATTTGTCTAGCCCTCTGCTGTCCCAGCAGTTAAAACTTCGTGTAGCCTTTGTCCTATCCGCGCAGCCACTGAGCCACGATATCTTCCGTGTAGCTGATCTAGCTTCGTAAGACAAGTCAAGCTGTGCTCATGATAACTTGTGGCATGTCTAAATGATTTGTATTTGATTATTAACTAGACTAGTTAAAGGAAGTTGTGGCTTTATTAAATTAAACATTAGTTTGTTTTCAAGCGATATTTCAAGTTTGTTGTGCGTCGGTGTTGGTGTCGTTTCAAAGCCGAGTGTTGTGAATCTGGCGCTCGCTTGCTGGGTTGAAGAATGGTAAGTCAGCATGATCGTGGCAGCTAGCTGCTGCATGATACTCGCCATGAGGTAGGCCTACCACTACATGCGTGCAAATCATGCCGAGCCGAGCACGAACATTACTTTTTGGTACATAAACATGATATCAGACTTCCAGTTAAATCAGTAATTTATTCAGAACGCTATTAATTTGTTACTCTTTTATTTATCGCGGTGGTGTTGTTTTTATGGTGGTTGGGATGTTAGGTTGTCTGGTTGATGGTGTAAGGTTTAAGGGAGTTCTGGTTAGTGTAGAATGGAGCGAACGCATCCATATGGGGTTGTATCTGTAGCCTGTATAGTAACTATGAGTTAAAGTAGGCTGTATGAATGTAGAAACAATTCAAGAAGGTTGTAAAACTGTAAGAAACTGGGAACTAAGGGGGGGGAAAAAGTATAACTTAAAGTAGGTTGTATGAACGTAGAAAACAATTAATTAAAGTAGGTTCTTGTAAAACTGTAGAAACTATGAGTTAAATTTTCATATACCTCCCAAACATACACGCCATCATAAAACTTTTCAACCAGCTCTAACGACCTCCATAAAAATTCATGCATCAACAGATTGCAGCATTCATTTAATATGTTAAAACCTCTTGAAGGAACAGACATTGATCTCTACTCACAAAATATTTTTAAATTTAAATCTGTGATCACTCAAGCTTTAGGATATTAACATTATAATTTACTCACTAGCTTATTTCCATTAGTCTCTTCTTTCACATGCATTTTTCATTTCTTTCCTTTCAAGAATATCTGTTATTTAATTTTCAATGTTAATAATTTTGATAGTTTTACATTTAAATTGAGTATTTCAAATATGTTTACAGAGTTACATGTATTATTTTGTGTATATTGTATATTTTAATGTCTTTAAGTTTATGTTTTTTATCGATAGGCTATGCTATGATTTACACTTGTGGAGTATTTGTACTCTGTTGTAATATGCATGATAATAATAAAAGTAGGTTGTATGAATGTAGAAACAATTCAAGTAGGTTGTAAAACTGTAGAAACTGGGAACTGTAGAAGGTTATATGGTTGGTAAAAAGTATAACTTAAAGTAGGTTGTATGAACGAACAAAACAATAAATTAAAGTAGGTTCTTGTAAAACTGTAGAAACTATGAGCTAAAGTAGGCTGTATGAATGTAGAACCAATTCAAGTAGGTTGTAAAACGGTAGAAACTGGGAATTGAAGGAGGTTATATGAACAGAGGATTTATGTTTAAGAACTTGAGTGATTCTTTAAAAACCAGAAATTAAAGGAGGATGGATGGTTGTATAAACTAGGTGTTAATTGACGATTTAACTAGGATGGTTGAATAAAACCAAATAAGTGAATAAATAGTATGGTTGCAAAAATCATGAATCAAAAGAGGTTGTGAGCTTGTTCAAACTAGGAATTAATGTTGGCTTTAACTTGTCTAGTTGTAAAAATATTACACAAAAAAATTATTTAAAAAAAAACAACGCTTATATTTAAATGTACTAAAAAGTAAAAATAAATTTTCGCCCAACAAATTTTTGCATTACTCGGAAAATAAAAGCGTTGGGCGCTTACGGTTTTGACATAGATCACAGAATTTTGGTGTTCATGGAGGGAAAGCGCCTAACGCTTTTATTTTCTGAGTAAGGCAATAACTTGTTGGGCCGAAAATTTATTTTTCACTTTTTAGTACATTTAAATATAAGCGTTTAAAAAAAATCATGTAATATTATTTTATACCTTTTAGTTTTAACGAATGTTGTAATCGAATATATGCTAACTGAACGTGTCCGAATTCCTGCATCTGGTTGGCCCATCCTCACTAGCTGTGACTAATTTACCATTTTGAAACTTTGTTTGATTAATTAATTATGATTAATTAATTGATTAACTAGTGAATGTGATAAATTGATTCATGTATTGTCATGAAGAATATACGTCTGTGTGAAAAATTTCAGCTCGATCGGACATTGGGAAGTGGGTAAAATATCGATTCCCATATAAAACTTTGATTATTAATTGGATGAGCGTAGCGAGCGAAGCGAAGATTCCATTTCACTACACTGGAGAAAAAAATCCAGAAGTTTTTTTTTATATTTTTGTCTGTTTGTTAGCACGATTTCGGCTAAACCGATACTCCAATTGCGATGAAATTTTCTGGAGACCTTTGAAATCTCTGAACTTAGAAACTGCCACGTGTGAAAAAGCGATCGAAAAATTATTTCTCATGAAAATAGCAATTTTACGATTTTTTTCGATTTTCTTGTTTTTTTTCTGTTTGTATTTTTGTGGGTTTGTTAACACGATTCCAGCTAAACCGATACTCCAATTACGATGAAATTTTCTGGTGGTATTTAAAATCTCTGGACTTAGAACTGCCACGTTTTTGAAAGCAATCGAAAAATTATTTCTCATTAAAATTGCAATTTTACTATATTTTTGGATTTAAAAAAATATTCTTCGACTTATAACACCTACATTCTTTATCCGATTGTAATGATTTTTTCACAGAACCTTAATTTTATGAATTAATATATTCGTGTGAAATTTGAGCGCAATCAAATTTTTATTTCTTATGAAAACCGCAATTTTACGATTTTTTTAAATTTTTAAAACATTCTTCGACTTACAACACCTACATGCTTTATCCAATTGTGATGATTTTTTCATGGAACCTTAATTTCATGAATTTATAGATTGTTGTGAAATTTGAGCGCGATCAAAAAATAATTTCTCATGAAAATCGCAATTTTACGCTTTTTCGTTTAAAAAAACATACGCTCATCCAACAACGCGCCTGAAAAAGCGTTTGCGAAGCATCCTAGTTAGTGAATCTGTTAATTGAATTATCTATTGGCATCATGAATACGTATGTGTGAAAAATTTCAGCTCGATTGGACATTGAGAAGTGGGTGAAATATCGATTATAAGATTCCGTCTAGACAGACAGACAAACACATGAAGCTAATACTAGGAAAACGCTTAAGTCCCGCCGCGTTGTTGGATGAGCGTAATTGGTGCACTGAGCTGCCATGTGTTAACGCGGATTTTCTGTTGTTCTGTAAAAAATCATTACTTAGTAGAAGATTTTTTTTAATTAAATTAAATTAAAATAAAATATAAACTTAATTTTTTTAATTAATCGTAATTTTAAAAAAAAATAAAAAAATCGTAAAATTGCAATTTTAAAAAGAAATAATTATTCGATTGCGCTCAAATTTTACACGAATATATTAATTCATGAAATTAAGGTTCTGTGAAAAAATTATTACAGTAGGATAAAGCATGTAGGTGTTATAAGTCAAAGAATTGTTTTAAAAAGAAAAAACTCGTAAAATTTTGATTTTCATGAGAAATAATTTTTCGATTACGCTCAAATTTCACACGAATATCTTAATTCATAAAATTAGGCTGAAAAAATCATTACAATCGGATAAAGCATGTAGGTGTTATAAGTCGAAGACATTTTTTAAAAATCGAAAAAAATCGTAAAATTGCGTTTTTTATGAGAAAAAATTTTCCGATTGCGCTCAAAAACGTGGCAGTTCTAAGTTCAGAGATTTCGAAGGCCTCCATAAAATTTCATCGCAATCGGAGTATCGGTTTAGCCGGAATCGTGTTAACAGACACACAAAAATACAAAAAAAAAAGAAAAAAAAACATTCCGGATTTTTTTCTCCAGTGTAGTGAAATGGAATCTTCGCTTCGCTCGCTACGCTCGCTACGCTCATCCAATAAGCGTTGTAAAAAAAAAGGTTTTGTGTGGTTGTGTAGAAACCAGGAATTAGGGAAAGTTGTATGGCTGTATTAGCTAGGAATCACAGGAGGTTGTATGGTTTTAGAAACTGAATTTAATGCGGTTACTTACACGAAATAAATATTAAGATGATTATCAGTGTTATCAACGTTTGAAATGAGTAGGCATCGGTGTGTTAGATTATTCGTTACGAGCTGCCTGATAAAGTCACCTGAAGAATCAGGGAAGTCTCTGAGCATAAACCACCACCACCACCAGATTGTATCTCCCTCATGGGCCGCGCTACGCAGACATTCTCCGAACCTCCCCCACAGTCCACAGCTCGAGGTTCATTCTCTTTACAATTGTATCATTTGAAAAATGTTGATTACAAACACATTATATTGCGTGAGACAAATAAAAAAAACTAAATTTGATCATATCGTACTGCAGTTGACGGTATTCTTTGTTGACGAACTCTGAAGGCAGCAACTCCTCTGTTGTGTTTGGTTGTCGCATGCTGTGTCTGAATGCCAACAGACCTGTACTCTAATTGGATCACATTCCTCGAGGCCGGAGTAATGGGCCAATTAGATACAGTAGCATCGGCTGCGAGCGATTCACCACTCGGTAGTCGGTAGCACCGTGCTATGCTTCACTTTATTGCTACACTCCACTTCGGTAGGTCCCTATACCAATCATACAACTGAACTGATAATGCATACATGCCCTATTAGTTGCATGCAAGCTGTTTACTGCAAGTAGAGACACTAAGTACTTTGATATCGCACATACAGAAGTGGACAATTCAATTCTGGAGTTCTTCTTACGAATACGATAAGGAAGCTAGAACAAGCACAGTAGTCGGACGGTTTAGCCTCGGGTACGTAGCACTTACAATCTTCTCAACAAGATAGTGTAATCAGTATGCATTACTTTGTGCGAGGCGAACCTTGTGGGGATACGCCCAACGGTTCTAAATTTAAATCTTTAATGAAGCATTAACAGACATTATTAAGGCTTGTGCAAAGTTATAAATGTTAAATCATAAACTTATTTAAATCGTTCCTGTTCTGCCGTTAAAATAGCCTAGGTAAGTTAGAATACTTCCCAAGCCATGCCCTTGTACAGAAAGGCTTTAGGATGGTTTGGACCGTGGAGTTCAACTTTGAAGCAAGTAAATAAAAGTTTTTAGTGTCCACTGGTCGGGTTTTGTGGCTTCCATCTTGTAATTAGGGAAGAAGTCGTCAAAGTAGATAAGAGTTGAGATGGGAGCGAGCCAATGCGGCACCTGCTTCCTAATTGGAATGAAAATGCACAAGGCTTGGTTGGTTTTATCCATCCTGCCAGAGCCATTACAAAATTTGGTTCTTGGCAATCAAAAACCCTAACTTAATTAACCAAGGAGCAGAGGACATTGCTTTATGTTAGTTGAAAATGTTATAGCTGGGATTATTATTGATTAGCACGGGTATGTGTAAATTGTGGATACAAGATTGGAACATCTACCTGCCCTGTCTGTTGGTATGGCTACTTGTTGATATATGGACACGAACATGCACCCTATAAAACAACGGCCAATTCAATGACTTCTTGGTGTAAGGAATATGATTACATTTTGAACGAAAATTTCAATCGAACTTTTTCTGTTGTGGGGTACACGTTTTATAACACGGTGCGACCAATTTCAAGATATTAACTAAGTAATTAGGGAATTTAGAAATTATATCGTTGTGGAATCTTTCTGACAGTAGTTCGACTCAACCCAAAACACGGAGGCAAACGTTGGAAAACCTCTAGTCATTGTCGTGGTGCGAAGTAACGTGGCTCTCTGAACCACCTACCGGACGATCTCTGGCGCATTCACCGTCATGTGCATGGCTTTCGCATTACTGTGAAAAATGGCCAGAGAAAAAACTGGATATAGGGTTTGAAACATAGTGGATAGATTATCAAATAATTTATTCCTGTTTTTCTAGTATATATGTATATTCCGTAGGTTCTGGTTCTCTCTCTCTCTCTCTCTCTCTCTCTGCTGTAGTAAGGCGTTGCCTTTTGTTGCGTTGCCTTTTGAGTTACGAAAAACAAATATGGGAACATGGACTTTACAGAAAATTAAATAAGATTGAATAACTGAGATTGTAGACGAGCTTTGCCCTGTTCAAGATTTGAATCCAGAACATCTAACTTGCATGTATAAATCCCCCTGATAAAAATGCTGAACTTGACATCTAACCTTGATCCCTGAAATAATAGCTCAGTTCAGACCGTATAGTATCCTATAATTAAATTGTTCTTTGTTGTATTTCTGTAATTATTAAACAAGCACTGCGAAAGTGCTTTACACCTATAAGCAAATGTGTATCATTGTAAAAATATAAATTTCATTAATACTCTAAAGTCATAAAACGGGTTACGTGCGTCATTTGTGTCCTGGGAGACGGGAAACTTCTGAAACGACTGATTGTGCATAGATAGCTTAAAGGGGTATTTAACCGCTAAACTCAAAAAATATATTTCATTCAGGCTAACAAGTAATGAATTTAGCAATTAACAGAAAAATTATTGGGGCCACCATGACCTCCCAAAAAATTGTCAAACATGACATTTTTCGAGCTAGGTCCCATCGGCAAAAATCTCTATACCAGGAATCTTTATGCCCCGTGACCTTGGAGGATTTTGATCCAAAAAAATATTGGCCATTATTGACGTACTCGACAGCCTTTTCTGTAAATTCTCTATATTTTGTTTTGTAATTTGGGCAAGTAGTTCGGTCAAAATATGCTGATTACCAAGATGGGGTGTGATTTTGGAATGCATATTATTGCGTGTTTGAGGGTATATTTGGGCACAGTTTCAAGACACGATGTTATAAAGGGGCATTTTAGGTTGGTACTATGCTCTAGTATCTATGTGGACCAAAAAAGAAGTAGGTTAAAGCCGATTTAAGAAATTTTCCAAAACACCAATTTTTGCCAATTTCTGGATCAAAAAAATTAAAATATTCGTGTTAAATCACAGTTACAAGATATAATTTTTTGAACGGTCATTTAAGAGTAGTATTGTGCAAAAGATCACGTGGTAAAAAATAATTTTTGGGGTTTTTAGCCCCTTTAAACTATCAATAAAACAAGTTAATGTTCTAGCTGGCGTTTGTGTGAAGCAGTGCGTGAGCTATGAATGTTTCTGATTCCCCTCGCCTTCGGTTCCCACATTCCTTTGCTTCGCCCACTCATTTGCCTTGCCCACTCCTGTGCTTCGCCCACTTCTTCGCTTCGCCCGCTCCTTTGCTTCGGCCACTCATTTGCTTCGGCCACTTCTTCGCTTCGCCCACTCCTTTGCTTCGGCCACTCTTCGCTTCGCCCACTCCTTTGCTTCGCCCACTCCTTTGCTTCGGCCACTGCTTCGGCCACTTCGGACACTTCGTCGCTTCGCCCACTCCTTTGCTTCGGCCACTGCTTCGGCCGCGCCGTCACCTGAGAGTAATGGTGTAGTCGACGGAGTATCACGACTCTCAGCGGGGTCCACGTCAACACATGGGTCCTGGTTGACAACCCGTGGTACGCGGGAACAGACAAACACCTTGCTGCCTGGCGTAGGAAAGCTGACTTCACCTGATATTGCCACACTCAATTTACCTACTTATTTGTTTAATGTATTTTGTTTCACTCGGTCATAACGTGTTTTGGGTCAAGAATAATTCAATACATATTACAATATGAGAGAGAAACGTATGTATTCATTAAAAAAAATATTTCTGTTTGAAGAAATTTGACGATGATTTTTATGTAGATACTATTAGGAGATTACACGTCCACAGGGTGTTTCAGTGCGCAATAACGTCATTGCGTTTTTATTTTAATTCCATAACAAAATCAAAAGTGACTCATGTACGACGTTTGAGTGTCAGTATTTAGAATAGGAGATTTCGTTGGATAGATGAAGAAATTTCGTGTATTCCTTGGCTCTGCATATTACTTCGCGCATGTGACAGAAACAAGGTAGCCATTGTGCATAGCATAAGAGGCACGGACATATGAAATATCATTAAGTTTATCGTGAAATCATAACGCATTAATAATATCGTGTCTTAGAATTAACATAGCTATTTGTTATCTCAGTTTGATTATCAATTTCGTGCATCCATATCACACAGGAGATGTAGGATAAGATAATTATCTTTATGACAAGCAGAAAAAGTCAACTTGAAAGCCACGTGAGGATACTGTTGCTGTGAGTGTGTGGGTCTCGTGACCAGCTAGAGGCTCACGTGAACGAGTGCGGGTACATTGAGATCCACAAACACAAAACACACATTGACAGGCGCATTTGCATCTTCAAAATACATGTCCCAAATAATATACATACAATAGTAGTTACGGAGTAAGAATATTCGTTTTTGCCTTTTGATATTAATATTTTGTTAATGACTCCCATTAATAAAAATAAGAACCATACTCTCCGCTAAAAGTATACGATGTTGTTGTTATTTGTTCATAAAACCAAGATATATTCTCAACTTACAATGCGTGTTTCTACATAATGACACAACTAATAACAGTAAAAGATTTAGTTATTATCAGAGTCGTTCGCAAAACATTTTAAATTTAGCTAGTTTATTAATTTTTATTTTTCCTCGTATAACTCGAGTGTGCCCATAGGGAAACTGAACAAAAACGAAATTAAATATCCTTTACCAAGAAAGCCCCAAACAAAGCAATTATTAGCAGGCTAATTTTATCAGCCTCTTACTCTTGCAAGGTGTGTACAAGAAATGGAAGAGTAATAATTAAGTTATTATGCCTCCCTAATTTACGAATCGTGTACTACATTGTGTGCCAGTGCCATATGTGAGAAATTACCAGCAAATATGTGGACAACACAGGCGCAGTTGTCACTCCCGAACTAGTCTATCTCGGGCGACGGTCGTCGCCCGCAGCCAAGCGCACGCGACTGCTTAGGCGACGACGAACTCGCGGCCCTGTATACAGCTACCCGAGTTGGGGGTTTTTCAGCTATCTGCACACGCCGCCCCGAAAGAGTTACAATTTTGAAACTCGGTATATGACCTGATATGTGGTCCATGACCTACCAAAAAAAAAAATCAACCCGATCCGACAACCCGCTCTGTGTTAAAAACGTGTCTCAACATCGTCAAAAACCTTCCGGCTGGCTGGCTGGCTGTAGCTGGCTGGCTAGCGCTTAAAACACTAAAACACAAGGGAGCGAATTTGGGGGGCCCGTGGGCCAAAAAATGTCAAAAAACAACTCTGAACTTAACAAATTTAATCAAAGTCCATCATTCACGCCTTGGTAGGAAACAAACAACAACAAAATGTTATATCACCACAAATACAAAAATTTGTAAAAAAAATAAAAATAAAAATAGCAGCAGCCAAGCTCTCCTTAACCTTCTCCCGGCCCTAGCGTCCTAAAGCGTTGCACAGTGTCTGTGTTGCTCTCCTGTGTAATATGACCGGGAGAGGGTTAATAATGTCCCTACCTCCCACTAACATATGTGTAACTTGTCTCCTAGGTGCTGCTCTACTTGTACCCCCCACACACTAGTGTCTTCGGCTGTGAATGCTGTGAGATTTCGAAGTTGAGCCAAGCTTTTCATTCTTTCTCCCTAGTTTCGCATTGGAAAGAAGTATAAGATCATTTCGCCTGTTGACGAGCGCCAAGCCAACGATTTTTGTGATAAAAAAGTAAACATTTTAAACTCGAAATCACAAAAAATGGCTTGGCCATTGAATTTGGTTCATGGCCAAGCAATTTTTTTTTTATGATTTCGAGTTTAAAATTTTTACTTTTTTATCACAAAAATCGTTGACTTGGCGCTCATCAACAGGCGAAATGATCTTACTTCTTTTCAAAGCGAAACTAGTGGGAGAAAGAATGAAAAGCTTGGCTCAACTTCTATATCTCACAGCATTCACAGCCGAAGACTTTAGAAGGAGAGCTTGGCTGCCGTTATTTTTTTTTTTTTTTTTTACAAATGTTTGTATTTGTGGTACTCTTTAACCAACAAAACACTCGTATATATTCTAAGCATAGCATGCCTCTTACGCTCTTCCCTTTTGTATAGACCAGTCTCTTTTCGTTCTACTCTCGCCTTCCTCACCCCAAAGTGTAACATATTATCTGTGCCAAAACCATACCATATACCACCAATACCAATACCATACAAGAAGACAACCACACTCATAGGGCTTCCACAGCCTAAACGCGTCAAATAATCCATTTATTTCTCAAATTTGATCATATTTATTTAAAATTCCATGCTAATTTAAGTCTAACTATCTATATAAATAAATATGACAATTTTTGGGGAGAAGAGTAATATTTTTATCATTTTAAATTACAAACAAATTTAATTTTATAGTTCAATAATTGTACATTATTAATTGTGCTTTAACAATGGTGATTCAGAATATTCTACTGGCTATTAAAAACGGATCATTCTTTCAACCCGGCACCTCCACCAAAAATTCATGTGCTTTATGATTTTTTTTGTTAATTCTTCAATAACGCTTCGCTTCTTGTCTTTGCTATTCCCGTACCCGTGCTTCAGTATTGTTATTAATATGATATTTTATTAACGATTGATACACATTGGTAGTCCTGCTGTATCCAGTCCTATGCATGAATACTCCATGAAAGGGTAAATAATGTGTTTATGTGATCTTACCTTGATGTGTGTCATGCGATGGTAGTAGAGGTTCGAGCTGGCCGTGAAGCGCTTGCCGCACACCTGGCACTGATGTGGCTTCTCTCCTGAGTGGATGCGACGATGAGTGTTGAGTGAGGAGGAGGTGGAGAAGCCCTTGTTGCAGACAAGACACACGTGTGGTTTCTCACCGGGAAGGAAACAGTGCCATGGGAGATCAGAGTGTTGAGGGAGGAGGAGGGGGAGAAGCACTTGTTGCAGACAAGAAACACGTGTGGTTTCTCTCCTGGAAGGAAACATTGCCATGAGATCTGAGTGTTGAGTGAGGAGGAGGTGGAGAAGCCCTTGTTGCAGACAAGAAACACGTGTGGTTTCTCTCCTGGAAGGAAACATTGCCATGAGATCTGAGTGTTGAGTGAGGAGGAGGTGGAGAAGCCCTTGTTGCAGACAAGACACACGTGTGGTTTCTCTCCTGGAAGGAAACATTGCCATGAGATCTGAGTGTTGAGTGAGGAGGAGGTGGAGAAGCCCTTGTTGCAGACAAGACACACGTGTGGTTTCTCTCCTGGAAGGAAACATTGCCATGAGATCTGAGTGTTGAATGAGGAGGAGGTGGAGAAGCCCTTGTTGCAGACAAGACACACGTGTGGTTTCTCTCCTGGAAGGAAACATTGCCATGAGATCTGAGTGTTGAGTGAGGAGGAGGTGGAGAAGCCCTTGTTGCAGACAAGACACACGTGTGGTTTCTCTCCTGCAAGGAAACATTGCCATGACATCTGAGTGTTGAGTGAGGAGGAGGTGGAGAAGCCCTTGTTGCAGACAAGACACACGTGTGGTTTCTCTCCAGGAAGGAAACATTGCCATGAGATCTGAGTGTTGAGTGAGGAGGAGGTGGAGAAGCCCTTGTTGCAGACAAGACACACGTGTGGTTTCTCGTTTTTTTGGTAAACAAAAAATTATCTGTATCGACTAAAGTGATAAAAATAATAATAATGAATACTCTTCTAATTCCTTAACCGAAGAATATTTAACTTATTTGAATTTATAGTTTGAAATCTTAGCAGGAAAATGATTCCTAACTTTATGCTAAAACCCCAAGTTAAATGTGCATTAAAGATCGTTTGGGAATTTCGAAGTCTTCTTGGCTGGAAAATGAATTTCTATTCATAAATCTTTGCTGGATTACGCTTTCATAAATCTTATACCTCCGTTGAAACGTGGATTACGCCTCTGAAATCCCCGCTAATGTACTAACTGCGAATTACGGCTTATGAAATATGTGCCAGAATGTGACTTCTGCTATTTCAACTCTCTAAACGCCTCAACGTACTTTAAATCATCTTCAAATGCAACGGGAATTCATTAGGAACTATTCACTGCAAATTACTAAAAACAATTTGTCTAAAGTTTAATTAAAGCCCCGTCGTAAAAAGCGTGTTATGGTGTTAATTAAATCGAAATGAAGAAATGTGTTTGAGAGGTCAAACGAGTTCACCTTCCACATCAATATTATTATGACATTGACAAGGTTTTCACGAAGTCGTATTTCTAGTTGTAGGAGTAGAATGCAGGCGGGAACTTGATCTCAAGTCCTCGAGTTGTGTCAAGTGCGTGAAGGTATGTGTATGCTCGGGAACTCGACCGCGAGGCTTCACTAATTGTTTACTGGCTACGACCTGTGAGTTAACTTCCGCTGTTGAAATATTTATTCTGCGATGTCTTTAAATTTAACTCTAACATCAATTTCATTGAAAGTCACAGCATAACCGTAGTCCCGTCACACTCGATTGCATGTTTCTTTTTATATTTTACTGACAAAAATTGAAAATATGGAACTATACATTTATTTTGGTCCTCGGACGCCCCGCATTTCTCAGAATGTTTTTTTTTATATTATTTACGAATTCTTGTGTTTTTATTTTTTACGAATTTACAATTTAGTTCCTTTCAGAGGGAACATGAAACACGAAAGTCCCTATTTTTAAACCGGTACACTTTGTGAACGATGACGTAGTCCCTTTTTCGATGAGCGAAGCGAAGACTTCAATTTCACTACCCCCTCCCCCCCCAAAAAAAAAAATTAGATCGGGTGTTTTTTTGTTTGTTTGTTTGTGTTTTTTGTTTGTTTTTCTGTCTGTTTGTTCGCACTCTACCGGGCAAATGGCGAACGCGATCTTGATGAAAATTGGAGGGGACCTTCGAAATCTCTGAACTTAGACTTGCCACGTTTTTGGGTATAATCGAATAAATATTTCTCATGAATATCGTACTTTTACAATTTTTTGAAAAAGTTTAATGCGATATTTTTGTGATATTTGGGCCGATTCTGACCGAACGGGTGGGGCTACAATGTACATATTTCACATGGACATTAAGGTAATGGTGATGTAGTAACTTTTGAAAGAATAATATGAAAAAGTTAACCAGAATCCATAGAAATAAAGGTTTTAATATGAGTATTTTGAGGTGTATAATAATTATCAAGTAACTATATCAATCAAACTATATCAAGCAACTACAATGCGTTCAAAAAGCAAATCTTCGGGCCTACAGATATTTTACATTCTATTAATTGGTATTACCAAAGCAATAGCAAATATCCTAATTAAAAAAAAGTATTTTGCAATGGGACTTGAAAAAGTAAAGAGATCCCACGCATACTAAAAACTTACAAAATAGCTCATCCATCAACGCGACTAGAAAAAGCGTTCGCGAAGCGGCCAAGTAAAATAAAAATTATAAGTTTGTTCTGAATCAGCCTTGTTGATTCTGGTGCTGTCCGCGGGTGGAAAAGTGTGCAGCTTGATATTGATCGGTGTTCCCGGTCTCTATAGTTGGTCATAGTACGCTCGTCGATGGTGTAGGCACCTACAGGGTTGGCTTGGTCGGGTTTAAATTTAATGTCCCCGACTTATAATCAGTTCTGTTACTTGAGTGGGTAGACTCTAAATACGAATTTATTTATTTATTTATTTTGACGAAGTATAAAGTAACTTAACCTTACAAAGTTCCTTATTTTGGTAAACACGCTAGATTTATTGAGACTAGTGTTTCGCAATGACAATGAACACTAAACATACTGAGGCTATTTGTCATTATTCTCAGTTGTCACAATTACACGTAGATCTTACTTCAGTGATTTAGATGTTGTTTACCGCTTGCCTGTGGATGTAGGGTACTGGGCACACCACCGCTGAGCTACGCAGGTGACTCGAGTAGAATACCCGATCAAAAGTAAATCAAGGGGTCTAGAAGATACCTACCGATATCGACCTCGCTCGTGAACATTCGGTTCGTTCCGGCGTCGCTATATTCACAGAGCCATCACTCGCTGACGTCATCTAACAGGCCGTGAGGAATTTTATTTATATTTATATTTAACGTAGCATTTGACCTATTGGGACTTTTAAATACTGGGCCCAGGGCGTAGTTAACACTAACACAAGGTTCGTATTTATTATTGGATTCACCAAACACTGCATAACCTTAGCGCTGACTTATTTCGGGTTCACACGTTCAAACGATCAGAGTTTTAATCAAATCCCTGTTTACACTGCCAACTTACATTACACATGTTTCACATTTTACACAGTTCTCATTGAAGAAAATAACAAAAACATTCTATGCTGGATGGTAGATTGTTTTCTAAAATGGATTTCAAGCTAAACAGTGATGTGATTGTTTTGTTTCAATAGAAACTTTAATATAACAGGAGTTTAATGAACTTTTTCAATGCTCTTTGTTAGAAAATAGCTTTTTATATATTTCAGAAGGTTTCACCTTCCTTCGACGGGCTGACAGTATTTTACAAATATACTAACCTCTGACAATAAACAACCACGGCATTTGTGCTGGTTGAATAATATCAAGAAATGCATAGATGTTGTTTTAGTAAATAATATCCGAAATGTTGCTATATTAAAAAGTTTTTTCTGACAACGAGCAGTGAAAAAGTTCATTAAACTATGGAATAGTAATCGTGATATAATTTTGGTTTTGCTAATGCGTCAAATGTGTTGATCATGCTTAATTTATTCTCATTGCGGATTGCTAATGCATGTATTCCTGGCTGTCAACTATGAAACGTGTACTACATCTATCTTGGTTAATGTGATGGAGCTTACCAGTGTGGGTGCGCATGTGTCGCTTTAACAGGGACGGTCTGTCGAATGCCTTCCCGCAGACTTCACACGGGAGTAGCGTCCTCTCCCCTCGCGTCGGCCTAGCCTTGGGAGAGGATACTCTGTGGCCGGTAAGTGCCAGGGGGTGGCCGTCGAGGAGGTCGCTAGAAGAGGAGGCTGCCGACGAAGAGGTGGAGGACTCGCCGGAAACTGACTTACGCTCATCTGTGTCCCCGCCGCTCGTGGGCGATGTATTGATGAGGACGCGGGAGAGAAGAGACATTGAGAGATCCAGGGGAGAGTCTGAAACATCAAGGAGACATATCGTGATAGAGCTGACAGACTGAAATATAATGTCAACTAGCCATAAAAATGCTTTCGCTAAATATGGTATATCATGTCAGGAGGGTGCGAGGATAATAACAAGGAAATGTTCAAATTTCAAAGTGTAATTTATTCTTCTTGTTATGACACAAAAGGTTTTACTCAGGATTGCTGCACGGCCGGAATAGAAAAGTTAGTTTTTCGCAGCTAAGCGAGCTCCACCTATCAGTAGAAAATAGAAAAAAATGTGGGAAGCCTGCCCAGGGTACAATTCGTGCCTCTCTTCAGGTGTCTAACTAGGTATGTTGTGGAAAGGACAATTGTGTGTTTTTGTGAACCGAAGTAGATTAATGAATCGCTAGCTAGATTCATAAACCACACAAGTTCTCGATACCAAGTTCTGAGATAGTCACAAATAACATCCTATTACAAACAGTTTTATATTTTATTACTTCCACCAATCAGTTTTCTTAAGTATCCCTCTTTTGCAATAATGTTTTGCTTTATACACAATTTTCAACAAGCTAATTGTTAGCAATTAATTATTGTACACCACGGACTTATGGTGTTTCTGAATCTAAGCTAAACGTATAGTATACCATACAAATACAAAAATTTGTAAAAAAAAAAAAAAAAACGGCAGCCAAGCTCTCCTTCGATAGTCTTCGGCTGTGAATGCTGTGAGATATAGAAGTTGAGCCAAGTTTTTCATTTTTTCTCCCTAATTTCGCATTGAAAAGTAGTAAGATCATGTCACCTGTTGACGAGCGCCAAGCCAACCATTTTCGCGGTAAAAAAATAAAAGTAACTCGAAATCATAAAAAAATTGCTTGGCCATTGACTTTGTAGAGTTCTCGTAATGAACCAAATTCAATAGCAAAGCATTATTTATGATTTTAAGTTTAACAATTTTACTTTTTATCACGAAAATGGTTGGCATTGCGCTCGTCAACAGACGAAATGATCTAAATACTTTTCAATGCGAAATTAGGGAGAAAGAATGAAAAGCTTGGCTCAACTTCACACAGCATTCACAGCATTCACCGCCAAAGACTTTCGAAGGAGAGCTTGGATGGCTGCCGTTTTTTAAAAAAAATTTGGTATTTGTATGCGATTTTACATCATTTTGCTGTTTGTTTCCTATCAAGGCGTGAATGATGGACTTTGAATGATTAAATTTGAAAGTTGTTTTTTGACTTTTTGAGCCCACGGTCCCCCTTGTGTTTTGGGCGCTAGATATTTATAATCAAGTTTGTACAAATTTCTACGCCTGAGTAATAACGCATTTTCATTTTCATTTTTATTTTCCCCGGTACCTATTGCCCGGTTTTGGTTTTGAAAACTAAAGTGATTGCGCATGAGAGACATCTTAGTGTGGTCCAAGTTTCAAAGTTCTAATATGTACAGTTTTCTTTGTATAGCGTCTTATTCATAAGAGTACGGAATTACCTAGCGTTTGATAATTTTGATTTTCTCCGGTACCCGTTACCCAATTTTGCTTTACATATTCAAAAGTGATAGAATGAGAGATATCAAAGTATATTCCACGGTTGAAACTTCATAACGTTTTCTTTGAATGCTTAATATTTTTAAGTTCGGAGTTGTTTTTTTTTATATTTTTGGGCCCACGGTCTCCCCAAATTTAGTCCCTTGTGTTTTTGACGCTAGATATTTATAATGGTCAAGAACATGTTTAATTTCAAGTTTGTACAAATTACCATGCCTTAGTAATTACGTGGTTTGATTATTATCCAAATTTTGATTTTCTCCTGTCCCTGTTAACCGATTTTGGTTTTGAAAGCAAAAGGAACTGCGTCTGAGGTACATCTAAGTGTGGTCAAAGTTTCATAGTTCTAAGATGCACCGTTTTCTCTGTAGGCTCTAAAAATCTCCGCGGAGAATTAGCTAGCTAGCTAGCCATCCGCCACCCAGCCAGCCGGAAGGATTTCAACGATGTTCAGGCACTTTTTTTAACACAGAACGGGTTATCGGATCGGGTTGATTATTTTTTGTAGGTCTTCGACCACATATCAGCTCATATATACGAAGTTTCAAGATTGTAAATCTTTCTAGGCGGCGTGTGCAGATAGCTGAAAACCCCCCAACTCTGGTAGCTGTATACAGGGCCGCGAGTTCGTCGTCGCCTAAGCAGTCGCGTGCGCTTGGCTGCGGGCGACGACCGTCGCCCTAGATTTATTTTGGAAAATAGAAGGAAATTGTATTTAAACGTAGTATTTCATTGTTTTTATCATACATGAACACACTGTTAAAAGTTAAATCAAAGTCACATTACTCACATGTATAACGATTAGACCTACATTATTTAAATGCCAAACCACTGTCTCCTTGACAGAAACCACACAAGTCCGGGACTTGTATGCTTTCTGCAAAGAAGCCAATAACCCTACCCACATCAAATACCAATGGAGCATAAGAACTTGTGTTGTTTCTGTGTGAAAATGTAGAGGGACCCTAAAAGAAAAAAAAATTGTACAAAAGTCGTTATGCGAAAATTTGTGACCTGTGTGGTTTATGAATCTAGCGAATTTTCCCGTCCTCTTTTTTCACATAGGCCTACTGATCTTGATTCTGCTTGAACCATCCACAAGCTTATCAGGTTCTGTGTCTTCTAAGCATGTGTTGCTGCCACACTATCCTCGACCCCCTAGAACCAACCATCATGCAGAGCCTATACAGGTGCGCCGCCGCATCGCTTCACACCGGGGAACTATCATTGAAAACACACAATGACGAAGGAGAAGGATAGTTGTTTTCGTTATTTGATTTGTGAATAACTTTGACAAGTCATGTAATGATGTTGTATCTTTCATCACCTCAAACGTTGGAACGAAAATAAAATGCTATCAAGGCAACAACTGAAAGCCATTCATTTCAGTTTCTTTCGGAGATTCATTCAGTATTTAAGACGAATCATCAAATACCAGCAGTTTTTTTTGTATTGAAGCCGTTTGTTCGGGCCCTCTTGAACTCGTTAGCGGGAAATGCGAGGTATAACTCAGATTAAGAAGATTACGAAAAGTTCCGTTAGAGAACCTGTAGTGTCATTACCTGCTCTGCTTCTATTTTCCATGTGGGCTATTGTTTATTCGCCGTGGTATCGGTCATGTATGCGTAAGTAGTCGGTACAGAATGGTACATCACATACTCAATTTTGATTGAAAAATCAAACATAACCAGATTTAATGTTTTGCATTGATCACCTATAGTACTGGCTTGAACAAAGTACGCTAGGTGAATAAATTTAATCGCGTATAGGGGTTTTAGAGTAGCCTATAAATCATTCTTGTTGTTAAGATTCATATATAAAATAATAATAGGCCTGCTAGAGACTATTTTTTAATGTAAAATATAATATCCGTGAACGTACACTTGCCCAAAACTTAATTTAAACATAACATATTTAACCGGTATTATCTGAGAGTATAGTCGCTTCAGTGGGCACCCCCATCTGCAGTTGTGATTCGCTTCGGTGTCGCACGACGGACCTTCCTCTGACCGCAGTACACAAACAAACAACAAGGCCGTGTCGGAAATTAATACAACAAAACAACAAGTGTTTCAGCCAAGAAAATGGCAAAAAAGAGTCAAGTGTTTTTTGGAGGCACGCCGCTGGTGTATCGTGCGTGGCGGATTGTCCTTAACAAATGAAACTCGTTAACCGATGCTGATAGATTCGGGCGCCACATTCAGAGACTTCATTTCAATCTTAAAAAAATAATAGCCAATCAATAGCGCGCTCGGAACTTTATAGGTGCCACAAGCGGCCTGTAGCGTACCATTTTCAACATGTAATTAAAACATTTTTGAAGTTTTTATTAGTTCGAGAGTAACCGACTCAAGTATGCACTCGCTGATTAGAATCCAGCTAGATCATTGTTCTTGACTAGAAGACGAAGACGCGAGCTACTTTATTTATCATTGATAGCTATTATTCGACAAGCGGGCATGTCGTTGATTGCATGCTCTCCCGAGGGTCCGCGTGGCCGTCACGATGCGGGAGCGGTTACAAAGAATAACACATCTCGATTCCAATATTCAAATTTTAAAACGGCCCATCACGTTTCGACCATAATTATCCCGGCGATGTAGTAAGGCGTTCACGTCTTGGTTGAATGGCTGCTACTGGTTGGAGTATGGCACCGAGTCCGGCGCAACACGTTCTGCCTCCGGCTCCGCTACTCCGGACGCTCTCCTGGCGTAATCATCTAGGACTCCAATCGAATTATTATTGTTAATCTTCCGAGGTGCTTATGCGATTATTTCCTCGTGTTTCTAATGTAAAAGCGAATAATTTACGACTTAATAAATTTCAGCCAGGAATGAAGAAATCGTCAATTAAACGCACCAGTACAGCACGGTGGTAAGAAGACAGACGCCGCTAAACAATGCCCGACGCAGCATTCCAGCACCCGTCTCCGCGCGCGGGCGGCGGCGATCAAAGGTACGCGTTTTGTGTCGCTGTGGCCCTCGGAGAGCTACCGTGTGTAGTAGCAGCATGATAATGATGCTAAACCCTGCTGTGGGGAGCGAGGACTAGCGCAGTCGTTGCATACTTTTAGCATATACATTGGTCCATTGTGCTGTCCAAGACAGTGGAATTCTTAGTTGAATGCGAGCGATGTTCAGCAGCCTTGAGTGCCGCAGACCTACGTACTCTTGCAGAGGGGTTGGTTGGTAAAGAGGGTCATACCTTCTAGGATGGTGTCCATGGTACGTCTGTACAGAGAGTTGCGCAAGTAGTGGACGGCGGGCATGAAGAAGACTTCCTCGGGCCGCTCAGGGAGATAGTAGACAACCAGCTCGGAGTTCGCGGGGATGGTCTTGACGGCTTCGTACATGGGCTCGCCCTTGATCTTGGTGCCGATCAGGTTCACATCCTCACTGTAGGCCGACGCCGGCCGGAGGAAGCGCACCCAGTTGCAGTGGCGTACTCGGCGTCGGTCCGACTCCGTGATCTCGTCGTAACAGCCGAAACGGTGACGGATCTGAAACAGATGTAACCAAGTGATAACTGGATGCAATGCTAAAAAGAGAGCGCGCTCCGCTAGTGAAACGGTATCGATTAATCAAGTGGCCCACGTGAATTTCCTACAAATCCTGTTGAGAGCGAGAGCGTTTCTTTCTACTGTCATCTTTTGGATCGTCGACTTCTGAGAAGACGTGCTAGTTGAAAGTCGGCCCAAAAGATGGTTGTATCCATCACTTCTTTGTTTCTTGGCTTCTTTAATCAGAGGCATGCACCATCGTAACAATGGCGAACACGGAGCACATGAATTATTAGGCCGGCCCTCCGCGTCAAGCGAGCCGTATTGTAACCGTCACAACAATAGCAACAAAAACACTCATCTCTTTGCAATTGTGAAGGTTTTTTAGTTTTATTTATTGAAAAACTTCTATTGTAAGTAAGGTAGTTAATATTATTATGAGCTAATAATCTAGGCGCCTGGAGGGCTGCTGTGCTCCCGAGCAGATGAGTAATAGACCGGAGATTAGGGTTATTGTTATCGGAAGCTTGAGCTGGCTGGATACCTTCTGCACCTCCAGGAGAGGCCTAGCTCTGGAGGGCAGGTGGTTCTCACCCTCCCGTCAACCGGTTCAGGTTGTGACGAACACATTCATTACAGACACAGATAAAATATATGAATTTCAGAAACAGGTGAACATTTCCAACATTTTGGTGACAAATTTTATACAGAGCCGTGACCTTAAAAATGTAATCCAGGTATATATAACAGTAACCAATTTCATATAAATAAGAAATCTTTCCTTGTGACGTAATTCTTTAGAATTCTCCAACAATTGGAATCAAGTTTGGATGAACGATCGCCGTTTCTCAGCCCAACCTTGTCTAATTTCAACCTGCTGCGGGCTATTGACGATCAACAACAATTTCTATTGAAATCTCCCGGTCGTTTACTTTTGATTGCCTTTTGAAATAGGTCGTTTATTTTACGTTCTTATCTACGTTCTCTCCATCTTAATAAGGGGTTTCTAGGAGAATTCCATCTCTCACGAGGTTCCGAGCTATTTAAAAGATTTCGGGATAGCAGGTTTGTAATGATTTGAGTAGCTGGTAGCTGGTCGGGAGCTGGCTGAGCCACGCCTAGGTCGCAGTTGTGCCCTCAAGCCGCCATGCTCCGGCTAGATCAAGACGCATATACTTCTCATTATGCCAGACTCGACGTAACTCGGTGTTCACTGTTCGCGTTCAAGACCAAACTGCTACGTCGTTTTCTACAGTCTCCCTACAGTGTTCTGCCGCCATGCAGTGATAGAAAGTGCAATCGTATTACAGATTGGACGAGACATGGAAGTGACATGCATTGTTTTAACAGTGGTGTTAAAACGCCCGTCTCTTAATGATTTCTATTGAATAGATAACATTAACAATTCATTAAATTAAAATATTACGTTTTACTGGAGACTTTAAATAATATTAAAATCTTTCTATGTAACTTATTATTTCTTAATTTTTACTATTTTTCTCACTAGAACGTTTTTGAAATTATTTTTTACTTTTTGTTCTCACACAAATATTGACTTTTCATCAGATCAGCATTCATTTCCTATTGAAAATTATCGAAATAAATCAAAGTAAAAATAATCTTGAGTTAGTCTCAAAAGACAGTTTCACATTGCGCACAAGGAAGAATATCGACATATCGAGATCTCTTTTGATGCAGCCTGTTTTACCAAATTTAGTTATGTTTCACGACGCATTTGCAGTGCTTTAGAACTTTTGGTTCTTAGCTATAAACCTTTTTGGATGAGCGTAGCGAGCGAAGCGAAGATTCCATTTCACTACACTGGAGAAAAAAATCCGGAATGTTTTTTTTCTTTTTTTTTTTTTTGTATTTTTGTCTGTCTGTTAACACGATTCCGGCTAAACCGATACTCCGATTGCGATGAAATTTTGTGGAGGCCTTCGAAATCTCTGAACTTAGAACTGCCACGTTTTTTAGCGCAATAGGAAAATTTTTTCTCATGAAAATCGCAATTTTACGATTTTTTCACAGAACCTTAATTTTATGAATTGATATATTCAATTTGATTTGATTTTTGATTGATTCATATTGATATTATATTGATAATTGATTATTATTTTATGATTTTTTCACAGAACCTTAATTTTATGAATTGATATATTCGTGTGAAATTTGAGCGTAATCTAAAAAAATATTTCTCATGAAAATCGCAATTTTAAGATTTGTTTTCGATTTTTTTAATTTTTTCGGCTTAGAACACCTACATGCTTTATCCGATTGTGATGATTTTTTCACAGAACCTTAATTTTATGAATTTATATATTCGTGTGAAATTTGAGCGTAATCGAAAAATTATGTCTCGTGAAAATCTCTATTTTACGCTTTTTTCGTTTTTAAAAAATTACGCTTATCCAACAACGCGTCTGAAAAAGCATTTGCGAAGCTTCCTAGTAAAATAAACCTGAGATTTTGTTACTAATTGATATAATTTACAGCTTGTATAGCCAACTACGTGCACATATCACAGTTTATAGTTAGTATTAGTATTAGTAGTTTCTGAGTTTTAGGACGCTTTAACATGCTAAGATTATTCGCGCCTCCATGATAAAACAATTTCTATAAGTGTGACTGTGAGTTACCACAATGTATACTCCTTTCCAAGGGGTGGAACGTAAGGGGAGACGCGGGGGAACAAGGGGTGGATAGGCCTGTGCTGGTCAGAACCAGCCACAAGCGTATGGGGATGGCAAGGGTTCCCCCACGTCGTGGTCGTCTTCGTGTGTCATCATCCGTCCGTGTTGTCATTGTCGTCGCCGTCGGAGAGGTAGTCAAAGGAAAGGGGGTATAGCTCCTCGACGACGACCCAGAGCTCGCTGTTAGTTTCAGGGAGTGAAACTCCCCTACTCACGGGCCGAACCACGAGAAGGTTGCGGGTTGGACTTTGATGGCCCACATTCACCTTGAATTCATTTCAATGTAGACGTAGGTTTTGTTGTAGAAATGACTTATAGCCGTCAATACCTTATTAACAGTGATGTAAATAGTGACTTTGGACCATCATAACAACAGAGTGCATAATAAATATTGTAAAATGGCCTCCGCTGGCTATAAATTCTTCTAATTGAGTAGGCAGACAATAATTACACGCGTATTTATATAGTTAGTTAATTGGTCCATGTTGCTTACAACTTAATTACTGTGGTTGTAAACACGGAGGGTATTTTCCAAGACCACTTAGTCAAAACATACATACATACATACATACATACATACATACATACATACATACATACATACATACATACATACATACATACATACATACATACATACATACATACATACATACATACATACATACATACATACATACATACATACATACATACATACTACATACATACATACATACATAATAATACATACATACAACATACATTACATACATACATACATACTACATAAAACATACACATAACATAACATACATACAACATATAATCTACTACATACATACATACTCCATACTACATACATACATACATACATACATACATACATACATACTTAAAACACAACGAAGTGCCGAAAACCTGCCATAGAGACTTCGTTCGCTCCGCTCACTCATCCAATAAAGATGTGTGGAACCAATAAAAACTAATATAAGTCAAATTGTAATTTAGATTTTTTTAAATATGACGGTTCAATGTGATGTCATGACCCGGACATTAAAAATAAACTTTGTTGTGATATAACGTCCCTCTTTCATCCGCTCAACTTCATTTTATCTGACTTTAAAGAAATCGGTCTGGGGTGACTGACTGAATGAAGCACAATAAAAAATGCGGGAGTAAAAATAAAAGTGAATATGAGAGATCTGCTACTGTGCATGAAGATTGAAGAGACTATTTAATCCAGACGAGAAGCACGAGAGGCCATGCAGCTGGCCGTCTGTCTGTGATCTGCATGTGCGTAGTTCAAGACGAGACGGGGCGCAATCAAGTCCACAACTGGCAAGTTTAGCAGAGGTAGGTAATGCCGCGCATGCCCGAGTATGCGGCTTAGAACCTAACAAAAGCCAATGGATCTGAATACCTAAAGAGACAAGCTTGTACGACTTTTCTTTGCGCCGGAATCACCGATCGCGGTCCAAAATCGAATACAGTAAAGCAGTCAAACATGATCCAAAAAGTCAATTGTATTCCGGGCCTCGCGAGACCGTGAGAGAGAGCGCGAGCTAGCCCAGTCGAAGATGTCACTAGTCAGAGGAGTTGACAAGCGACGTTGCCCGACGACCACGAGGGAAAAAATCAAAAGACGAAAGAAACTTTTGCATTTGATTCAAGACCAGACCACCGACATTGTTAGTTGTTTCAGGGACTTTAGTTTCTCTCTCCTACCCCCTTGCCGACGTCGGCGTCGTCGCTATGCGGAAGGGGAGCGAACGTCGGTTCGTTGCCACTTAGCTACCACCACCGGCAGTCGCAAGATGTCTTCAGCAGGTTTCACGGGTCCGAGGTTTCCATATAAGACCGTCTAATAAAGTGCTTGCATGCGCCTGTAAGCCAGCTAATATCCTACTAGAACTAGATGGATGGATGGGTGTGTACGGCTGTATATGGATCGACGACGCTACCCAGCCAGTGCATGCAAAGCACAACCGCGCTCACTAAGCGGAATCGTTTTTGAAATTGAAAGCGCAATGGGCTTTTGTATTTATAAATGGAGGATAGCTACTATACGGCTAACCAGCAGCAACTTGTTAAACAAAAGCTACTGGTTTTACCGACTTTATAGATGATCAATCTATTCTTTTCTCTTTCCCACGTATACAATTGCCAATAGCTGTATCTTCGTCTGCTGTTTATGTTACTTTATTTGCGGGCTAGGATTTGCATAGCGAGATGGAGTCGTTCCTTCAAGCGCAGGCTGGCCGTGCACAGCGGCAGATGCGCAGTGAACTCGTAGGCCTACTCTGCACTGCAGCGTACAGGAACACAATTGGGCGGTAGTACTGGACCAGATGTAGACACACATGTAGGACATGATTTACCCGATGTCACCTCCAGTACACTGGCACGTGGCCTACCCCTGTCTAGGCGGTGATTCTCACTTGTTGGTGTGAGTAAATCTGAATAGTTCCCATGTCGTTGAACAATTAACCTGTTGTCAGTGTTCGCCATTCATAATTGCACTTTCTCGGAATATATTATACCTGAGCTTAGCAGTGTGGGATCCTTTGAGAAACTGGGGAATAAAGTGGATGTTTGAGAACAAATCAATCATTTGGGATAACCAATCAAAATTGTTCACTATAACTTGGGAAATCTTGCAATAATGGCCCGAAACGGGTATTAAAACAGAGTAATTATAATGAAATGATGAACAACAACTAATTATGCAAATTAATGATGCGAATATTAAATTAACAATTACCATTACCAATAATTCTCACAAAAAGGTTAGTGAAAACTGCAAACCTTGCACACATCTTTGAAAGTTTATCGCGTGGTTATAATATTTGAAGAAGTTCGCGTGACCTTTTTAATTTACAAAAAAAAAAAATTACGCAGTTCGCGTCAGGAACTGCTGCTGGAAAATAAGTTTTGTCCGATTCTAATCAAACCAGTTAAGAATTTAAATCAAGTTGGACAATTAACTTTTTTAAATAATCAAATCGTGTAAATAAAAAAAAATACTTATGTATGCAACTCAAATCGTCTGTTTTTCCAGGTCGTGCAACGTTCAATGATTTCCATTAATTTGTCAGTGTTAGTGGATTCGTGCCGGTCGCTGGATGGCGTGAAGGCCCGTGCTGCGGACTGAGGGGTCACGTGATTCACTGATTAATCTCATTAAATACCACTTGGTAATCATTATCAGTAAGGCCCCCTGTGTTTCCAGACACACTCTCGCTCTCGGTCTCCTCTATCTTCAGTTTCATATGAAACACGCCGGAAAAGAATGTAAATGTCTTGTATATTTTGCACGTTTCATTTAAAGCGGTGAACTCGGCTTGAATGATCTCTGAGGTCAACTCTAAGAGCTTTGGACCTCCTCTGTCACCCGTGCCATGGGAGACGATTAAACAGACTCTCCTTATCATAATTGATGAGTTCAGGAGTTAAATACCCTGCAGCCATTAGCTTGAAAACGGTCATCAATTAAAATTTTCGAGTTATTTCTTTGTTAAATGCGTGCAGTGCATGAGGTGCCTTTCAAAAGCCTCATTTGTCTGGGTTGATCTAGTAAGTCTGCACTAAATCTCGTCGTGGTGCTGTTCGAAATTCTAGCTCATAACATCGTGCAGGTATTCCAGTCTTTCCTCGCAGAGTTCCCACAGTTCATCCTGAGTGACCCATTTCAGGCGACTAAATAGCTACGACAATATTTTGCTAGCTGCAAAGGAAACTCCAAGGGAAGTCAGAATTCGCCTATGACTGAGGTAAATCTTGTAAGAACCTTCAGTCAGGATTGCCGTGGCTGGTATTGAGCGTATGCGTAAGGCTTCAAAGCATTCCTCCCGGCGAGTGTGTGCTAACAATACCAGAAGAACAACCTGCAGTAACAGGCGGAACGAAATAATACCTCCAGTTTTAATTAAACTAGTCTGTTTGTTCTATATACGAGAATCTTGAGTAATTTCACGGCTCGGTACTTTTGAATAAGTCAACAAGCTCTCCTATTCAGAGATAGGCCCTACACTGGAGTAACAATAACAAAATACTATGTATTATAATTTCTTGAAATCTAAGCCATTCGTATGGCAATTAAAATTTTACTACAAACAAGCTAGTTGGCTCTTAATTAAGATGAATTCAAATGCCAATATTATTAAATAGAAATGAAATGCAGACGAATGTTGTTGTTTCTAGGTCCTGATGACTAAACGCGTAACTTTTTCACTCAAGTGTTAGCTCCACCTTCCCAGGCATAGTTTCTCGTGAACAATTAAATTGCCACTGGATGCCGTCCAAAAACTAATAGGGGATGGAAATCCCAATCAACTATATGCAAAACCCAATATGCTTGGGGACCTACAACGAGACTCTACATCAGCAGGGACCCTACAGCAGGGACCCTACAGCAGGGACCCTACAGCGGGAACCTACAGCGGGAGCCTACAGCGTGCAAGTGTAGATTAAAAGGTTTCAGTTGTCTAGTAAAGGTTTACTCAATTTCTCAAATAAAGAACGCCAATTATTTTGAATTTTCGCACCCAAGTAATATTTTGAAATAAAACGTTATCTCCAGTATCTAGGGCGACGGTCGTTCGCCAACAGCCAAGCGCGAACTCGGCCCTGTATACACCTACCCGAGTTGGGGGGTTTTCCGCTATCTGCACACGCCGCCCCGAAAGATTTACAATCTTGAAACTCAGTTTATGAGTTGATATGTGGTCCATGACCTACCAAAAAAAAATCACCCAGATCCAATAACCCGTTCTGGGTTAAAAAGATTGCCTCAACATCGTTTAAATCCTTCCGGTTGGCTGGCTAGCTGGGGGGTTAATTCTCCACGGAGATATAAGAGTCTATAGAGAAAACGGTACATCTAAGAACTATGAAACTTGGACCACACTTAGATGTACCTCAGACGCAGTGCCTTTTGCTTTCAAAATCGGGTAACAGGAACCGGAGAAAATCAAAATTTTGAATAATAATCAAAACACATAATTACTAAGGCGTGGTAATTTGTACAAACTTAAAATTAAACATGCTCTTAACCATTGTAAATATCTAGCGTCCACAACACAAGGGGCTAAATTTGGGGGGACCGTGGGCACAAAAAAGTAAAAAAAAACAACTCCAAACTTTAAAAAAATATCATTCAAAGAAAACGCTACAACTGAGAAGTTTCAAACGTGGAATACATTTGGTGTGCAGCGAGGGAGAGAGACAGAGAGAGAGAGAGAGAGAGAGAGACAGAGACAGAGACAGACAGAGACAGAGCGAGGAAGGTAACCACTGCGCTCAACTCAACAGAAGTCAGAAATTCAACACTATAAGCGGCGCATTCAAAGCCCATCATTCACGCCTTGATAGGAAACAAACAGCAAAATTATGTAATATCCCCCACAAATACAAACATTTGTAAAAATTTAAAAAAAAAAAACGGCAGCCAAGCTCTCCTTCAAAAGTCTTCGGCTGTGAATACTGTGCGAGATAAAGAAGTTGAGCCAAGCTTTTCATTCTTTCTCCCTATAGTTTCGCATTGAAAAGAAGTAAGATCATTTCGCCTATGTTGACGAGCGCAAAGCCAACCATTTTCGTGCTAAAAAGTAAAATTTTAAAACTCAAAATCATTTTAAAAAAAATTGTTTGGCAATTGACTTTTTAGAGTTCTCGCAATGAACCAAATTCAATGGCCAAGCATTTTTTTTATGATTTTGAGTTTTAAAATTTTACTTTTTTACCACGAAAATGATTGGCTTGGCGCTCGTCAACAGGCGAAATGATCTTACTTCGTTTCAATGCGAAACTAGGGAGAAAGAATGAAAAGCTTGGATCAACTTCTATATCTCACAGCATTCACAGCCGAAGATTTTTGAAGGAGAGCTTGGCTGTCGTTTTTTTTAAAATTTTTTTGTATTAGTGGGGGTTCTACAACCACCTTATTAGCGTTGCATAGAGCACCTGCTTGGATTTGTGCGCACTGGGTATCATGATGCGCCATTCTTTCATTCATGCAATAATACCAGCTTTTTGTGATCGTTGCTTAGAGAGCATTAATACTAGAATATTTAAGTGGGGTAGACCACTGCGTATTTTCGAAGCACTCTACAAAACGGAGTTTGCTCTACATTATTATAACTTTTTCCGACCACAACAAAAAAAATGAATAATATCGTATAAATATTTTCTAGGTCAGTTCGTATGATCGTCAGGTGACGACGGACGCGGAAATGTCTATGAAATGTTACACGACTTATTTGTTTTAAATCATACTGAGTGTGTAGAACAATAAGCCAAAGTGACAATAACACATGGATTATTGGAAAACAATGTGAATATATAGTACATGGATGGGTTCTTGGGGTTCTCTGATTCGGGAGGTAATGGATTCAAATCCCATCGAGACGGCAATCCTGACTGAAAGATATTTCCGAGGTTTTCTCAGTCTTTAATGCGAATGCAAGGGATTGAGTCCCCTTAAAACATCCCTCGGACATCCCTTCACAATAATTGTTCTAACTCCAACACACCCAACTAGACGCCTGAAGAAGGGCATGCATCGCACCCTGGGAAGGTTTCCCACAAGAAATGTAAATGATTTGTTTGATTCTTCCCTTCCTCGTAGTCGTAATGACAAGCAGCAAAGTAAACCATTGAATAAAAATAATGAACTCTTCTTTTTCCACGTTTCGTCGCTCAAGTTGAGAAAACAGCGTTAGGTGAATTGAACACCATCCAACGAACAAGAATCTGAAGTGAGCTCGCCAGAATCAACAACAGAAGTTCGCTGGTTGTATTGCTAGACCGCGCTGGATGTACCTACGGCGGCAAAGAGTTATTACGCTGTGCTTGGCTTGTACTGTGTCTAGTGGAGTGGATGTGTCTTACTGAGCGCCGTTATCAAAATGTACTTGTTGAGAGAGAAGGAAATAAATAAACCACGTGATGCGTTGCCACTTGTGAAACATGTATGTTGTATGTGCTGGCCAGAGGTGTTCATTACTTGGGTGATTATCGCAGGTAGCGAGAAAGAACGAGCACTTTTTAGCTTCGCGGGAGTTTTTTTTTAATTTTTTACAAGCAAAGAATCAGAATAAAACTAGGCAAAGAAATTTTTTTTGAACATATTCAAAATACGGCATTAAATTTAAAATAATTGACTAGTTCTATTTTAATTTTATGCTTGTAAAACAAATTAAAAAACAAATATAAAAATATTCATATCGTCATAGATAATATAATACGGAAGAGAAAATTAGAAGCTGGTGTAGAACACATTTCAAGTACTGGAAAGCAAATATCTGTTAAGATCATAGATATTGAACCCCTATTGTAGGCTAGATTAGCAGTCGGTGGTCCACTTCCGTGACAATTAGAAGCCATCTTGAAATTCCAGTTTACATGTTAATCAAATGGGAGCAATTTGTAGCCCAAATAGTTCTCAAGATTGCCGCCAGGTTGACAGGTAAGCATACTAGCCTTTAACATCAAATGATTACTAAATTCCATTATGCAATAACTTCGCATTGTTTCTGTTTGTTCAATACCATGCTGCACAAGCTAAAACCATATCAAACAATCCCGTAAAATACTTTATTGCATTAAAAAAGCATAAATTAAAACGCCAAATCGCCATCTTGAAATGGGCCGATTGACTCATCAATTTGCTACGCTCGCGCCTGTGCGGAGGTATAGGAGACTGCTAATCTAGCCTACAATAGGGGTTCAATATGCAATATCTATGGTTAAGATATAATGATATACCATACAATACAAATGTAAGAAACAATGCAATGACAAAATTTCAACGAAGAGGAGAGGAGCGATCTGTAGTCTATTCTATAGCATAGATTGGGCACTAAAATCAGCCTTTATAAAAGGACAAATCATATCAAAAACTAAAGAAAGGCAATACACTAAAAATGCCCAATCCAGAAAAAGTCTTACCCATGAATACTTTTTTTCACTTTTAAGTGGAGAAGACGTTAAAGTTTGTAAAGTGTACTTCAAAGACACCCCACAGATTACTGATGAAAAATTGCGAATACCATAAAACTAAAGAAAAAAGGAGCTCCAGCAGAAGATAAGCGTGGAAAACATTAACCACACAACAAAAAGAACCCAAGAGATGTGAAGTATGCTGTCAATTTTATTAAATCTATTCCTATCGTATCGTATCGTATCGTATCGTATCGTATTATAGCAGAGAGGACAACGAAAATAGGCGCTATCTTCCATCCCTCCTCAATGTTGTGAAACTGTTTGATTTATACAAGAAAAAATGTGCCTCCACCGACTGAATCCCACTCTCAAACTTCATGTTTAGGCAAATATTCACCACCCAATTTAATCTTCATTTTCACCGGCCACACTCTGACACTTGCCAACAATGCGATAAATTATTGCCGGATTCAATGCACGACCCAATGGTCCAGAATAAAAACTGAAATCAAGACTGGACATGATATACACCTGGTTAAGTCATTGAAGCTCAAGTTGACCTCCAGAAGACCCTTCCCACACCCGTTCTGACAACTTGGATCGCATACTGACAAGTGCCAAATGTGGACCTATAATATAGGGGTTGATGACGAAGTGAAAAACACTGGCTACATGTACGTGTCCGAGAATATGGCATCGCGTGGAGCTTCATGTCTTTTTGAGCACATAAAAACTTATGTTCCACAGTCTGTGACACATCTAATTCTATACAGCGATAGTTGTGGGGGACAGAACCGGGACATTAAAATATCTCATATGCTCAGCTATCTGCTAAAAAATCCAACACAAATCTTAACATAATTTAGCAAGCATTTTTTGTTCCTGGTCACAGTTTCTCCTCTTGCGACCAAGACTGTAATTATTGAAAAATCAATAAAGTATAATCCAGAAATCTACGTGCCAGATGACTGGATTAGAGTAATTCGGACCTCCAAGAAAATAACTTCCATAATTTTTAATAGCAATAACTGAATACGTCCTAACCTAATGATTAACAACAAACAACGGTACGGACGTCATGTTCTGTTTTAACTTAAACTTGTGTACTTTGCTCGTTTTGAAAGTCATTTAAGATACGGTATAGGATTCTGGGGCCATTCTTCGCACCATAACATTATTTTTAAGATTCAAAAACCTGGAATTAGATTTATTGCAAGAGCTCATCCACGAACACATTGAAAACCCATTTTCAAAACTCTAATTATTCTAACCATATACAGTTTATACATTTATCAATCAGTACTAATTGTCAAACAAAACATTCATCATTTAACGAAAAACCAAGAAATACATACATATGAAACAAGACAAGTTAACAACATTCACATTGAACACCATAATAGCAAACTAACTCAAATCAATTCTATATATTTCAAAACCAAACTATTTAACAAACTTACACATGACGTAAAAGATATTACTGAAATTGACAAATTTAAAGAAACAGTAAAAGATATCTTGCTAAACAAAGAATATTATTCTCTTTAAGATTATTTGGATGAGCAATAGGCTAAATTAAAATTATTATAATTATTACTTGATGCAACATCTATTATTAGTGTAATTGTGTAGATTAAACTGTATTAGTATGTAAATTTGTTATTTATTAGTTATTTTAAATGTGTTTGCCTTATTAAATTTATACACGTATATATTTATCTATGGCAATAAACATCTTGAATCTTGAATCTTTTGTTCGTGAGACGTGGCAGACGTGACAGACGGACACACGGACGTACAGGAAGGTGCTACAGATAGGGGTGCTGCTGTGCGACGCGTGGGTGCCACACATGCAGCGTTGTTTCGTGTGAGGGTTGTAGCAACACGTGATGACGCTACCGCTGGCTGGCTGTGGTGAATCTTAATTATAAAATCTCGCACAGTTGTAATTATCACTGTGAAACCTTGAAACCATTACACTTTTGTTTCTGTGTTGTGTGCGGTTTGACGCGCTGTGCTGTACTGTGCTGACTGGTGTTCTCTCTCTCTCTCTCTCTCTCTCTCTCTCGACTTTTTTATAGCTCTACCCACCAACTTTGAGTGATAAATGAACTTTTCATACATGTATGTATGTTATACTCCCTCATGTGTTTTATTAATATACTTTGTTCGACCCCTGTTTGGTAGAACGTTCTCTTGTGAGTGTACACAGTTCCTTGCACCGCGCACAAGTTTAATAGTCGCTCACGGGATTATTTATCATTTAAATCACAAACTAATTCTCTATAAATAACTACATTCATTCAGAGTTGCCCACAAATGTTGTTTGCTGACTTGCAGGCTAGTTTGAGATTAACAATGGATGACGATGGTATAAAAGCTTACTTTCGATTTCAGGTTCCCAACACATACTCAAGTAAGAGGTGTGGCGTTACTTTAGTTGTGAGACGAATGTGGTGCATGGCCACATTAACGCACACTGGGTTCACAATTATTATGTGATTTCTAATAGATGTTTCATAAGTGATTGTTTACAAATCCAGGCAATGTGAAGAATACGTTACCACTATCCACTTCAATGTTTCATCTATATTATCATGTCACGTTTCCTGATATTCTTATTACCATCAAGTGGTGGAATATACAGGCAATTGCCTATAAGGATTTATATAAATACAGGATTATCATTTTACTACGTGGTCCGGATATTTATTATATCCTTTGTATATCAATTTTTGTAACTGAATAGGAAAGACGTAAAATAAATAATATTATTCTCAAATAGTGGAAAGTTATCACATCATGAATACTGAAACGCTACGTCATTTTTAAATATAACTGTGGTTTATTTGAACAAGCACGGGAACGTGAGTACCAAGAATAGGGAGCGAAACTACTTAATCAACACACAGTCGTAGAAGATTACAAAAATAACATAAGTCGCCGAAAGTTGATATTTTGGTGGAGGTGCCGGGTAACTTCACTAAAAAGGTTCGCCTCTGTTCCCTCATTCAAAATGATTGAGTCGCCGGCAAAAAATGCCAATACAAAACGCATTTCAATCGGACGTCGTGTTCGGTTTATACCGTGAGACACGCACACGCACAGACGGACGGACGCTAGATAAGACGGACGGATGGAACTTCTCTCGATATATTATTATACAATAACAGTTATCTCTTTTTTTCAAATATAGCACCAGAACTTGTTTCATACATTATTCTCCGCAAGCGGCTAAGGGTGACAACACACAAGGATCGGTTACTATCGGGGCACACTTTGGCGATACTCTTCACCCCTCTTAAATACTTTTAAAAATTAACAAAAACATAAAACTATTGTAACTAAGATAAGACAACATATCATGTATATTTTTGTTTTCAGCATGCAGAAGATTTTTGGATGAGCGTAGCGAGCGAAGCGAGCGAAGCGAAGATTCCATTACACTGGAGAAAAAATTCCGGAATGTTTTTTTTTCTTTTTTTTCTTTTTTTTCGTATTTTTGTCTGTTTGTCCACACGATTCCGGCTAAACCGATACTCCGATTGCGATGAAATTTTATAGAGGCCTTCGAAATCTCTGAACTTAGAACTGCCACGTTTTGAGCGCAATCGAAAAATTATTTCTCATAAAAATCGCAATTTTACGATTTTTTTTCGATTTTTTTTAAATTTCATCGACTTATAACACCTACATGCTTTATCCGATTTTAATGATTTTTTCACAGAACCTTAATTTTATGAAGTAATATATTCGTGTGAAATTTTAATACAATTGAATAATTATTTCTTATGAAAATCGATATTTTACGATTTTTTTCTTTTTTAAAATTACGATTAATTAAAAAAATTAAAAATTAAAATTTATTTTTAATTTAATTTAAATGAATTTTAAAAAAATCTTCAACTTAGTAATGATTTTTTCACAGAACAACAGAAAATCCGTATAACACTTGGCTTCTCAATGCACCAATTATACGCTCAACCAACAACGCGGCGGGACTTTAGCGTTTTCCTAGTAATAGCTATTTAAATTTTTGAGGTTATAATCGGTAAGCTAATTATTCTTGACAATGCTAGATTCGCGTAATGATATTTGTTACTAACTGTTTTACTGTTGTTTTTTGTGACATCATATTGTAACGTTGTATTTATATTGATCAATCTCGGTAAGAAATAACATTTCAATTGGTGATATCAATAAGATTCCGATGAATGAGAAGTCGTTTGGAGATGTTTTTTGCTCCTCGCCACCGCAAGTACCACTGCCCTGTGATTCTCAGAAGCTGAATTACACTCGCATTTACTATGAATAGAAAATGTGCAATCATCATAATTACGTTTAGACCTTCAATCAACCAGCAAAGTAAATAATAGCCATTTAAAACTCACAAAAGCAAACCCACAACACTTTTTCTACCATACACTTACCATCTTTGCCGTGGTTTTTGGAGTTTATTTGTACAATTAGTTGCATACTTGACGATTGCGTAATATTGAAGCTTTATTATTGTGTCGTGATTGCGCGGTAAGCCAAGGCCCAAGGGCACAACTGATGTATTACCGTTCTGCTTAACCATAGAATTTTGGATACTTAAGTTTCAAAAGTACCGCAAAATGCTTAGATTCAACATCTTAAATTCCTTTTCTGTCCACACTGAACAGACCAAGAAAAATTTGCATAATTTTCGTTAAATTGAATTCATTTAAAATGGTTTCCTAGATAATTCTTGTTACAAAGCACATGTCTTCAGGCCGGCTTAAGTTTTCTTAGGCTTAGCATGATTTAATGTCCTGTCTCGTCTATCCCCCCCGTCCAGGCAGCACAAGGCACAAGTGACCCCGCCATGCTTGACGCAAAGCAGCCTCATTCAGTCTCGCTACTTACTGGCTCTTCTTTAGCATTGTTGCCGCATCGAGAGGGAATGTCTCCCACCATCAAATAGCCACAGAAACTCGCTGGATAACTTAATTAAATATTTTCGTTGCATACCAGCTAATCCAACGACCCGAAGTGGCTTCTGTATTGTTTAAAAACATGACAGGAATGTATTATACACGTCAAGAAACAAATCAAATCAAATCAAATTTAATTAAATTAAAAGGTATAATTAAAAAGAGTTATATACTGGAACATGGATAAAAACAATGCACCTCTTAAAACCTACCGAGTTAACGACAAAAACTCCTGATAAAAAACAAGTGAAGTGTTTTGTGAATTACTTTTAATAATAAACAAGCAGCTTAATTTCAAACGAGAAGTATTTCTACGTGTAACTTATGTGAAATACTTGACCGAATGTAGGCCTATGTGATATTTGTCTCGCGTAATAGTTCATTAAACTACTTCTTTCTTAGGCCTACTGCTTCCACTTGTCCTCAAATAAGTTTAATATGGCATTATAAAATGTAAGTATTTAACCAAAGCAAATGGACAACGGCAACCCATTACAGTAAGATTGTCAGGGAATTAGCAATGTCACATTTCTGAGCTAACCCGTTTCCTTTTTCCTTTTTTTGCAATTTCCATTTTAATCTTCAATGTTGATTATTAGTCGATTTATGCGGTCTAGACATCTTGACACAATTAACGATTTGCATCCGAGTTCCAATAATATCCGGAAATAAAATATCCATGTAATACTTATTTAATCATTTATTATTTCCAAATGCTTCTCTTTGTTAGTCATAACTTTCTGAGAGTAATGTCTGAAAATAAACGCCAGATAATATGTTCATATTATAGATTAAGCTTGATTTATGTGTTATTGGCCGTGATTTGTGGTGCCCGATGGGGGGCACTGAAGGCTACAGTGCAGGTAGTTTTGCGGAAACAGTTCAGCTGCAACCAGTTCAAAACTAATATATCGGCAAATCACGTTCTCTGCAGAGCGGAACAACAAACATGCACACTACACCCTTGAAGCTTGATCTAACCGACCAGCTAATGCACACAGTTTATCCACGGGCTGACGCGTCCAGTCTGTTAGCCATGGTCGGGTAGTGATGTGCGACGATGAGGCGAGTTATAAGGACGGTGTAACCGAACATGACAAGTCGGGTAGTGATGTGCGACCATGAGGCGAGTTATAAGGACGGTGTAACCGAACATGACAAGTCGGGTGGTGATGTGCGACCAGAGGCGAGTTATAAGGACGGTGTAACCGAACATGACAAGTCGGGTAGTGATGTGCGCCACAGGCGATCACAGGCCACTAAGAGACTGTGTAAACGAACATGACAAGTCATTACGCAGGAGCATAAGTGGATATCGTCGATATTTGTTGTAGGCAGCCGAGTATGACGTTTAATGGCAGGATTAAGCGAGGTTTTAACTGTGCGTGACGGGGCAGGACGGGAAGGTGGACTTCCTCTATGTACAACATGACGGGCTTGTACCAGTATCAACTCTCTGACATCACAGATCTGGTTTCAAGAAATATTCGCCATAGCGAGAGTAACTTGTTTATTAGGGGTTATTGATGGGCTAGATTTAGTCCACTTGTTATTGAACAGCTCGAAAGTTGTTCAGTCTAACGCGGTCTAATCTAACGGAGGTTTACGTAGATTCTTCTTAGTTTTTTCTCCCGGCTCCACCCTGAAGAGCCCGAAGCGGAATTCAGGTCTTAGACCTAAGGAAAAAATTAGAACAGCAACGCATCGCATTCGTTTAAAAAGGCAAACGGTTCGATGTTGTTTGGGTGTATTTTTAGTGAGAGGCAGGTGAGCTATGAAGAGTTGAGGCCAATTAGCCTACTATTCTTGGACAGATGCGTGCGTGCGTCTAGTCGCTATACCTTGCTCTGATGTGCTGCCCTTCATTCAGGTATTATACCATAATGCTCTAGAGCCTAGAGGACAATAATATACATATTGTTTTAAATTTAATAGATTCACTTTTCATATAGCTAATCTTATACCAGTTGCCCACATATTATTATAATATTCAACACCCACCCCCATCATCCCAGTTATGTTAATTTATGCTTTTTAAATTATTTGCACTTTCCTCATTTCTTCAGTCTGGTCCAGAGAAATGGTTCATTGGAAACAAATTATTTTCATTGAACAGAATTTCACGATCAGGGTCAGTGAAGTTATAATTTATCATCAATTAGTTTTATGTAAGTGTCCTCCGTTGTCCATGAGAGTTTGAACAGCAATATAATAAGATTTTCAGTAACTATAGGCGGCGAAACATTAATAATAATTCTGGTGGAGTGGAGTGGAGTTCAACACCAAACAATGATAATATATTATATTAAAGGTCCGCGAAAATAGAAAAGTAATATGAAATCCATGCATTAAATCTCATCGTTTTCATGTAGTAGACCATGCAATGCATGCATGATTTTGGATATAACTTTGACAATTCTTGACAGCAACATAAAAACAATAATTATCGTGAGAAACAAATGTTTTTTATCATTTTGGTTCCCCAAAATGTACATATCTACGTTTTATTTAAATTCGTTAACATAAAAAAGTTACAACACTTACAATTCATATTAATATTATTAATAGGAAGAGATAAAATATAAAATATATTAGCCTATGTTTTCACTTTTAAGTTTATTAAGTATAGATACACACAACAAACAAAACATATAACATTGCGGCATGTCTTACTTTGCTTATATAAATTGTTTATGTATAAAAATGTTTATTATTAGAAATAAATATCAAGTTTATTAAATATGCTGTTGGTTAAAAGAGGTTATAAAACTTTATGAAATCATCAGGTATAGTTTGTTCCTCTTAGGAGCCCAACAGTCTGCATTCCTTTGATGTCATACAAGCTACAGTGTAAGGAACTCACTCTATATGTACGATTATTCGCAATAAAACAGATTCATTATATCAAATTGTCAATGCATTTAATTGAAGATTCTAAAAAACTAAAAAGTGACGCTTTTTTTATTCCACAACTAAAAAAATCCCTTTTTAAACTTGTTCATAATATTTTACTAAAAGTCTCATCTAAATTAGGTTGAACGCGGCCAGACAGACAGGCCCAGGGCGTAAAGAAGCTGCATGTGAGCCACAAAGCCGAAGAGAATGTCAGCCGCGCCGCGGAGAACTCATAACTAGATCACCTTGTTTGCAACTGGACTTCACTTAGCTCATCCGCCTCAATTCACACCTGGATTAGTTAAAAAATTAACTCCAAACAGTGGTACAGCTTGCCACGCTACATTTTAATTAAAATGTTATAATTATGATGGATATTATTAGCCTGTTTTTTTTTTTATTATTATTATTATTATTATTATTATTATTATTATTATTATTATTATAACAAATATTCGAGAAATAATCTGAAAGAAACTTGGCAAACAATTAATGGAATCTTGGGTAAAAAAAAAAAAACTTTCTGTAGATGAAGTAATTCATAACCATTTAGGGAAACAAAACAGTGACAAGGTGATAGCTGATACTTTTGCGGAATCATTTGTGAGAGAAGTGAAGGAGATTCAACACGAGTGTGGCATTCGTACTAGCCGTTACGTTAAAAAAAACGTGGAATGCCAATCCTTTTTTATGCCCCCCGTAAGTGAAACACGAATACAATCAATTATAGAGAATATGGATGATAATAAACAGCCAGGCTGGGACGGTATCAGGGTTCAGGATTTAAAATTTTTGAAATATGAGATTAGCCCAGTTTTAGCCAAACTAGTAATTTATCGATTGAGTCAGGAACCGTCCCCTCAAACTTAAAGATATCAGTAGTTCGTCCTATCTATAAGAAGGGTGATCATATGTCATATTCCAATTATAGACCAATAGCACTCCTCTCTGTTATAGAGAAATCTTGGAGCGCTGTGTAGCCGACAATTTGTCTGCCTATCTGGAAAAATTTAATATCATTGATAAATTGCAATATGGTTTCCAAAAGGTAAATGCACTAGTGACTTGCTTGTAAATTCTCAGACTTCGTTAACACTAAATTAAAATACGATAACATGCATGTAGTTGCCCTATTTGTAGATTGTTTCGAAAGCATTCGATACATTAAACCACAGTACATTAGTGGATATGCTTGAAAATGTTGGTATTAGAGGTCAAACCTTAAAATGGTTCACTAGTTTTTTAACAGATCGGAAACTCTCAGTAAAAATAGGAGAATGCTTCAGTGAATATATGCGACTGGAGTACCGCAAGGCTCTATCTTGGGGCCAATTTTGTACCTGATTTATGTTAACAATATGACTAAATGTGTAAAACACTGTACTGTGTTCATGTATGCTGACGATACTGTTTTGTTATTTGCTCATAAGAACCTAAAAATGGCCGAATCTACTTTGCAGCGGGATTTCACTCAATTATTAATGTGGACGCCGATTATGATCTCGTTATTAATGCTGACAAAACCAGATTCTACATATGTGCTCACCTCGGAATCAGAAGAGGCATCAACCTCTTAAAATAATATTCCATTCTTATGAGTGTTTTGCATGATATCGTAAATGGAAAAAACTGTGTACGGTGTAGTGTTGAAATTGAGTCTGTTGACAGCCATGTCTATTTAGGTATCTTAATTGATAGATTCATGTCGTGGAGGCCGCATATTATCTCCTTATGCAAGCGTTTAAGATCCTGTGCATTTCAATTATTCAAATTAAAGTTGGTACTTCCGTTTAAACTTTTAAGGTCAGTTTACACTGCGATCGCCGAATCAATCATCTCTTATGGCCTCTTGGCCTGGGGCTTTGCATCTTTAAGCCACGTAAATTTAATAACCAACCTTCAAAACAATGATTAGAACTATGACACCATGCTTTTTAAAAAGAAATCCAAGATATAACAGCATACAAATGAAATATCACTTTTGCAATGTACTGCCTGTATCATACCTATTTAAGTTTAGATTTATTTTAAAATTTTATTTCAATAGACAATATGAAGCAAACGAAAATACGGGGATTACGCGGTCGAATCAAGAGGGAATTACTTTTTTGCCTAAATTCAATAACAAATATGGAAAACGAACACTTTTTTATTTGACACCTGCTATTTTCAACAGCCTACCTGGTCATCTGCGCAATCTAGAAAAGATCTCAGCCATTAAATCTGAATTAAAGTTTTTATTTGCTCGATTGTTTATGTGCAGTCTACAACACCTAATCATTCATCTCAATACCCAATTTGCTTTTAAATTTAAATTTTTATTGCAGTTGTTCAATTTACTATTTTCATAATGTATCCTGTTTGTTTGCTTTAAGATTTGATTACGAATGACAAGTCTGTTTGTTTTTTGTTTGTTTTTGGAGGAGTCTTTAAATATTTAGATACTTGGTGCAAGTATTTAAATTTATTCATCTAATACTGTGTTGTTTTTGTGTTACCTTAAGTATAATATTTTTATATTCAATATTCAAGTTTTGTTTTTTTTTTTAGTTTTGTTATACAGGACGGTGTTTCCACTGAGTTTGTTCTATTTTCTTTGTTATTGTTGTAATAACTTCGCACAACACCGTAGTTGTATGAAATGTACACATTGTCGTGGTTTAAACCACAGACAAGCCTTATTTTAAGGCTTTGTGGACCGAAGCATATAAAAAATGTACACATATGTAATTAATGAATTAATAATAAAAAAAAAAAAAAAAAAAAAAAAAATTATTATTATTATTATTATTATTATTATTATTATTATTATTATTATTATTATTATTATTATTATTATTATTATTATTATTATTATTATTATTATTATTTTTAACCCTTTGAGGCGGACTTATGAAACCATGAGTATAGAACCTTTCTATACTCAATGATGAAACTGAATATAAACATTATCGCAATGAGGTAGTGATGGAAATTTATAAAGTGAAACGTGATTATTACAAAAATAAATTTGAAGTACATAAAGGTGATGCTAAACAAACATGGCAGGTAATTGATGAAGTAATAGGGAAATCAAAGCGTAACTCAGTTGACATGGTGATTAACAAATACTTACTAAATAAATACATTGAGGAAGAAGTTGCTTAACAGATTTGTTGATACTTTTGTAGATGAGATTAATATGATTCAATATAATTGCTCTATTGTAACTTCTAAACTTTTGCCTCCTTTACCTCAGAGCCAATCTATGTCTATGTACCTAGGGAAAGTAAGTGTAGCTACTGTGTTTAAAATTATCCGTAAATTAAGTGTAACTAAACAACCTGGAATTAATGGGATTAGGGTGATCGACTTCCAATACACGGCTGAGTATATTAGTCCCTTAATTGCCAAAATAATAAACCTGTCTCTAGAAAAGGGAGAAATACCTGATTTATTAAAAGTTTCTGTTGTAAGACAGGTTTATAAAAAAGGCAGCCATATGGACTTTAGTAATTACAGGCCAATTGTCATTTTATCTGTTATTGAAAAAATAATGGAACGTGTAGTAGCTGACGCTCTATGCAACTACTATTAAGATATATTTTATTTAAAATTATTACTAATAATCAGTTTGGATTTCAAAAAGGTAAGAGCACAACCGATCTTCTAGTGAAATTTGCGAACTTGGTTAATAACAAATTAAATGACAATATGCACATTGCGGCCATGTTTGTGGATTAAGCAAGGCATTTTATGCATTAAATCACGTCAAACTTTTAAAATGTCTTGAGCGAATTGGTATTCGTGGCCCAATTTTAAATTGATTTAAAAATAAGTTAAGAACTAGGAAAATCAGAGTTAATGTTGGTGATTTTTTAAGCCACGAACGTGATGTTATTTCAGGAGTTCCTCTGGGTTCTATTTTGGCTCCAATTCATTTGTTAATGTTTTAAATGATTTGTTATGTTTTAAATTTTTGCCATGAATTTTAATGTTCAGTAATAAACACTTTGAATATAGTACAGTTAAGATCTTATAAAAAGTTTATTTAATTACTTAAAAGTATGGTAAGATTAGTTAATGAATAAACAAAAATAATAGCATTTTGGATCCTCAGATAACGGGTTTTCTCGAGGTCGGTGACACTTATTCATCGAAATTTTTTATAATAATAAAAAAACTCAGTTTGGACGATTATTGAATCGAAGTCAACAATTACGTGAATCACACCCGAGTAAATTCCATAATGTAAAATCAAAATGCATTTGCTAAGTACGTATTCGATTTGTTAAAATTTAAAAATAGGAGAGAATGATAAAATCACAGTCCCTGTTGAAAAACATCATTTCTTGGGAAAACTATTTACTTGATTTATATCAGGTTGTTTTAAAAAAAGTGACCAAATTCTTGGATTTTCGTGCCAAATAAGTTATTATTGTAAATGTAAGCATCTATACTTATATCAAATAAAATAAATTTCGTGACCGACGGAAAAATTAAATGATTTGGCTACTCAGATTTGTCGCCGTTTAGTTAAATTCGAAAAAAATTAGATTAATTTTAATTTATGAAAAATTTGTACCGATTTTGCCACAAAAAATGGCATTCAAAACGTGGAACGATTCGTAATGGTCAAATTTCGAACGGTCGATCCACCTTCCATTTCATCGCATCTGAGCAAAAGCTTGCGTTTACTGCCAGGTAACGTTTGTTAACATGAATCCATTACATAATATCGACAAAAAAAAAAACATCATTTCGTTTCTCGACATTCTAAATGGATTTTGCCCCTCGCTACGCTCGCTTACGCTCACCAAAAAACTTTCTATTAACTTACTTAATGAACTTCTATAACTGTTTGACATTTTGCACAAAACAACAAACCGCCTAGGTGATACATTGTGTGCAAAATTTCGGCTCAGAAAACGTTGCACCTGTATCGAAGCAGTAACAGAGAAAAAAAAAAAAAGATCATTCGGCCATAAGAGTCAAGTGGAGACTCGCTTCGCTCGCTCAACAAGTAGATCCACTGACGTGTGCATGTAGTGAGTTTCTCGAGAATGTTAACTCGCATATTTATTTGGGATTGGTAATTGATAAACATTTCAACTGGGCACCTCATATTGACTCGATCTGTAAGCGCCTACGAGCCTGCCTTCCCCTTCGGCAGTGTATTTTCTTAAATACGTTTTACCGTTTTAGTGTTGCGTAATGTTTATATCGCTCTTGCAGAATCTATTATATCTTATGGTCTACTTGCGTGGGGGTATTCCTCTGATTGCCACTTAAATAAAATGCGTGTATACTACAAAATAGGCTTTTACGCCAAATAACTATCGACTCGGGAGACATACCTCTTTTGCAACCTTCTTCCTGTTGACGGCTTTTTCACGTACCAACTTTTAATAAAATATTACTTGAAAAATGATTATAGAATTCTTGTGCAGAGAAATAAATGCCCACGTAGTCAGGAAAAACAAAAATTTGCAATTCCGGGAAGTAATAATAAATACGGTCAAAGGCGCCTAGAGTGTTTAGTTCCCGAAGCTTTTAATGACTTACCTGATCAGTAATTAAATTTTACAAAAATTTCCGAGGTCAAGCAAGAAATAAAAATGTATTTGCTGTCTCAATTGAGTGCTCTTGCGTAAATTTGGTTTTGCTCTTACCTTGTTTCGTACTCATCCTTTAGCTATATTTCTGACAGGAATTTCTGATATGTTTAAGTAACAAAAGCCTTGAAGTTGTGTTGTGTTTCATTTTATATTTTTAAGTTACGGTTAATCTACCTCAATTTGTTTATTTAATGTTTGTGATTTGTTAATGTTTTTTCATAATGATTCCTTCCTCTATGGTTGTTTTAGTTTAGTTTATTTAATGTTGTTTATTCCACGGATGAGCCCGCATAATGGGCTTTGTGGGTTTCCTTGAGATGTTCCAATGTTAATATGTGTTTTGTGAAAAATAAATTGAATTAAATATTATTATTATTATTATTATTATTATCTTATTATATATTTTATTATTTATATGTATTATTATTCATAAGTTTAAAGTTTGTTAAACAAAAGCCCGCTTTTTTAAGGACATATGTTATTTAATTGATTCATAGCATTTGTTCGAAAAGTTTGCCCTTATGGGAACGACCAATGGCCAACCGAGAACAAAAAAAATTTAATAAATATATTATATTATACTTAATTGATTATTTATACTTATTCGATATTTCCTTTGTCGATTTTTAGTTGGAGTCAGTTTTTTAACTAGGAAACTTAAGTTCGCCCTTATTTGATAGCTAATTGTAATTACTCATTGTTTTACGATTTTATGTGTTCTAAAAATAGAATGTTGAAATTGTAAATTACAATATAAATTAACTATTTTTTTTAATTATCGTTTGGAAAAAATCGAAATTGAAATTTTCTAAGAAATAATTATGCGACAAATTTTACACGAATTATTAATTTAATAAGGTTTGTAAAACTTATACGAAAAGTTGTAGCGTTAACAAAATTAAATGTAGAATTGCGATTTCGTAAGATTTATTGATACGCTCAAATTAAAGATCGGAGTTCATGAATAGGTTCGTGAAAAACAACACGATAAAGCTGTGGAGTTATAACAAATTTTTAAAAATCGAAAAAATCTAAAATTGCATTTCATGAAATTTTTCATTGTAAAAACATGGAATTTCTTAATTAAGATTTAAGCTCATAATAATTATGATCTATATTTTATACGATCTTTATATCAGAAAATACGAAAAAAAAAAAAAAAAACTCCGATTATTATATTTCCTTATATCAATCTCAGTGTATAAAGGAATCTTGATCTACGGCTATGCTCGTTAGTATAATTATTATCTATGAATCTCGATCGACGTAAATAAGAAACATGGCTGCTAATGTCAAAGAAAAATTCACTATTCACCAAAGGAACTATCAAGCCTAGAAGAAATATGATATGGAACCTAAAGAGAGCATTTTATATCGATACCTTATTTGGCCTAGGCATAGCAATAAGACTATGCCTTAGTTCTTACATTTGCCTTAGTTTCCAATTATTTTAATTTATTATATATAAGCTGTCAACCAGTGATTGCTAACCACCAAAGTTTGTTTTATGCTTCTGTTTTTATAAAATGGTATTTTAATTCTAACTGCCTTCTAGATATTGACTATTTTGTTGACCAAGAGTCTTTCCAAGCAATAATATTAATAACTTCAAATAATCTAGAAGGCTTCCATCGATCGATAATGCAGTTCACAGGGCGATATAAATCATGTCACAGAGAGTTGACCACGCGATGTCGGCAAAGGAGGTATCTTCCAGACTTCTTGATTTATAATATGACCCTGGCTGTACAAGTAAATTGACGAGTTTCAAAGTTTAGGAGTGGATTTCTAAAATGGTGATTCACTCGCTTTTTTGTTTTAGTACATTTATATTTTGAGCACTAATTTTGTTATGTTAATTCTATATTATGTTATTCAATATTAGTACTTATTCTGTTTATGAACAATGATTAAACTGTTTACTTAATTTATTCACTTCAAATGGGACTGTAACGTTGTATTAAAAAAATGTGAACTCAAAGCACAGAGTGAGACGACAATCACAGACTTACTCTAAAATGTACTGAGGCATAATGAGGCATAACCGCATTGAGGATGGACGTCGAGTTGCTGAGGCTGAACTGAGGTTACGGTGTTGCCTGCTAACCAATGTGTGTTAGAACCGGGGGAGTTTGTCCATGACATAAGATTGATAAAAGAATCATCCCATTCAGTGAGAATCGGATGATGGATGATGGAGGTGATGGAGAATTCGCGCCTCTTTTAGGCTCTAGGTTGCTCTACTCTTGGCTGTAGTACTTTATAGCAAAGATTACACTTTGGTTTTAGTCTATAATGGTTAATACGGGCAGCCTTATAGTGACAGCATCTCGTTACTATTTTAAATTGTGCACGACAATTTTGTGATCGATGGAATGTTTTAATTCCATCAAGGCTATTCACACGTATTCTACCATGAAAAGTTATCACAATATCACATCTTGTTCATGCATTGCTGTATACGGTGTATTACATTTTAAAATGGTTGGAAGTCCCTAGCATAGCGCATCGCAGATTATCCCATGTTTTGCATGTAGTGAAGAATTAAATAAACCATTCACAGAGCCAACAAATGTCTTTACACGATTCATGTAGCCATCTTGTAAGGTGCATGTCACTTTGAAACTTGAAGTAAACTTGCAATTGATTTACTGACAACCTTTCCTGGCATTGCACCAAATCCCATTCCCATGCCAAGAAGACGAATGGCAACTGAAGCGTACAGTGAGCATCAATTGCAACCATTTTAATATCACAGTCCTTGAAATAGAGTTAGATTGTCGTATGGTATGGCAACTACACGTCAAGCGATGCCCTGTATACAGAGGTTACATCGGTTTTGAGAATCGAACCGAGAACCTATAGGTCATCTATACATGGTGCAGCAACGAAGCGTGCAGACATCAGAATGATGTGGGTATAACAACACTAAAGCAGAGCTAAGCATGTATTATAGCATTACACCTAAACATAGAGAATTATTGTCCAAGTGAAGCGCAAACATCAACATTGTAAACACTGCATGCAGATGAAATAAATCAAAAGCATGACGACACTCTCTGGCACGTCACAGCACGCCACGCCCGTCCCGTCCCGTCACTCACGTACAGTCACGTACGGTCACGGCACATCACGTCACGGTACGTCCCGTCACGCACGTCACATCACGTCACGTACAGTCACGTCACGTACAGATCACAGCACGTTACGTACAGTCACGTACAGTCACGACACATCACGCACGTCACGTCACGTCACGTCAAGTCACGGCATGGCACGTGTGCAGGTAACAGTAAGGAGATCAGGAAGTTGGGAAATTATTCTTTAAAAAATAGCATCAACTTCTGGACTTGAATAAAAGCGTTCACTTCGGGGATCGTCGACCTTACTAATGATACAAGAAATACAAATAAACGATCATTTCACTCCCCTCTATAATTAATTTAAAAGGATTCAATTTAAAAAGTGGACGCTAAGCCCATTATAATATAAGGCAGATTGCTTAGCATGATAGCATGTAGCTAGAATGCGCTAAATAGGACAATTTGGATTATTAAGTCTTGGTCACACAAAGAATTCAATTTTCTTTCGCCCCATGTTAGGTTTTTGTTAAAGTAGTTCTTAGTCGTAACAATAAAATACCGTTAGCGATTTCGAGTGCGCAAAAGGAACAAGCCAAGTTGACAACGACGGCCATTAAACACAACAATAACGTCATATAAGCCATAATGACATGTATTTTACTACATTCACTCTACGTATGTGCAGCACTATCATCGCCAACAACACAACAACAACAACAACAACAACAACAACAACATCACATTAATTGTAGTTAGTAATGCAAGCGAAACAAGTGAAGACACGTCTGTTCTGGTGACGTTCGTCTCGATGAGTCAACTTGCGATATTTTGCTTGTAGCAGGAGAGGCAATTTGCTATTTACCGATAGCTTTAACTGTGAGCCTAGGCGATTAATAAGAAACGAAGCAATAAATAAGAATCCACGCTTAGCCTAACTATTAACTACATGGATGGATCGTTGACTAATTGCCTTGTAAACTCCTTGGTTGCGTGCATGGTAGCGTTCAACTTTTACAATAGATTAACTCCGTAAGTAATTATCACACTATTTTAGTAGCGATCGCGTTGTGTATAGGGCCTAAAGGTAGGGAACTTGGAACTATAACCACGCCTGATTTCAAACGATGTTCTGTTTTTCCCTTTTTCACCTGATTTCTTCGTTTTGGTTCATTTAATTTCACATTTGAAATATACTGTTTGAATATGCTTTCAGAAAATGTGGTCTCGTTATAATTTTGTTTAATATCATTGTATCAAAATTTTGCTGATATAACTGCAGTTCATTATTTAGTGTGCATATATGTTGTTAGTTTCATTGGTACTTGTTCATTAACGGGACCGTTTCATTTATTGTCTTTCATTGTATTAGGTTTTTATAACTAAATATGACATACATCAAATAAATAAATAAAATCGATATTTGTTTATTTTTCATTTAACGTCAATCCTATCCAGTTAAAAAAAAGTTATACAAAAGGGGGACAATATTAAATTTCTCTATTAGTGAAGCAATATGAGAAAACCTGACTTCTACTGTGTTTTAGTAAAGCACACACCAACTGCAAAGTGCAAAGTATCTATTAGAACTTTGGCAATTTCTTAAATCAGGAACTGAGATGAAAAAGTACTTGAATCTGAATCAACTACATTTTCCTGCGTTCCATTAGGCCTAATACTTATAGCTTATTTGAGTTTGCTGTGATCTGCAATTGGTTTAGCAACTGCAGTTGCTTGTTCATGTTGTAGCCGTGACTGTTCCGCGCCGCGCCGTTCGTACAAGGTTGTAAATCACAACAATGATACTTGAATGAGTATGCGGAGTGAGCAACCAGTGTCACCGTATCAATATCTAACCATTACAATGAGTATGAGCAAGCGCTATGTACAAGACTAATCACAACAATTAGTGAGTGGTCCACTCGTTCACTATACGACTCAGCACGACGGTTTCTCAACTAGTTCGGACTGTATTTAAGTTTTGCCATTGCAAGATTCCCAAACTATTTATGGGCAACATTTTCAGTATGCTGATGATTTTTTTTTATATCTTCAATCAATAAAGCTAACATTGATGTTTTAGAGTAAACACTTAACTCTAAAGAATATAAAAATTGTGGAGTTAAAGATAACAAAGTTTTATTTCTTATGACTATATTGAATTAGAATTGATTTTTACCAACCGCGGCTAAGAATGGGCTTGTATGATAATGATGGTGTTGGGGCATAAAATACTACGAAACGTGCACTATCCGTGCCTTGCGTCGGTAAAACCCACGCCCCTTTCGTGTAGTTGATATTTCTAGGTTCACGGCGCAGAGATGTTCATTCCATAAGTCTTAGGGCGTGGGTACCCATCACTCTGGTACATCAATAAAGTAAATGGTCTAAGTACTCACAATCCAAGCCCACACTTGTATCTCCTTTGACCCTTCAATCAGTCGATCAATCTCTCAACGTGAGTTTGCGTATGTCCATCCCTCCTACACTCACTGCTGCCGATGAAACCTATGTCCAAGGGGCAAGGTCATTCGCCAACTCTTTAGGTCTGGGTACTGTGATTGCCTCCTCATGAATCTAGCCAACCTAACCTAATCACATCAAAATCGAATCGAAGATCGGTATCCGTCTCGGAAACGCAATCCACCTCTAGCTTGCAGGTTCGTCCTTTCCTTTCTCTGAAACTGGAGTGAACTCATCTGTTTATTGAAACCTCCTCGGGCTCGGTCCGCGCTACATAGCTTGCCCAGCTGAGCCTCCGGTGAGAGATAGGAGGAAGTAGAGTGCATAGTGCAGGTACACCGTACGTCCGCTCAGCTGGACTCAATATAGCATGGCGAAGATTGCCCCAAATCTGTCAAGACCACTGTACAACAAGACGATCTTATAACGGCTCCAAACTTCATATCGGAGATTGTTGAAAGCGGTCCGCGGTGGCACATACGATTAGGGCTTTGGTCCGAAGCGTATGGCTCTAAGAAGACGTTGGTTCGATGTCGTCCGCGGTGCCACATACGATTAGGGCGCTGGTCTGAAGTGACGAATGGCGCTACGAGGACGTGGGTTCGAATCCCGCATGAGGCATGGGTTTTTTGTAATCGGCCTTCATCGTCATCTATCACCACTTCTCGTCTTGAATAGCCATAGTGCAGTTAAGCAACTTAAATCATCTTCATCGCAGATGTTTTAAGCTCTTACCGTCTTAAATACTTTGTCTAATGTCCACATCATTTTTGGGCACATTATTTCCATTTTCCATAAGGCATGGATTTATTTAATTTGTATTCATCGTGAATCTTCATAGTACATGGAGATAAGAAAAGGTAAAACACAAACTCAGTCACTTAGAGATAAGATGAGTGTACGTGGTCGAAGCCATGAATGAAGAACATCTCTGAACACTATGAGGTAGTTGCCGTGTCTTTAGTTCCACAAGCACAACCACTGTAGGCGGTAGTGCATGGACTGGAAAAATGTTTGTTCAATGTTAACAGATAATAAAAGGTGTAATTTCATGTTGGAGGGAAAATACCGAATCATCATTAAGGTGGTTACGCCTCCTCATACTTGCACATGGCTGCTCAACACAGTGTGAAGACTCTGAGTCGGGAGGTCATTTGTTCGTACCCAGCGGCGTGTTACCAACCGTTGGACGAATAACCCTCTACATTTACGAAATAATGGTAGGTATAAAATATAGTTTTATCAAGTAGGTATGTACAAATGTTTTTAATTTTGTCGGCAGATGGTATCTGTTGAATTATCATACAATTCTTACACTTTCATAACTAGGGTAAGAAGAAAGTATACTGCTTTACATTAATATTACTTGCGATAAAACAACTATTCAAAGTTAATAGGGAATTTGCATAGCATTATTTTATGGTTTTACTGGGTTAAGGCCACCGTCCTTTACACAAAAAGATATTATTTTCTTGATTTTGAGAATATTTTCATTTATAAAACAAGGGTGAAAGTTTCCTACATATTTTGGCGGGAAAAAACGGGTCATTCGTCACCAGCCTTCATGGCCACCATCAACCAGTCACGTAACGATATATCAATTTACTCGCTTTTTTTTGCTGTGGAAGCATATTTTGACATCTAGTTTGTTCTACTAGGAAAACGCTTAAGTCCCGCCGCGTTGTTGGATGAGCGTAATTGGTGCATTGAGCTGCCATGTGTTATGAGGATTTTCTGTTGTTCTGTGACAAAATTATTACAAAGTCGAAATTTTTTTTAAAATTAAATTAAATTAAATAAAAAATTGACTTTATTTTTTAATTTTTTTTATGAATCGTAATTTTAAAAAAAGGAAAAAATCGTAAAATTGCGATTTTCATAAGAAATAATTATTCGATTGCGCTCAAATTTTACAAGAATATATTAATTCATAAAATTAGGTTCTGTGAAAAATCATTACAATAGAATAAAGCATGTAGGTGTTATAAAGTCAAAGACTGTTTAAAAAAAGAAAAAACGTGTAAAATTTCGATTTTCATGAGAAATAATTTTTCGATTGCGCTCAAATTTCACACGAATATCTTAATTCATAAATTAAAGGGTTTTGTGAAAAAAATCATTAAAAAAAAAATTAAGCATGTAGGTGTTATAAGTCGAAGAAATTTTTTAAAAATGAAAAAATTCGTAAATGGCGATTTCATGAGAAAAATTTTTCCCGGATTGCGCTCAAAAACGTGGCAGTTCTAAGTTCAGAGATTTCGAAGGTCTCCATAAAATTTCATCGCAATTGGAGTATCGTTTAGCCGGAATCGTGTTAAAAAAACACAATAATACAAACAGAAAAAAAAAAAGAAAAAAAAAAAAAAAAAAAAAAAAAAAACACCCGGATTTTTTCTCCAGTGTAGTGAAAGGGAAATCTTCGCTTCGCTCGCTACGCTCGCTACGCTCATCCAAATAGCTTAAGGCTATTCCACCGCGTTTTTCTATTTTCCAAAATATGCTACAAAGTCAAAATATAGTGAATGGCTTTGAAACATGGCTATTTTAGAAAATCAAAAATGTTTTTTCCAAATTTTTCTGATTCGGTACACGGCCAATATAGCCACCTCAAAATAATTTCAAACTTCAATTCGCCAGGGCACACCATTCAACGTAGGGTGTTGTGCTTTGTGAATTAATTTTCAACTGTTTTTCTTTGGACGGATGAGAGAAAACAGATTTATTTTACGAATTGTCTTCCTACAAATTTTTTTCGTTCGGCGGTACAAACGGTAAAAAATACCGCCAAACGAAAAAATTCGCTGGAAAGACAATTGTTAAAATAAATCTGTTTTCTCTCAGTCAGTCCATAGAAAAACAGTTAAAAATTAATGTCACAAAAGCACAACACCGTACGTTGAATGGTGTGCCCTGGCGAATTGAAGTTTGAAATTATTTTGAGGTGGCTATATTGGCCGTGTACCGGATCAGAAAAATTTGGAAAAAATATTTTTTATTTTCTAAAATAGCCATGTTCAAAGCCATTCACTATATTTTAACTTAGTAGCATATTTTTGGGAAAATAGAAAACGCGGTGGAATAGCCTTAATTTTTATTTTATACATTTATTATATCAAAACGTAAGGTTTAACCGCATTTTAATTGATTAGTGAAAATGATAAATGAGAGTAAAAAACACAATGTTGATTACAAAACTTGGAAAAGGACATCAACTGTTGTTTATTGTTGGCCACTGTTGTGTGAACCAAAAAACTGCGAAAAGGAGGGAATTTCGGTTTTTTATCTAGTCGGCCCTGTTCGTCATGAGGGCTGATGACGTAGGCAGCCGTTTCAAAATAAATGTGCGGGAAATTTAAAAGGTCAAACTTTGACCCTCAATAGATATTGAACGATTAACTTTAAATACCTTAAATTATCGTTTATATCATTTTTAGGCGATTATCTACATATTGCACATATTTTTACCGATATCTGGAACTTATGCAAATTCCCTATTGTGATAGTGATGTTTACATATATAAAATGCGGACGTTAAGTCGTAACGTGTAAATTCAGCTTGCTAAATGCTAGTAGTTTCCTTGGTATTTTCAGGTGATATAGGGGAAACGACATAATTATCCAGGGTAGATGATTCCATGAAATTTACCCCTCGCAAACACCTCTGCAATGATTACCACAAGTTAGTGCGTGGATACACGGCATTCATCGCTATTATGTGATTAGTAAACGAAACACGATTGTAATTCAGAACAAATCTATGAACCAATGGTATATTCATGTAAATTACTTTCAAACAGCATAATTATTCAAAAATGAAAATCAGTTCGTTTAACTGAAAATGATACATTACCGGTGGTATTGGTTTCTGCATTGGCATTATCTTTCACAATCAACCATTTAATTATTAGCTGGCATAAATGCGGCGTAATTCCTTGCTATAGTCGTGCCGACCAAGTTCAAGAGCACTATATAACGTACCTAAAAGCTCTCAGCCGAGCTTGACGCAGTTTTTCAAGTAAGGTGCAGTTCCTGTGTTCGGACTGCAACACCCATTGGACAAGGCGGAGCCCATCACCTCCTTAAAACTGGTATAAACTGTTCTCCGTTCCGCAGGATTTGTTGTAGTTTAGACTAGACAACGAAAACATATTGCTTCTAGTTTCAAACTCGTACACATAAATAAGCTGCTTCATAAAGTTAGTAAAACCAAACCAGGCATGATCAAATATGAATACATAACATGCCTATGGTGCACTGAAGATCAGATAAACAAGGCGCTCAGCTTTCTGTGTTTTTTTTTTTTTTTTTTTTTTTGGGGGGGGGGGGGGGTGGGTAACGGTTTATAACACGCTATAAAATTTCACGCTAACGTTAATAATGAATACATCTATGAAATCCAGTACGCGTATTCCTAAATTAATAAATTGAGTTTCAATTAAAAATTAGTGAAATAACCGAAATTCACCCCATTTTGGTCACTTCGGGAATTTATTCCAAGTGTACAGATTTGTTTAGCTCTTATTTGCATACTGGATATCAACGTTTAAATCAATGTGAACGCGCAGAGTATTTTGGTTTCATCGAATAAGATTTTGATGGGTTGATTGGGTTGAGGTTTGATGGGAAATTCCAGAATTTAAATCCATTTTTTGGATTTCCCATTTCTTCACGTTTTGGACTTATGTCTCGCAATGGATTTTTAAGGCTTATTTTTTGCAATTAATTGCGGGTATCCATATAAAAGTACTTTATCAACATTCATGCAAAATTTGGTAATGATATTACCAACCGTTCAGCAAAATCATCAACACTTGAGTGCGCACATTTGCTTTGGGCCAAGCTCAGCGCACTCTCTTAAAATCGATCAAAATAACAATACTCTTTAATTACACAATTGTATTAAATATATAATATAAGCGGACGCAACGCTCAGCATTTTTTTGCACGAATTGTTTTTCTACTGCGTTTTTATTATAGACATGTACCTGTAAATGCAATGTCTAATGTTGGAACAAACTTTGTTTCTCCGCAGAACTGTTTAATAATAATGGATGAAGCGAGATTTGATATTAAGTTAAATTTGAATTAAAGGTTTGTGACGCCAAATTGGAGCTGTCGTGGTCATTCAACGGTTATTTAAACAACGTATGTATAATGCCCAATAACAATGCAGATCGGAAATCAGTTCTACAAATCTGTTTTCGAAACATTGTTTGTAAGTGTTGTGAGACTAAGTGAGAACAATTAGTCGCACGGTGACCACGTTGCTGAACGCGCTCGAATCTGATGCATGACGAAACACTTTATCTACGCTGTAAGATGATGTTGTTGATAAGCAATAAGCATGTACTAAAATCTGACTTTATTAGCCAACTATGTAACTCACTCAGGAAGCAATAATAAGCGCACTACTCGGAATGCAGAACGCGAGTACTGATCGGGCACCAGATTCGGGTATGTAGCGGGTACAAGGTTCTAGTACTGAGCGGGTACCAGATTCGGGTATGTAGCGGGTACAAGGTTCTAGTACTGAGCGGGTACCAGATTCGGGTGTGTAGCGGGTACAAGGTTCTACTACTGAGCGGGTACAAGGTTCGGGTATGTAGCGGGTACAAGGTTCTAGTACTGAGCGGGTACCAGATTCGGGTATGTGGCGGGTACAAGGTTCTAGTACTGAGCGGGTACCAGATTCGGGTATGTAGCGGGTACAAGGTTCTAGTACTGAGCGGGTACCAGATTCGGGTATGTAGCGGATACAAGGTTCTAGTACTGAGCGGGTACCAGATTCGGGTATGTAGCGGCACAAGGTTCAGTATTTATTTAGTAGGAACAAGGTTCGAGTACCGAGCGGGTACAAGGTTCGGGTACAAGGTTCAGTATTTATAGTAGGAACAAGGTTCGAGTAGTGAGCGGGTACAAGGTTCGGGTACGTAGCGGCACAAGGTTCAGTATTTATAGTAGGAACAAGGTCGAGTAGTGAGCGGGTACAAGGTTCGGGTACGTAGCGGCACAAGGTTCAGTATTTATTGGATGAGCGAAGCGAAGACTTCAATTTCACTGAGTCACTGACCCCCAAAAAAATTTTGCTCGGGTGTTTTTTTTTTTTTTTTTGTATTTTTGTCTGTTTGCTCTCTACCGGGCAAACGGCATATCCGATCTTGATGAAAATTGGAGGGGACCTTCGAAATCTCTGAACTTAGAGCTGTATTGTTTTTGGGTACAATCGAAGAAATATTCGTGATGAATATCGTACTTTTACGATTTGTTTCGATTTTTTGTGCGATATTTTCGTGCCATTTGGGTTAATTCTGAGCAAACGGGTGGGGCTTCAACGTTCATATTATACATGGATAAGGTTATGGTGATGTAGTACCTTTTGAAAGAAAAAGTAGAAAAAGTTAGCCAGAATCCATAGAAATAATGCTTTTAATATAAGTTTTTTACGGTAAATAATAACAATTGACAAGTAACAATAGTAACTTGACAACAATCACCTACAATGCGTAGGCAACAAAACAAAGCACTTGCAAAAGTAAAGATATCCCACGCAAACTAAAAACTTAAAAAACTCATCCATCAACGCGACTAAAAAAAGCGTTTGCGAAGCTTCCTAGTAGTAGGAACAAGGATCGAGTACTGTGCTTTTTGTTTCAGTTATGCTCAGTGTCATGTTTAATTGGTTATGTTTTAGTTGGTTAAAATTTAATTCGTAAAATATATATTGTGGAATTATACTACCACCAAAAAACAGTACAAATAAGGTTTAATAGATTATTTGCAAGTTTGCTGTGTCATCATAGTTCGCAAGGTTAGTACTACACGTTCGTATGATGCAGTTCTGCCGGAGGCCATTATTATAATCACAATTGGAATTCAAACCCATGTCCCCTAGCTAGCACCATGTGTGTAGGATTTATATATGCAGATAGTTTTTAGATCATAAGATTTCAAATTGACACTTGCTCATAGTATGCAACAATTATATCCTAATTATATTCTCAGCGAATTCCTCTTACGACAAAGGGCAATTACCTAGCTTCATCAGTGGCTCATACGGTTGGGGCAAGTGTCCGAAGCAAGGACGTCGGTTCGAATCCCGCATAAGACATTGACTTTTGTTGTTGCCCGCCATCTCATATATCACCGCTCATCGCAACGAACAACACAAACACTTACAATAACAACAATAATTACACAACTCTTCAGGGAGTCGGCCTCTCCTACGTCTACATAGCGTCCAACGTGTAGCACGTATGAAGCGCCTGTAGCTGAACGAATCCGAGTTATATTATTTCGCTGCTCTGTTTTCGGTGCAGTCTAGACCAGCTCGCAATATCCGCGATATTAATGACTCGGTGGGTTGGAAAGGGGTATTGTTTTTGTGGTCAAGGCAAGGAGAAGCCCCGAGGCGCTTCCATCGAGGTCACTCGCCGTCGCTCGCCGCGCATTAGCTGGCAATGAACTTGGCCGGAGGCGATTCTAGACTCTCCTATCATCCCTCCAAACTATAGCTGGAGAAACTTAATTCACCAATTAATGCAAACTGGAGAATGCATTTTGATAAGTGAGCCAGTGGAAAGCAAGCTGCGATGGAAGAGTGTTCGTTGACATTGCTTGCACCTGCGTGCGTGGAAGAGAGAGGGGGGTCGATGCATTCTGTATGCTACGCTATCACTTTTGTTGATTTCAAAATCATTGGCCAATTAAACCAACAGTCGTAATGGAACTGAATAGCTAATAAGATGTTTATAACATTGACAAGGCAGGACACAAACTATTATGCCAACCACTGAGGGGCTCTGGTTATCAAAACAAACTAACCATCAACATCAACAAAGCGTTGCTATGAAACTTGTACGAATATCACACAATTCACACTTTGTCATGAATTAGTTTGATGACGCACGGTCGATATTTCGTAGATAGACTGATCGTGCCCTGTGATAGGTTTAATAAACAAAATTCAAATGGGTCAGGTGAAGATATAGAAGGTCAGCTTTTGACATGTTTTTGTTTTTTATTTCAATCAATGTACGACAAGTTAGGTAGGCCCTACCACGTACTCATTAAATTACAGCTTCTTGAAATAATTCAAGCGGTGATATTATGTTGACAGGCATCAGTCAAACAGAATGCACCTTCATCTTTAATGCTTCTCGAAGATTGCAGGGGGCGAGGAGACAGACGAACTGCGTTCACGGCCAACCAATGTCAGAGGTTGTCATGCACCTTGTTTTCTTGCGTTTTTATTAATCGGTCAGAAAAATTGGTTAATTTTTAATCAACTCTCAATAAACATACGATTTTCCTCCTTGTCAATGAAATCATACTTCGAAAGTGGTCAATACTCATAGGTACGTGGTACGATATTGGCTGGGTTGGACCGTTGAGTCGAAGCGTGGGCCGTGATGGCAAATAAACCCCGACGATGTTTTCATGAAAATCCAAAATACGCATATAACCATATAGTTATAGAGTAACATCATTATTTTTTGTTGCTTCGTTCTTCCGTTATTACTACTTTTTTTTTTTACGATTTTGGGTATTAAGTTTTGCAAAAAAATTTACTATTTGGATGGCTGATATTTTTATTGTTGTTTTATTGTCTATAGAACGAGGTATTTTAAAATTTGTGTCTTGATTACCTTACATTTTACAGTGTTTTACCTATTCCGGTACTTTTTTGGTATTTGTACCATCAAAAGAAAAAAATTGAAGATCTTAAGATACGAAAGTTATACATTTCAAAATACCTCATTCTACAGTCAAAGCCAGTAGTTTAGCCGAGGCAGTTTAACCGGTTCCCACTCGAACACCGAAGTTAAGCAAACTCGGCCTTGGTCAGGGGTAGAGATGGGTGACCGCTCTAGCCTGAAACTCACGTATATCGCTGGTTAGAGCAGATGGAGTGTTCGAGAGCTAGTGTAACGGCTTCGTTCTCCTCGACGTGGACGAACCTATATGACTGTCAAGGTAACACCGTCCTTTCGGATGGGACGTTAAGCCGTTGGTCCCCTTAATACTTTTCAAAAGGAGTATAGGCTATACATGCCGGTACCGGGTTTCTCCTCCGCCCGTCTGTTCATACTTCATCCTCATATATCACCACTCATCGTCTCGAATAGCCAAAGTGCATTAATATGAGACGTTAGGCAATATCCAATCCAATTCTATAGTCATAGATTAGTGTCAGCTACTATAAAAATATCAGCCGTCCAAATAGTATACTTTTTGCAAAACTAGGCACCCAAAATCGTTAAAAAAAAGTAGCAATAGAGGAAAAGTGCATCAAAAAATAATATATAATATGGTATTTTCAAACGCCTGTGATTAATGATCGTTCTCTATATATACTGTTTTATGAATATTTTGAATTTTGTTTTTTGGTATTCTGATTGTTGAAGCTGTAACCACGCCAGACATCACTGACAAGAATGTGGACTTCTTTAACAACAGAACTATCCAAAGTAAAATTATTTTGGACATTGCATTACACATGACCAATACCAGGCCGCTTCGCGAAAGCTGTTTTCAGTCGCGTTGATTGATGAGCTTTTTTAAATATTTCTGTCTAATGATTAGGCCTCTACGTTTTAGTATAAGTGGCATCTCATTACTTTTTTAAGTTCCATTACAAAATTATTTTGGTTAAATGATGATAATTTTTATGAAGTAGTATTAATTATGGTATTTCCAATACCAATAGAATGTAACAATCTCGAGACCCAAAGACATGCTTTTTGTACGCATTGCAGGTGATTGTTGTCAAGTTTCTATAGTCACTTGTTAATTACACCTGTAAAAGCTTTTATTAATACCTTTATTTCTATGAATTCTTGCCAACATTTTCAACTTTTTGTTTCAGAAGGCACTACATCACCATTACCTTAATGTACATGTAAAATATGAACGTTGTAGCCCCACCCATTTGGTCAGAATCGGCCCAAAAACCAGGAAAATATTGCATTTAAAACGAGAAAAATCGTAAAAGCGCGATTTCGATGAGAAATATTTTTTCGATTGTCCTTAAAATAAAATTAAAAAACATTAAAATCCAGTGATTTCAAACGTTTCCATAAAGTTTCATCAAGATCGGAGTAGCCGTTTGCCCGATCTCGAGCTAAATATTACGAAAATATCGCATTAAAAATCGAAAAAAAATCGTAAAAGTACGATATTCATGAGAAATATTTCTTCGGTTTTACCAAAAACGTGGCAGGTCTAAGATCACAGATTTCGAAGGTCCTCGCCAATTTTCATCAAGATCGCATAAAATGCCGTTTGCCGGGAGAGAATAGAAAAAAAGAAAAAAAAACACCCGAGCTAATTTTTTGGAGGGGTCAGTGAAATTGAAGTCGCTTCGCTCATCCAATCAACCTTTACTCTGGTAGTTACCAAATGATGTTATTCATCTTATATAGAACACGTTATGAACAATTCTTTATCCCAATAATTTTTCAGTTGATCATACTACAATAATTAAATCGACAAATTATGTATCTCATTTTCACAAGTCTCAGTGTTGGGGCAGGAACTTTTTCCAAGTTCGCGAGAATGAGTTCTTTTTTAGTGAACTTTTCAATGAACTTACTCTTTTTCAATTAATGAACTTGAACTTTTACTTTTTGAGGATGAACTTTTCAGTTTTAGAAAGTTCTTTAAAAAGTTCTTTCCGGGAGTCGAGCAGCTGTCGAGCTTGGAAACAATAACCAGAAATCGCTTTTCCATGATAGCCATACGCTGATTTTGACATGTGAACACGAAAAACTATAAATTGCTTTGCTTATTTCCGGGAGACTACGCTGGTCAATCGGTCACCCCTCCCACAAAATCGTTTGTTGATTATGATATTATTATATTATTCATACCACTTTTAACAAATTAGGGAAATGTTTTCAATGAGGAACTGTAGACGAACTTGAAATTTTCAAAATTTTAGATTTTAAAAGAACTTGGGATTTTTTAAGTTCATTTTTTGAGCTGTGAACTGAACTTTTCAAAAGTTCATTTAAAAACTGAACCACCCAACACAGAAGAGTCTAAATCTACAAATAACACCAAGATCACCTGGTAGTTAAACTTCCGTCATCTTAGCGATGCAGCTGGCTGATTAAAGTAATTAATTTGTGTGTTTAACAAACTAAATTAGAGACGTGCACACTTGTTTGACCGAACGTTATGTCATTGGACACGTTTGAAGACCATGCAGGTGGTAGTCCGATTAAAACAAGTACACATAGGCACGTTCTCAAAATATCATTTATTAACATCAGTGCATTTCCTAAATCTACCAGTTGATGACCATGGAGGTCGAGCTCTGGCCGGCGCATTCTCAACCGGCACAAATCTTAGGTTACATTGATTTTAACCTAATGAAATTAATAACGTTGCTAACTACGTGCGAGCATCAGGATTCGGCTCAGCGTATGAAGGGGGTAAAAATCATCATTTATAATCAAAGTCAGGTCATCATGGAAGAAAGGTCGCTTGCGTTGCTTGGACATGGTTTGCAAGGGTCAGCCAGGCATTAGACGATCAAGTATAATATATATATAAGATTTTTCTCTCGTTGGTCTTGTGGCTAGCATCTCTGCTTCCAATGCAGAAGGTCCAGGGTTCGATTTCCGCTAAATTCAGAAGTTTTTTAACTTCTAATTTGGACTTATGTCCATCAGTTCTTGTATTAGGAATTTGTAAACGGTGACTTAGAGCCGTCCTAGCAATGAGGCACATGATAAATTTAAAGTTGTTCTGAATCGGCCTCGTTGATTCTGGCTTTGATCCGCGAGTGTTCGCACTGTCCAATATCCATAACCACTGATTGCTATGTTTCCTATTAAAAATATCGATCTTTGGTTGGTTCTCACTCGTCGATTCCATCGGGCCTACAGGGTTCGCTTGGTCGCTTTGGTTTACTTTCCCCCCACTGAAAATCATTTAAATGACTGAGTAGGTAGACTCTAAATATCAATGTATTTGTTTAATTTATTATTTATTAATTAATTAATTAATTTTTTTTTCTTTCTTTCTTTCTTTCTTTATTTTAAGTTAAGCAGAATCGGGCGTGGTCATGGGTAGAGTGGGTGACCGCTTTACCCTGAAACTCACGTATACCGCTGGTTAGAGCAGATGGAGGGTTCGAAAGCTTGTGTAACGGCTTCGTTCTCCTTGACGTCTGCTCGGCAGTCCGGGTTAGTGGAGGAACCTATATGACTGTCAAAGTTACACCGTCCTGTCGGATGGGACGTTAAGCCGTTGGTCCCCTTGGTACTTTTCGAAAGGAGTAGGCTACGTGCCGGTACCGGGTTTCCCCTCCCTCCCTTCTGTTCATGCTTCATCCTCATCTATCACCACTCATCGTCTCGATTAGCCAGTGCATAAATATGAGACGTTAAGCAATATTAAATCAATCAATCAATCAATTTGTTGTTTGTTGCGTTGTTGGATGAGCGTAATTGGTGCACTAAGTTGCCAGTGTTACGCGGATTTTTACTGTTGTTGTGTGAAAAAAATCATTAATTAGTCGAAGATTTTTTTTAAATAAATGAAATTAAATAAAAAATTAACTTATTTTTTTAATTAATCGTAATTTTTAAAAAAGAAAAAAATCGCAAAAATGAAATTTTCATAAGAAATAGTTATTCAATTGCGCTCAAATTTTACACAAATATATTAATTCATAAAATTAAGGTTCTGTGAAAAAATCATTACAATAGGATAAAGCATGTAGGTGTTATAAGTCAAAGAATTGTTTTAAAATGAAAAAAACCGTAAAATTTCGATTTTCATGAGAAATAATTTTTCGATTACGCTCAAATTTCACACGAATATCTTAATTCATAAAATAAAGGTTCTATGAAAAAATCATTACAATCGGATAAAGCATGTAGGAGTTATAAGTCGAAGAAATGTTTTAAAATTCGAAAAAATCGTAAAATTGCGTTTTTTATGAGAAAAAATTCCCGATTGCGCTAAAAAACGTGGCAATTCTAAGTTCAGAGATTTCGAAGCCCTCCATTAAATTTCATCACAATCGGAGTATCGGTTTAGCCGGAATCGTGTTAACAGACACACAAAAATACAAAAAGAAAGAAGAATTAAAAAAAAAACATTCCGGATTTTTTTTCCAGTGTAGTGAAATGGAATCTTCGCTTCGCTCGCTACGCTCATCCAATGATTCGCTTCAAGTTTCTTGGGTTATTATGTAAATACGCATGGCTGGCTCGTGGAACTCAAACCACGGGAATCAGGATGTGTCTGGCTAGGGAATAAGACGGATAGGGAAGCATAGCAACCTATTCACTTTGGGGTAATGTAATCAGGTATCAAAATTGTGCTTGAAATCAGTGTATCACAAAAGAAATGTGTTTTTGATATAAAATAAAATAAATATTGTAATGAAAGTTAGTTTAATTACAATCAAACCCCAATACTTATCCACAATGACAAACAAAACTACGCAGTCACAACACAGATTGTTAAAGAACAATTCGTAAAATGTCACTCTCAGGTCAATTAATTTTAATTTTTGATTCAATGCATATCGTCCCTATTATTGTTATCATTATAAAATCATCATTATGTCAGCGGTATGGGTATCAACTGCAATAACTAAATAATAGTAAAGTAATTTATTCTTAACTATTTTTTACATATAATTGTTATGTAGGTACAATGTTAATATAAAATTGATTTAATTTTAATTTTTTATTATAATTTGTAATTATATTATAATGCTTCACATTATTGTTTTACATTGTTTGTTTAATATCTACAAATATTTTCTAGAAAATGGGGAAGTGCAATCTTTCCTACAGGTTGAAATATAGTCATTGCATTCGTGACCATAACTTCCGTAAAATAAACCAAGGGTCACGAAAGCTTACGAAAAATAAAATAAATTATAATATCTGATGTATCTCAATCAGTGTTATGATCGAGGCTTATCTCGAAACGAACGACGTCTAAGGCAGCACTGTTTTAGTACGTGTTTCTTGAACAATACATACCACTCGCAATCGAACGTGCTACAATAATGGTTGATATTGGCAGAGCATGCCAGAGAGGAAATGTAATGCAGACTTTTATTGTTTCCGTAACTGTACACACGTGCGTATTTCCAGCACTTTACTATGACCTCTACGTTCACGGCGAAGCAACATGGTTGAAACATGTTGTTTATGAGCCACGCAGTTTTAGACAGGTGTACTCATGGGAGTAGTCCGTCAAGTCCTGGCGGCCGGCTGACTCGACTCGGCCGGTACGTACCTCGGCAGAACGCCGCGGCCCCAGCCTAGTCCGTCAAGTCCTGGCGGCCGGCGGACTCGACCCGGCCGGTACGTACCTCGGCAGAACGCCGCGAGTCCTCTCATACAAATCTTGTAAATTCAAATAAATACCTCTATTTTTTAAATGCCTTTTTAAATTATGATTATTCGAAACGATGAGTGACGATAGATGACGATGAGGACAATTACAAAATACCCATGCCTTATGCGGGATTCGAACCCATGTCCTCGTAGAGCCATACGCTTTGGACCAGCGCCCTAATCGTATGTGCTACCGCAGACGGCTTAGGTGATTTGTATTATTCGTAGTGAATAATGATAAGATGGGTAGTGATCGGTGGGTAGTAAAGGTAACTTTTTCAAATTAAGCATTTTGTAGTCTCAAAATTTTTTTCGTTTCACCAAAACCCTAAATGTGGTGGTGGTGGGGGGGGGGTGGGGGATTTGTAGCATTTTCAAAGATGTATTGTATATTCTAGCGGTGGTATCAAACCCTTCAGCTGGTTTTATTTCTTGTTGCTTATGCATCTAATTTCAGAATATTTGTACTTTTTAGTGTGTAGTGTAGGATAGTTACCTCAAGCCATGCCTTACGCGGGACTCGAACCCAGGTCCCCCTGTGTAATACGCTTCGGACCTACGCACCGTGAAAGGCATTCAAAACTGTATGTTCACTGATGGAGCATTAAAAGTTAAAACCCAATAACAATATATTTTCGTATCTCTTTTATAGCTGTGTAATGTATATGTTGTTGTGTAGATGTCCGATTTGTTTCATCTTTGTCCAAATATAGGCATAGTTTTAGTTTTCGAAATAAAATTGTGAATAGACATCGGGCGGGAATTCTAGGAAGCGATTGAGGATTGATACGATGGTATTTTACAACGAGGGGCTTTGAAAACTTGCTTTGAAATCTCACGACATGGCAATGTTAACTCTCAGTTCTAACGTTAATTGACAATAATATCATTATCGTATTTAAACACTCAGTAATCACCCATTACATAAGCATTCCAATATAAACAATCCAATCGATCTGGAATCTCGCGTAAACAGCGCGTAATGTCGTGTGTACCCTACGGTTTGACCATCCCACTCAATCGTGCTACGTGGTTTACCTTACAAAAGCGGAAACGGGAAAAGAGCATTCTTCATTTGAAGAAAAAGAAGTAATTCCAGTTCAGGTCGGTGTAAAATAATTGCGCAATGAACTGAATGCAATACCTGTTTATGGTTCACTTCAATACAACATAAGAGGGCGTTGGGGCGAAGGGGGTGGGGGCAAGTAGTAAATATAGTATTGTTGAGCTTGAGTTACTGCAAGAGGAGTGAGAGGTTACCGCTACCAATGGCATAATTATATATTTCGGGATACACCTGTACACGGACATCTCCCAGTAGAGATTATTGGCAGGGAATGAGCCGCGAGCCTTCAGTTAGGGTGGCCGTTGTTCGAAATGTAAACACTTTACACTAGCGCTCAACTCTGAACTGTATCGGCTAAATTATCGGCATTCATAGACATATTGGCGTTTTATAACATCACTCATATTATCTCCGTAATGATGGTCAGAAACTAAAGAGATGGATTCACCCCAACCTTACCTGGCCAGTAGACATGGAAGCAGTACGGAGTGTTCCGTAGCTTTCCATGCACTTGAGGATATACCAGTATACATAGGTACTGAACTTCGCTCATCAAAATTCATTTCCAATTTATTGACTTATTGAGGACGAGTGTAAAGGTATAAAAAAAAGTCGCTTTGCTGTTGGTTCTCAATGAAAGGCGCAACATTCTCCACACCCAAGTGAAGACTGACTTTGCGGCCGGACTGACTGCTTTCCTCCGCACATATCACCGTGTGCGAGGTTGGTATGTGGATCAGGTCACTGCTTCGCCGTCACGTCGGCTTCCACTCGCCGGGCATCGCCGTCAAAATCATCACCTAACGATATCACACTAACAAAATATCAATTCAGTTTCAGTTTTATGTTTCTTTCTCATTTAAAATATGTATAAGCCACGTCCAGGACATTTTTGTCATAAAACATAAACAAATATCATTTCACAATGTATAAACATTCAAGGTGTTTGCAGCAGTGAACCATGGAAATACGCACTTTATTAGCTGGAGGTTTATCAAAACGATGTTTATGAATTCACAGCATGTGCACTCTTATCGAAAGATCAGGAACAAATTAGCGATCCAGAGCGATTGAACAAAGTTGGTCCGTGATTCTGGAGCCTGGTCGGGACCGAGTAGGCCCACCAGTATTCCCGGAAGTGGTTTCAAATACGCACGCTTTGAACCGATCATTTACGCAATAATATCGCGGCACAACGGGCGAACTACTTGTTATCATTAGTGAGTGACCTTGAGCATAATCCCATCGTGACCCTCCTACGTGACCTTTGCCTCTGCGACCATACATCACGAGCTAGCCATAACTACATTCCAAGACACAGCTAACACCTTATTCATTTCCCGACAGATCTTATTCCAAATGCTACCGGCGCCTATTCCATATTACCTTATCCAGTAGAGTTCGATAGCATGAAGTTGCAAAGTCGAGCATTTAGCCTAGTTCTTTGAAACTCGTCCATCCTTTCCCCGGAGCTACTCAAGCCTACACGCCCAACCGTGTCAGTTACCTTGTGTGGTGGACAGTGGACGAGGGGGGGCCCCCGGGTAAAACAATGCGCTCCACTGAGCTACATTCGTACCACTATCGATTATCTCTGTGTGTGTGGTGCGTCTTCATGTGTACGATGTGTTATTATTATTATTATTATTATTATTATTATTATTATTATTATTATTATTATTATTATTATTATTATTATTATTATTATATTATCATTATTATTATTATTTCAAATTTAAGGCTTTCGCGGCCCGGTAAATAATTAACACAATTAATTGGTCGGGACATTTCGCCACGTCGAATCTGCTTTTTTTACTTTTGAGGTTTCAGCCCAACTGTGTGGGCTATCCTCAGAAAAAACTTACAAAAATAAAAGACAAGACAAGGCGTTACTTAGAAAAACAAAATAACACAACAAACCGTACCATGACCAGGCCCCACGTCTTCTATAAAAATGCATTACATTCTTATGACTTCTCACACCCACAATATCACATTTGAGAATCTCTGGAACGTATACGATCACTCCGTCGGACTTCACGTTATTGGGGCTGATCTAGTTCTGGGACAGGGAGAAGGTCTGTATTCGAAACCGGGAGTAAACGTAAAAAAATAACAAAAGCAATAAAAGCAGATTCGACGCGGCGAACTGTCCCGACCAATTAATTGTATTATTATTATTATTATTATTATTATTATTATTATTATTATTATTATTATTATTATTATTATTATTATTATTATTATTATTATTATTATTATTATTATTATTATTATTATTGTGTGTTTATTTTATTTACTTTTTGTATTTAATCTGTATAGGTGTTGGTTGTGCATACATGTAAGTGACCGGTGCGCTCTCAATATTTGTTCTATGCGCCCCACTAATAAGCTGTTTTGCAGCTTAGTGGGAAAATATTTATGTTCCGAATAATGTATATTGCAAAGTATGTACAATAAAAAATAAAAAAAACAACTTATTATTAATATTATGTCAAACTTTGTATAATTATCACATTGTTTAGACTAACATGTCGGTAATTTCAATAAATCAAATTTCAATTATATTAGGTTAAGTGTTCAGAAGTGAATAAATCCTTATCTTTAATAAACATGGTTCCACAGATAAGCCGCATGCGCAGTTTGTGGAAGGTCGAATGTATGAAACATGTAAGGTTAGGTTATGAAAGAAAGAAATGTATCTACAATTATTATTATTATTATTATTATTATTATTATTATTATTATTATTATTATTATTATTATTATTATTATTATTATTATTATTATTATTATTATTATTATTACTTTATTGGATGTATTTCTTACAAACTCGGTCAAAACCGGAGCTAACATGTTGGACGGACTTCCGTCAAGTACTTCCATGTGTACCTAGCCTGATGGAAGTCTTAATTGTATTCAGTCGAGTTACTAGAAACAAAAATGAAAATAAACAATGTTTTGGTTTCGGTCACAAACTTTACCGGGCGTGGCGTGTGTGTGTAACTGTAATGTTTCGCCTTCTGTATAGCCACAGCCAGCCACTAAACTTGTTAACTAACTCGTATTGTCCCGATAAGCCTAGTTGCCGAATGAGCTTCACGAATAATAATACGCTGGGTCGATCTATTTTGCGTCTAAACAGGTTTTCTTCTAATTTAAAGGAGTGATCGGATATGTCGTGCTGAGCCGAGGTGGCCGCCATGGGGCTTGAGCAACCTGGATCCAGCTGGAAACCAGAGCAAGTGTGCGTGAGTGTCAGTGTCAGCGGGTGCCTTACCGGTTCTCGGATCGGATCGACTCAAGCTACGTTCCGGGATCGAGGTTCGTGCACCTGCACCAGAGCCATGTTGATCAAGTCTCACACCGTCAAGATCACACCATATTATAATGATAATAATAATCATTTGTATCATCACATTCACAACCATTACCATTTTGGAAGCCAACATCGTTAGTATCCAGTAAAGCGAGACTGTCTAACAACCACTACAGTTAACAAAACCACGTGTTAGAGTGTGGTTTACGCTGTTACGCACCACGAAGCAAAGTCATTGGTGCTCGCGGTAGGAGTGCAGCCGCAAGACGCAAGGGTTTGGAGGCATGTATTGCGGCAATTAGTCTTAGGGCGCGCGCCTCGGAGATCTATAAAGCCTGTTTAAAATTCGTTAAATTAATATGCACAAGGTCATTACCATGTAAAACATTGCCACGGTCGACATTTATGAAATGCATTCACGGCGGTGGACGCTAAGAGCACAGAGGAGGCCAGAATTGATGGTGAAGAGTAGAGAATATGAGAGTAAGATTGGAGATGATTGTCGAGTAAAAATGTGTGTGAAAATATTGAAAATGTTTGCCCCGTCTGTGGTCTCCAGTCTCCACTGTCACCTCGAGATGTTATTTATTTGAGGGATCCACCTCCACACCGACTGTCTATTTGATCGCCTTTTACGATGTGGTCTGGGTCTATTCTACCCTGGTGCTCCCATTCTATCCCGGGCCCAGCCAAGAAAGCGCGGGTGGGTACTAGGTTGACAACAACACAGCTCCCGACTTGATGCATCAAGAAGAGAAGACAGGCACCGACGAAGACGATGACATCACGAAGACCGAATCCGCCAGTCATCTGAGTAAATCAGTTTGGATTTATACATCTCGAATCCAGTGTGTTGTGTTGTGGTCACTTGAATCGGTGACCTTGACCGCAATTTACGCTCGTCAGTCTAGCGACTCAGCGTGGCGGAGCCGTCCCACAGTGCCGCTTCCCGTAAGGCCATCAACCTTTTTTTCCCCCTATGCCATCATTACTACCTGCGTAAGACCATGTTACACTGTTGCCAAGGGAATTGATTATTCCCCTTAGGCCACCCCGCTTCATAGAAAATACAAAGAAGGTTTGTTGGCTTGGGTAATTGATTATTCCCGTAGAGCCAAAAGGTTTGAATGTGATATGTGTTAGGCCCCGTGGTTCTTCTGCGTTGGGGTATGATTTATTCTTTTAGTGAGCGATACTCCATCGATGTCTATTGATCGCCTTACGAAATGTGTCTACGTTTTCCTAACGGGAATAAATCAATTACCCAGGCCAAAACACCCGACACTTACGGTAACGATGCAACACGCTTGCCCCAAACGGGATAAATCATTACCCCAGGCCAAAAAGACCTGTATTTCCATAATGAAGACGCAGACTCGTAGACAAAGGCCGCCAGTCATTCCCTTAGGCATCAATGCTTCCTCAATCCTTGTTCGACGTGAAATGTGGTCATGGGGACCTAAACCGTATGCTTACGGGCGGCAGTGGGACAGACACCAGCGTGGCAGGTACGCGCGGCGCTCGTGATCCCATGTGGCTCGTGACCAGCACAAGACTCATCTTCTGAATCAAACATTCACTCGTAATAAACACAAACTTAGGGTGGGTGGAACATAGCCTCACTCTCGGTCATACAGCAACATATTTGAACACGAGTGGACTCACTAAGCCAAGGGGTAGTTCATAAATGATGTCACACAACTTTTTTTTTGGGGGGGGGGGGGGATTGGGGTCATTAACTTGTGGGAGGGGGTTATGCTTGCTGTGACATCCATACTGCACTGCATATTTTTCTGTTTTTTTTTGCAAACATATATTTTCATCATTTTATATACGTTCTAGTGAAAATCGAGATGAAAATTATAACTGAAATATTATATCTAGACGATTCGGCGACTGATTTTTCCCCCAATAAAAACGTCACCAGAAAATGATTTATGGCAACTGGCGGGGCGGGGCGGGGTGGGCGTGGGAGTTGTTGGGTGGGTGAGGGGAGAAGTTTCTATATTTGACACATAATTTAACGGTAGGGGGTCACACTTTTTGTGAGAACTGTGCCAAAAGGTGACCCGGCCGCCCGGGGGAGGGCGTCTCATTTGTTAAAATATTGTGTGACCATAAATGTTCAAAATCAATTTTTAGCAACGATGTTTTGTTTATTGTTGTTTCAACAAACCTTGGTATTCCGCTCCACATAAGTGTTTCTGAAATTACCGCCGGACAAAACTTGCATTTGTACCACCTTACAAAAGAATACACCCATTGTAACATTACATTACACAATCACAACTCCGGCATGTGGTTCACAGTGCACGCTACAAAATAGTTTGTTACAGATTATTTATTCATTGTTTTTGTTGCATCTTTATCGGCTTAATTGTAAATTCGTAAAAGTTAACGTCGGTAGTTTTAGTTTGGTATGCAATTGCATTCCGTCTCATCCTAATCATACGAACTGTAAGATTATTTCTGTCCACGATGAAGGCTACGAGCCTGCCCCTAGCTATTATAGCAGAACAGGTCAGAAGGTATTCTTTCTTTCAGCCCCTCGCCAAACATGAGTTTCACTCTTCATTGAAGTGAGCCCTCGGCAGTCAGTCAGTAGGTCATGTGGGGAGGTTCCTGGATGTAAATAGGGGCGAAACACAAAACAACCCAACAACCAGCGAAAGTTGTCTAAATAAAAGAAGATGTCATATTGTGTGTTGGGACTTCAGAAGAAAGCCGACCGGAGTTCCTATGAGAATTACATGGTTATGCTGAACAATGAGTGTCTTCTTCATATTCTATGCTCTCAGGCACGTTGTGTTGTGATTTGTTATGGTTCCTTCCACTTCCATACAGACTTTTATGAGTCAACATTCAAACTTACAAACAAGTCATTCCATAATATTGATTTCAAACTCCACGTGCATGCATTAAAAAAATGTTTAAGAATAATTGTCCGTGTGTGACAAATTGTAGCCAACGATTTCAATTGTATGCATGGTAACTGTATGAATCGAGAGACATAGTGCTCAATGTGTTCGTCAGTGGCGACAGATGGGGACTACTGCCCCCCCCCCACCCAAAAAAAAGAAAGAAAACAAAACAAGTGCTAGTTACGCCACTGGAGTCCGGATCTGTTAGTGTTGGATTTCAAGCAGTTGTGCTATCCAAAAATCAATTATGGGTATTTGGTTCTTGGGTAAAAGAACATGATTTTGTAAAATGGTGGGTGGGTCTGTAAGGGGGGGGGGGGGGGCGCCCCAGTCACTGCGGGTCGCCGGGGAGTACAGCCACGGAGAAGTGTTCGAACCTTACCGTGTGATTACGGATGTATTTATTTATTACATTTGTTTGTGGTGACTAGTGATGATTGTTGTGATAGCAAAATTATATTATGTTCTTCGACATGAAATAGGATCTCCTCATTTGTACCCAGACACACCCACCCACCGTATAGCGTATCGGTATACCCTGATTAAAGTGTTATACTGAGGGTAAAGGGTGTATATTTATTTTTTGGGCTTACGCAGTGCCATGATACACGCGTATACCCCCATATGACACCCATGACAAATTATTTATATTATACGTGTATGTGATTTGTTGTAAAATGAATCCAAAGATTCAACGAAAGCATATTTTTCATGTTTCTTACATTCCTCAAAAACAGATTATTTTCATTATTCCCATCACAAAAATTCACATTACAAATCATAGGTCCGCTATTTGCATATATCCGTTTGTTTTTTACGTAATAAATGTTTGGAATAAACAAATCATAATTATCAATCATATTACAATATTTCCATATTTAGCTAATGCCATGTTCGACATAAATTTGTAGCCCTAAGTAGGGCTTCTTTAAAAGTATTTTCGAGCACCCTATTTTAATTGATTCGTTGATTATTTGACAGTTATGCCATAGCTTAAAATATACGTATTGGAATTTATACGGTGTTGGCTAAAGCAACGACCCGATGGAACGAATGGAGAACCAGCAAAGAAAGTTGAAACACAATAATGTTGTCAGGTGTACTCAACTGAACGTGGAAACCATGATTGTTTTCTCACTTCTGACTGATATCAAACCTTTACTTTGATCGACAGTAATTACTTGCTTTGCTATCGTTTCATCTCCCAAGTGTAGGCCTTGGGATTCGCATCATTAACTTGATCAAATTTATGTCTGAACGGTATGGACGATTTAATTTTAATTGAAACTTTTTTGCATATCAAAGTAATTACTACCTTCGCAAATTACACTTACCTAATATACGAGCTAATATTTTCTAGAAAATGTTCTATGCAAGTTAATGGACATCAAGGTCTATAAAACAAAGTAAAACGTTACATAATGATAAGGCAGGAATTCATTGTTCGCATTTGAAACTTTTTATCGAAGACAACTACTTTTGATCGACGGTAAATATGCATGTTGTGATCCAAGCTTGGACAAATTCGAATTTAAATTTGAAGTTGTAACTTTCTTCTTTCATTGGTACCACAGTATAAACATTATATTCGTACAGTAATGAATGAGATTTTATTCAAACGCGCTTCGTTAGTAGTTCACGCGGGCTTATTGTTTAACATATTCACTAAATAACCATGTGAGAATTTAATTCAACATTTTCAAACGTCTTTTCACACAGATTTCAGATTATGTTTTAGCTCTGCACTGGCTAGTAGTTGGTTTATAAACGAAGCCTTCTTCTACAGCAGGTGTGGATCTCGACAGCGCTAGTCGGCACACACCGCACATGGCACACTTGCCTCGCGAGGGACCAGGCGCTACAGGGCCCTAGTTCTTCATGGCGCATAGGGTCCACGCCTAGCCCTTCGAACCGACAGCCAGTTCCTCGCAACACGGGCTCCAGTTCGCAATGTCCCAAATAGCATTTTGAACTTCTATTTACGTGGAGTTGCTGAGGTTTCATCTTCTAGTAAACGGTTAATAACATCGGTACCATATTTCACACGAACGTTAACACCAAAGAATCAATCTACGACATCCAGTACGCGTATCCCTAAATTCATAAATTGATTTTGAATAAAATCATGCTGAAACCTCCGTAATTTACTCAACTTTGGTCAACTTCAATAATTTATTCCAAGTGTAGGCCTACAGATTTTTTAAACGCAAATTTTCATACTGGATATCATCGTTTCGTTTTATACTATAGGTATAAATCGTAAGATATACATGCGGTTTGATGGGAATTTCCTGAATGGAAACCCATGTTTTGGATTTCCCATTTTTTCACGTTTTGGACTTATATCTCGCAATGGATCTGCTTAGGTTTTGCAACCAAGTGCAATAGGAAAGTACTTAATAAGCATTCATACAAATTTTGGTAATGATATTACCAACCGTTCAGCAGAAATCATCAACACCTGAGTGAGCGCCTTGTCTCTCTGAAAATCCGGATTTGTTCAAAATAATGAATATTTTGTGAATAAATCATATTGGTTTCGCTCGTAAGTCATCAGTATACGTATGCAGCAGTGGACTGTGCCTTGTCTGTTGAGCCATGCGGAGGTTACAACTGAAGCGCTGACGAGGGTGCAGGATTGCCCTCTCTGATTGCATGGCACGAGAAGCAATTATCGCGATTTGCTGATCGAGCTTCAATTTCACTAGGTTTTCCGCCGTGTTGGTTTCATCATACTACCCGAAATGATTCCTCGTATTTAGTACCTCGCCTAGCTCACGCGTCTTCTTTTCTCACGTTGACTCTCCGCCGCACTTCGCCGTGATGATGATTGGGTGCAACCACACGTGTCAAGTTGTGTAACCGCTCGCTAGTAAGGTTATATTATGGTGGGATAGTTTCTCCATGTTATATACACACAAACATGCAATCTACGCCCATTCAACCAACACCATCGGGAATCAATCAAGTATATGCATTCATTGAAATGAAATATATGACCCCCTTGTTCCTCACTACCCTTCACACCGAGGAAACCAACCCTTCAGATCGACTCGACGACCTCACATGTGAGAGTCTGGAGTCTTCTGAAATCATAGGGGTTTCCCGGTTAGCATTGACTTTATTCGTTCCTATTGTATAGCATGTTGATCCCTTGATCGCCATTCCTCTCCAGTCCCACTGAACGCAAGACGTCCAGGTAGGCTAATAGTGCACCGGCGCAAGAGGCAGCCAAGGAGTAAGGGCAGCTGGTCCAGTCAAGTGTTTGGCTTCGGCTAGTACTGTACTACATTGCACACCATGACAATGCCGCTTGTGCTCAAAGACAGTCGCGCCGTATGCATAGTCTGCGAAGACTGCATGGGAGCTAGGTGGATGATATTTGAATCTCGTTTATAGGAAAACATCCAGCTAAAAATACAATTATTTCCTAGTTTTGTTGCAATTTTGTTTAATAATAACGCGAGAAAAGAGAGGCATATACACCACGCACCACGTATACCTCTCTACCTGCAACGCAACATCGGATTGATAATATTATCAAACTGGGTGGTCGTCAAGAAAGTCACAATCACACATACACAGTCGTAGGTTAACAGTGTTGTGACTTATCTAGATGAAATTTATGTAGATAATCTATCTAGATAAAATCCGTTATCTATTATCTTTTCTAGATAAGCTTTTTGATGTTATCTTTTTCTATTATCTAGATAAAATATTATCTAAGCTTTTTAGGCTTTCAGAAAACAATTTTTAAATAAAAAATAAGCAATAATTTAGACAAAAATATAATAATTAATCACCCTTTTAAATGAAAAAAATTCTCTGCTAGTTTTCTTAGTTTACTATGTTATCTTGGTCGTAGTTCCGCATATTTGAAAATTCTTATAGATAGGCATGTCAACTTGTCAAGTCTGACAAATATTACGATTGAAAAGAAAACTGTTGTTGGGGGAAAAATAATGTTAGTAAAAAACACGTCAATCACATTAATTATTATCTTTTATCGAAACAAAATTAGCTAGATAAATATTTTATATCTTATCTTTTATCTCTATAATTTTCTACGTCTTATCTTTTATCTTATCTAGATAACGTTTTGGAGAGTTATCTTTATCTTTATTTAGATAAAAAATAAATTATCTAGTCACAACACTGGTTATCAACTATGACTCACAATGAACAGGCACGTTACGGTTTACCAAAATATTCCTTTGGTTTTATAACTAAATCCGAAAGCATCCTGCATGATTGCTCTCCATTTGAATTACTTTCTATAACTGAGTAGAAGTTTTAAGTAAATATAAAAGCCAAAAAATGTGCATATGACATTATTTATTTATTTATTTATTTTTGATTATTTAATTATTTATTTTTTTATGATTTTTTTATTTTTTTATTTATTTTTACTTGTTTTTTTTTTATTCATTAATTAATTTATTTATTTAACGTCTATCCAATTCGTTAAAAAAATGATTTACAAAGGAGGACAACAAAATAAATCTAATTACATTGATGCAAACACAACAATGAACTACAGTTAAGTAAATATTTGAAATAGTAATATTACAACAATTCCAGCATCGAGATATGAGTCTCAGTTGAAAAGAACAATATGTTCTTGATTATAGACGATTCTTCAGACCCAAATAATGATATGATAAGGTAAGGTTTTGACTTAACTAATCAGTGTACCATTGTGATACGAAACGTGACTTTATCAAATCTTTGTGTGGAAGGTGATGTTTTGAGCACATGTTTGAGTTCATTGGTGATAAGGAGTATGTTACGAGCAAGTGCCGATTATGTTTGTAATACATTGCAAATATAAACATGCACGGGTGAGCGCGAACGTCGTAACAGGCACCAACATGCAGGCATGGGTACGGGAGGATACCTAATAATCAACAGCGCGGCCAGGAAGGTTGCAAAAGATAATCGCCGTGCGTTGATATATTCGGGTGCAGCGCCGGGCTATCCACTGAAACAGGTTCAGCGCTTGTTCTCGCATTCACCCCCTACCATATTTTCACCAAAAACATGATGTATAAAGCCTTGTTGTATATAGCAATGCAAAATAAATTAACGCATGTCAATCGGACATCATTTTTGGTATTGACCGGGGGATGTGAAACACGCACATAGGCAGCCAGTACTGATCCAATGAATGTTAAACTCTAATCATGGAAAGGAGCTTCACTCACTCCTGTATTTGTAGTGTAAGGTGACTAAAAGATTTGTTTACATATATGTCTAAAATCTCATATACCGTATATATAGTTTATTTAGCCCACATTAAATCTGTTCGCATTGTTTCGCCTTCGTAAATACAGCCTACTCAAATTATAAAATAATCCGAGTATATACTATTGTGTTTTAAGTAGCTTTTTGTTAGCTGTACATATGGTTACTACACCTGGTCGAACATAGTAGACTATAATACCAAAGTTGAAAGTTGGATTTTAAACGGGGACGGTTTTATTGTGAGAATATCATGATGCGATGTCCGATATTTTAAATATTCTTTAAACGGAATCTATATTTTATCGTTGTAATGTTTACTCGGGCTGTGAGCGTCAACCCCATAAATAATTCTCTATACGTGTGCATGAAACTGGTATCGCAGCTTGGAATAAAGTGGACTGAGCTAGGGAATAAGTTTAACATGTAATTAAGCAACATCACCTTGGTAGATTTTATTTTTGTGTGAGTGCCGCTTTTGCATAAGAAGACAAACTTGAAGAAGAATGTTCTTTAAATTCGACATTACATATTAAATTAATAAAATTAAAACATGACTGAGTAGACCAATGAATGTTAAACTCTAATCGTGGTAACCACGGGTTTTAAACTCGTGATTAGCATGTGTACCGGGCGGAGGGCCCATGGTATAATAACTTGGAGTAGACTAAATATTGAATTGTTATAGCTGTTGCAATTTCAACTAAAGTGATCGTTTTGTATGCGCAAAAACGAAAGTATATGACGTTGTAGGAAAATAGGTGCCTATACAACAATTTGCTGTATAAGTTATGCATGCATAGGATTTAAATTCGCTATTCACTTTCGTATTTGTTGTACCTATGTTAACGAGGGAATTTCGTGCGTTTTCTTCTATAGGTTTCCTGAGTTCAGGCGTTCAGGTGAATGCAAGGATAACTCATTACTAACACCATAGGAACCTTATTATTCATAAGTCACCTGAAGAGGGTCACACCGGGTGAAGCTAATGTGATCCCACAACGAACATAATATAAGATAAGGGACGCACACCCCACATTCCAGTAACACCTCTTCGAAGATCGTCGTTAAAGAAATCTCAATAATATGCATGCTATAAAACTAATCAAAACATTTGTATATTTTGAAACTTATAGAAGATTTTACTTTACAGTCAGATATGATTTTAGCGCTTCACGAGGGTATTTCCGTGAATTTACGTATTTTTACACTGCTATATAAAATATAACATAAATCAAACCTAAATGATGGATCTAGGTGTGTACTCTGGTATTCATACTTATACACACCAAGTCCATGCAACCTGTTTTCTAAGAAGCTAGGATTAGTATTATTATTATCATTATTGCTCTTATAAATCGCTGCAATCTAGTTCGAATGGATGTGTCCGTGACTCCGTGTGATGTGGTGTGGAGTGTGGACTGGTTGATCCAGAAATACAAGTATTCATGATATGAGAGGTAGGTGCATGCGTACATGTACTGCATACCCTTCCTGCTTCACACATTACATTTTACACATTAAGCCGGGATTTTATTCTGAGGCATTTTTAAACTGGAATGAATATTTCAACGTACATAATGCGACTGCATGTTTGTATGATGAGAATGAGATTGAGTGGAGAGTGAGTCTACGGACTTACTTTCTTACTCAACTAAAGGAACATACTTGTCGTGTTTTCGCGTTGTGATGCGCGCCACGCGGCTTGTACAACTCAGTTCGAGTTTCGGAGATTGAACTTGATGCGGCCTCTAAGCCCGCTAGCATATAGGCCTGGTTTCCAGGATGTGATAGCAATAATTAGTAGAATCTGTATTCTAATGCGCGGGTGAGAGGAGTGATTGCTTCGGACGGTCATCTAATGCCGGAGGACTTGGGGGACCAGGTATGGAAGAGTAGCCAACTTCATGGATTTATAAGGGGTGGTGGTGGGGTAAGTGACAGTATACAGTTTATGTCGGTTATGATTTTATGCGATTGTAAGATAATGTGTGTGGGTGGGGAGTTAAAACGAAGGTCAATATTAAATAAATGTCTTCTATCGTTTGATGGGGGTGGGGATGTAAATCTTCAAAGTTAACATTAAATTAATATTATTTAAGTTTGGGTTGACAGGAAAACTAAAGCCCTATCAACTTCCTACGAATTTTGTTGACATCCAAGGTGTAAATATGTATTTCGTTTAAGTACTTACATCATTGTCGTCCAGATATGCGTAGACCTCCAGCTTGTCAAGTCTGATGGTTCCTTGGAAGGGGTAGATGATTGTTCCTTGTGGTATCCTAGCGTTGGTCCACACATGCACCCTCATCTCATTGAGTTTGTTTGCATTTCGATCTCCGTTGATGAGACGGGGCCCGGCCACCACCAGCGACAGCTCTTGGGGGATCAGAACGCAGGTCTCCATCGTGGCTTCGGGGGTGTCCTAACCCATACAACACTCGCACCCGGCACAAACGTTAGCGTCCAAAGAAAATTTGTTTAAATATTATTAAAGTTTTCTTTGAAAAATAAAACAATCCGCGAGATTTTTTTCTCAATTTGTCGAACACTCGCAAATAAGGGCAACAAACTTGAATATGATGCGTCTCGTTATCTCTGAATACTGTCTTCGCGCACGTACTACGTCTGACCTTGAGGAAGTATCGTGGTCAACTCCTACCACACCACTAACTAAGCAAAGCGTCGAGGATACAGTGTTCACATCTCCACGTGTTCGGTCCCCCCTCGGAGGCGCTCCAGCCGGCCCTCGCTCTCTCTTGGCCAATCAGAAGACGACGTGGACAGGTGTCTTGGCCAATCAGAATCAAGTAACAGGTAGCTGCAGCAGGTTGCTACCACAGTAAACAGATGAGACCATAGCCCTTGAAAGTTGGACTACTACCATTAGATGGAATCTAGATCCACGTCGAGAGAGAACACAACAGGATGGTTACAAATCGATAATGGGATTCTTAGGATATTCCAGGTTGCACAATGGGCTCGAATGAAGAATTCATTTTGAGGACTGAAGACCAAAACCAATCCTATACCTACACTAATATTTTAGAAGAACCTTGATTAATTGTCTAACTTTGTGTTACATACATATTATTGATGACGCTGTACAAATACGTGATAATGTCCTACTCCTTTGTAGTGAAGCTACGCATTAAAACTCTGATAGTTTTATGAGGTAAACATTCAGTCTCTACTCTCCAGCATTTGTAGATGAATGCAATGCAAGTGCGGAATTACATTGTGTTCTAGTCATGATCACACTGCCCATTAGTCTAGTCTACTGTCTACCCCAGAAATCTCAGATATCCACTTCTAATAATATCACCCTCGTTATTTGCTTAAAATAACTCCAATTTCTTGGTAATAAAACGTCGTTATTTACGTATATACTTTATCGTGTTACGTCCTGCATATGCCCCCACATTTTCGTTCCCATATTGCAAACCAAGTGGAATAATATTTGCGACTAAGTCTCTCAAAGATACTGTAGAAAATTTGCGATTTTTGTTATGAGTACAGTACAACCAATCTTAGGACAGTTCCCCAAGAAAGGAAACTTCCTTGAAGTTCCTTAAGAAGTTACCCGTTTACCAGAATAATAATTCTAAATGGGTTCCTGTACATTTTCGAAAAAAAAACAGGAAGTCATAAGCACCACGCTAATTTATAAATTTTAAATTCAAACAGTTAAGTGTTAAAAGCAGAGATGCAAATCGAGCTCGTAATTTGAATGTTACGATAGCGTTTGGATCTTTTCAAGGAACGTTAAATTCGTTCCACTTTCCCACAAAATAGTAACTTTTCAAGTTAAGTTCCTGGAATTGGAAAAAGAACGCGTTCCCACAAAAGTTTCCTAAAAAGTGACTCGTTCCTTTCCAAGATATCTAGGGAAAAATATACGATTTCTTCAAACCACGAATGCCGTTGAATGATTTAGACTTTTTCCAAATTAGGTCTAGTTGATAGGTTCAATTTGCATGTATTTAGAGTATATTTACTGCTTAGATTAACTTATTTTAAAGACTTAGATATTTCATAATCAAATCATATGCCTACTACCAAGGCGTGCTATATTTCTTCGTTGCGAGGGGCAACCATGCAGTTGCTGTGATGTCATCACTATATGTGACTGTGAGTTAGAGCGGATATAACTCAAAACTGTTGAATCACCGGAAATGAAAAACTTACTGCCTATTAATTGATCTTATATTTTCGAATAAGAGTGAATCATAATTCATATAAGCTATTCATTCGTTGTCTATATTATTCGTGTAAACATGAACAGTATGACAAACGTGAGTATAAATTACCTTTCAAATCCGTCAGCACGAGGTTAATAATTAGAAAGAGCTAGAGCTTAACCTACCTCACAAGAATTGAAAAAATCAAATAAATAAAAAATAAAAAATTTGTATTTAAAGTTTTTCCCACTAAGTCACAGCTAGATTTCACTGGGGGACTTTGAATTTAAAGCAGACGAAGCCAACCCGTAGGCGCAGACACTATCAACGAACGAACAATGACCAACTATTATAGCGCCCGGCATATGTTGGTAGGAAACACCGATCAATGACACATTCGAATTGAACGTTGAATTGGTATCATTGATGTCCGGCAGACATGGTGTATCCGTGGGCCATGAAGTGGGCGAAGCTCACCGATATGCGTACCTTTCTGTCCGTCCGTTTCGCGTCGTTGTCACGTCTCACGATAAAACCGAACATGTATTTTTGTTGACATTGCCTTTCAATAAGGATGACACAACATGGTCAGGGGTGTCAACCTGACACCTCTACCAGGAGATTGTAATGCTCATGTAGGCCTAATGTTGTGCGTGTGTTCCTTTTCGACAATCTGTTGATAAGGTAGCTTCGCTCCCTGTTTTGTGTTCTCCCATACCTGTTCTTGGGATTAATAATATTGAAATAAATATGATAGTGATGCACTAATACTTGCCTACAAATATGTGGATTAAGAACAGCTATCCATTAGTTTAAATAACAGTAATAATAATAATATCATACCATATGGACGACAGTGAATTCGGGTAGGGGGTGAGAGGAGCCCGCAAAAATCTTGGGCCCCCGGCTCTCCCCAGACGTTCTTCTTCCATCACCATCTTCTTCCTCCTCAGGCTTCTCAACAGTTCTTGACAATTGCCATATCTCTTTCCCAAGCTACGTTCCATCTTTCCACAGCCATCCCTCCCCTCCCTGGTCCCTGCATCCTGGCCTCCTTCATCCTCGTCCTGTGTCCGAACCGAACCACCACAGCTGAAACTCTTCACTCCCAGTTCCTTCATGATCTGCGTGCTTCGTACCATTGTACAACTTAGTAAATAAATTAATAAGTTTCAGAATTTCAGCTGATTGATTTTCAACTTAAAATACTTTCACACGGTAAATTATTTGAGCTATATTGATTGAGGAAAGTGGGCGAAGGTTGAGGCAATTCTTAAACCATTTTCCGTTCATACCACTTTCCTGAAACTAGGTACGTTGTGACTTGTGAGTTTCCTAACAAATCCTCTAAATCTTTATCATATTATGCTGTGTAAAATCATATTACCCTTTCTGAACCTGTTTTGCAGTCCCATCAAGTATCAAGTAGTGCACGAAGCTGGCTGGCTAGGCTAGCTATTCGTGCGGTAGGTAGCCATGCATGTATCTCTAATTTCAAGTCAACAGTCTAGGACTCCTCCAAAAGCCACAATAATTATACGGTGCGAGATAAACGCCGTCCCGCGCGCCAGAATATTGTATGCCCTTGTAGGCCTACTGAATGGCTCATACATAGCACTGTGCTCAACTCTGTTTGCACTAATGCCCTTGTAGGCCTACTGAATGGCTAGGCCTATAGTAGCTCATACATAGCACTGTGCTCAACTCTCAACTCTCTGCTCTCTGCATTTATGTTGTGGTAGGATATAAATAAAAATATTTTATTAATATATATATATATATATATGTTCTGTTGTAGGCTTTCGTGATTCATGGTTTATGTTAAGTTATACTTACTTACTTACTTACTTTACTTTTTTTTATTATATATTATACATACATAAATGAATTCCAGATGAGAAAGGTATATCATCTCAAAATGTTGTAGTATATATTAATATTTATATTTAAATTAAATCATAATTTGTAATAATTACTTATTTTAACTATTTTGATGTAAATGTCGATATCCAATGAAATCGCTGATGCGATACGTAAATACTCCAACAAAACTAAGAAAAAAATCCTAGCATTCGAAAGAAACATTTTCCGCAAATGTATGGCCTTACCTCCCTGGACTCCAAGCCAAATGGTCTACGACTTGTGCCCTGTACCACCTTTCTACGACTTTATCCACAAACTAAACGACAAGTACCTCAACAATATGAAAGACAGACCAAACACGGACAACCTAACAAATAGAACAAACCTAAAAGAAAAATTCCACAAATCCACACTTAAAACTCTCATACAAACTATGCCATAGCCGAATCTGACACTGACACAGACACAGACTCAGACACACCAAGGAACGGCGCAGAGCCCCAAAACCCCACCGTACAAAGAGCACCAGACCCACCAGGGGCCACCTCAACCTTCGAGGCGTCCATCCCCTGAGTGACGTCATCCCCGCTCCAAACACGGTGAGGCCCCAAGGCTCTCGCTAATGTAAATAGAATGTAAATAATCATAACATATCCCTTTTAATAATCACTGTACATATAAAAAATAAACCAACAAACAATTCTCCTTCAAAACCCAACGTTTGTAAGAAAAAAATCCAAAAAACACAAACAAAATGTCAAAAACCAACGAATCTAAACACGTTCCTCACTTAATAACATCGCATCGAGATGATGATCAACTCAAAAAGTTAGACTTGCTTGCGCGCTTCCTTGCCTCCGGTGCCCTTCCTCGCTGCCTGTGTCCAACGTCCAAACCACCCCTAAGATGACTGAAGAGGGCAATATACCCTGAAGCAGTCCTTGATATTCCCATCCGGAATATTGAGATTACTCGGGAACAAACGGTTCAGGCATGGAGTATGTCAGCCAACCTAGCATTGCTGCTATTGTTAAGTTGTTTCTTCCTGGAAATGAATTGTGGACAGGATCAACCGACGTTGTTTTCCCAAAAAGAATAGACATCTTGATTTTTCAACTCTAAAACCTGCACCCCTATGCCTCCATGGCATAAAAGTTAGGGGGGCGATGCCCCCTTTCCGCCCTGTTCCGACGCCACTGGGATTAACGTCATTCATATTAAAGTGATTACCAATGAGTAGGAATGCCAGTACTTGTATCAATACATTCGTTTATTAAGCTATTTCCTCATAATAATTGAGCTTGGCCTTCACAAAACATACACTTACTTATGTGTGTGGCCGAGATTTCTTAGAATGTGACTCAGAGCATAGCGTGCGTCTGACTCAGAACATAGCGTACGTTACACTCAGAACATAGCGTGCGTCATATTTAGAACATAGCATACGTCAGACACAGAACATAGCGTACGTCAGACTCAGAACATAGCATACGTCAGACACAGAACATAGCATACGTCAAAATCAGAACATAGCATACTTCAAAATCAGAACATAGCGTGCGTCAGACTCAGAACATAGCGTGCGTCAGACTCAGATTAAAACCTACGTCAGACAAAAGAACATATTGTGCGTCAGATTTAGATATATCGTGCGTCAGACTCGGATCACGGCATTCCTCAGAATTAGAACATAGCGTACTTCAGACTCAGTACATGGCGTACGTCAGACTCAGAACATAGCATACGTCAGACTCAGAACATAGCATACGTCAGACTCAGGACATAGCGTACGTCAAACACAGATCATAGCATACGTCAGACTTAGATCATAGCATACGTCAGACTCAGATAATAGCATAAGTCAGATTCAGAACATAGCGTACGCCAGACTCAGATCATAGCATACGTCTGACTCAGACATAGCATACGGCAGACTCAGAACATAGCGTGCGTCATATTCAGAACATAGCATACGTCAGACACAGAACATAGCGTGCGTCAGACTCAGAACATAGCATATGTCAGACTTAGATCATAGCATACGTCAGACTCAGAACCATAGCAGCATACGTCATGTAAGATGCGAATGGTTATCCTGATCGTCAATATGTTTCAGGAGACCTTTGAAATCTGTCGAATTTCGAATCGTTATGTTTTTGGATTCATTCGAAGAAATATTCTGATGGAAATCATGACTTTACAACTTGTTCCAATTTTTGACAGATAAACGGCTCATATCCAATCTTAATTAAATTTTCAGAGGGCCTTCGAAACCTTTGAACTCACAAATTATCTATTTGTTTAAATACGTTTACACTTTTTCATGATATCCCCACTTATATACGGCTTTTCGACTGTAGGAATCCAAGGAGATACAACTCGCGCTTATCCATTAATGCGACAATGAGATTTAAGAAGCGTTCGCGAAGCGGCAAAATGTAAACAAATATCTCTATTACACATATTAGAAAAAATACTGATTCTGAATATTTGAGTGTGGTTGACTATGTCATGTGATCCTTTTTTCTGTGAATTTTTGATCAGCAGTACATGATAATATGCTTACTGTTAGCGTCAGGCTTCGTTGTCCCCCAAAAATATTGAGATTAATCTGTTTCAATAGTTATATGACTGAAACTTTACTCTATACGATATAAAATGTAAATTATATTAATTTCTTAACTATTTGACACATTTTTTGACGAGCATCCCCTCATAAAACAACGGACGGACGAAAATTAGGGGATTTTCGTCGAAACATTCGCGAAGTCCGGAGAAAGGCATTGACTTTTGGTGATTGAGGCTGACAATACGTCAAATTTAATAATTAGTTTTGCAGCCAGAACGAGGTCTTATGATTATTAACTAGAATAAAAACCGGATCACTAGTTACCTATGATTTTGTGTTGTATTGATCTCTATCCAACTATTCGTTCTGACGATGCCTTGTCAGCTGATACACACCAACACCATGAGAACTATCTAGTGCCGCTTGTTTCAAGGAGGGAGACTTCAACGCGCGAACATAGAGGGGTCGTGAAGGCTAGTAGAGTAGGAGTAGGCTACCATCCTGTTCACACGAGAAACATTCGAATAGGTACTCTCAGTAGTGACTAGTGACATTTTATTACAATACAAAATGTAAGGGACCTAGTGAGAGTAGGAGGTATGTCGCGTGTCTCAAATTTTGAGAAAAGTAAGGTTTTAATAGATAAAAATGCTGTATCTATATGTTTGTATAAATAACAGCTTTTTTAAGTATTATTTTGCACAACTTTAAATAGTTGTTTGTACAAAAATGTAGAACAGCAGTTCGATAATACCTTACGAATGTAACAAATATATGTGACACAGATGTGGTCTCTCAGTAGGCCTTTAAATAATAATATCCTGAGCTTATGTTATTGGGGTGAGCTAGGTCCAAGTTGTACCGCCAAATGGGTTGTTGTGGGATTTCGTCATCCGCACCCGCTTATTATCTTGATAGCATGATAAGGAAGAATCAACCAACGACAGTATTTATGTATTCTATTTTTTCTTTGTCAATTGACCAAAGACTCGCTTTAATCCTCGTTGTGCGAAGTGAACAAGAGGGAAGAGAATAGATCAGTGGAAACAGTTGCTCTCATGACAACAGCGGTTAATGAATGCGTGCGGATTGACCAAACACTCCTGATAATGTCGGGTCTACTGCCCGACGAAACGTCGCCTGTGACAATCATGGGATTTGCATAAGCTTTAACCTTTAAACCTAGCAAAACCAAACAAGTAGATTTCAATTCATCCACTTGTCTTATGACCGCAAAATCTTACCTTTTCACATGTGAATATAATATATATGCCCCGTATGAGGGCGTACAAAACTGTCTCATTATTATGATACATTTGTGTAGGCCCTAATGCAGCTTATTTTGCTTTCTATTTCTTGATTTCATTTCATAGATCAAGCTCTAGGTAATTCAGCCGGCGAGATCGTGTACACTAAAGCGCCATTAAGAGGTTGCCATTACTTTTAACGGGCTCACTTTTGAAGTAGAAGCTGGCTTATAGTTAGAGCTCACTACAAACTTGCTTAATCTAAATATTTATTGTGTTTGATATTGTTGTTTCGACCAGTAATGCTTTCAATGTTGTTAATGCACCATTTCAAACCTGGATAATCAAAATTGATCACATTTCCTTGGCGACTTTGAGCCAGTGTGTGGACACTTCTGTGCTGGCTAGGCTCTGTTGAAAATGTGATTTGGATAAAAAAATATCTACATATTTGCAACTTCACTGCTTCAAAATGTTAAAAAAATATAGCTTACCGACAGTAATGGCTCGAGCGCTAAGCACGCGACCCGGGGTTCAAATCCCGTCGATACCGGCAATCCTGACTGAAGGTTTTTCCGAGGTTTTCTTAAGTCGTTAATGCGAATGTAATGGACTGGGTCCTCTTTAACAGCCCTCGGACATCCCTTCACAATTGTCCGAACTCTAATATACACTGTAAATCCAAAACGTCGATGGGGTCGATTTGAGTGTAGATAGGTGTATACAAGGGTTGAATTTTCTACCCAAGGGTAGAAAAGGGTCGGAAAGGGTATTAAGAGGTGGAAAATTCAACTCAATGGGGAATAATTTTTATCAAAGACCCAAGAAGGTTTAATAATCGACCACAATCGACCCAAATTAGGCTAATCAACCAATTTTGGCCAAAAATTTACTTTTCAAAGGAATAGTACTCAACCCTGTTATGGATAAATTCATCCATTAAAATAACATTAATCAACCCTCAAAGGTCGTAATGTAACACTCCTTTAATGAGCTAAATATATACCTTTTGGGTAATATATTTTGTCTTCATATGGTTCAACAAACTATCCTTAACGAATAATAATAAATAGTAAAGGTCACTAAACAATCTTAAAAAGGAAGAAAATTCTACCACGAAAAGTAGATTAACATCCCTCTGCAAGCCGAACCTATAATTCCTTAGTCAGACTTTCAAACGACCTAAAATTTCCAATATTCATCGGCATGGGTCGATAAATACACATTTATTGAAATAATATTCAATCACTAATGGCCACTGAACAGTCTTTAAGAAGGACAGGAATTCGACCCCGAAGAGAATATTAATATCACTCCGTGGGTCGAACCTATAATTCTTCACACAGACCATTAATCGACCGATAAGGTTATAATATTCACCATTATGGGTCGCTCAATGTACTCCCGTCGGAATAATATTACACTTCTAATGAGAAATTAATTAACAGACTTTAAAAGGACGGGAATTCGACCACTAAGAGTAGATTAATATCACTCTGCGGGCTGAACCAATTATTCCTCAGAAAGTGCATCAATCGACCGGTATGGTTCTAATATCCAACTTTAAAGGCCGTTAAATGTGCTCCTATTGGAAAAATATTCACTTACAAATGGACAGTCAACTGACTTTAAAAGTACGGGAATTCGACCACTAAGAGTAGATTAATATCACTCTGTGGGCCGAACCAATTCCTCAGACAGTGTATCAATCGACCAGAATGGTTTTAATATTCAACTTTAAAGGTCGTTAAATGTACTTCGATAATAATAATACAAATAATAATACAAAGTAATAATGTAGGACTTATTTTAGTTAAGAGTTAAGACAAAGTAATAATGTAGGTATGTAATATAGATACACATGGAAGTACTTGACGTAAGTCCGTACAACATGTTAGCTCCGGTTTTGACCGAGTTTGTATGAAATACATCCAATAAAATAATAATAATAATAATAATAATAATAATAATAATAATAATAATAATAAGAATAATAATAATAATAATAATAATAATAATAATAATAATAATAATAATAATCGATCTAAAAATGTGGTACTCTACTGCCAAAATATATTTGAAAGAATCAAGGTTCACACAAAACATGTAACACTGAACAAATTCATTCACGAATATTTGGATACACTTAAACAAAAAGTAAGTGCTCTTGCTAAGAGATTAAAAAGATATAGAGAATGTAGCATTAGAAAAGAACAAAAACGAATGTTCAAAGAAAAGGAAAAACAGTTTTACCAAAAACTATAGTACGAAGAAATAACAGGAAAGGAACCCCAACAAAAGAACGGAGAATAGAAGATTTTTGGGGCGGGAATATGGGGTAACCCGGTAGCACACAACCAGGATGCACAATGGATTCAAGACGAAAGAGCTAGAAGAGCGATGTTAATGGAGATGAGATTCGAAGGTATAACTGTTGATAAATTTAAAGTGGGACAATCAGTGCTACACATAGCTGGAAAGCACCAGGTAATGATAATATTAAAAAATTTTTTGGTAAAAAAAAATTTCCAATACTACTCTCAATCAAATTAGAAAATGTCTCAACGAGTTTATAAAATGGAGTTAAAGAAATACCCGGATTCTTTACTGAAGGAGAAACCCTTTTCTCAAACCGAAAGATAATGACACGAAGAACCGAAGTAAAAAATGGGCCCAAATTTAACATGTCTCCCAATATATATAAAATATTGACTTCATGCATAACAAATAAAGATTTTAAGCTTTGCAAAGGGTTTACAATATCATGGCCGAGGAACAAAAAGGATGCTGTAAGAACTCGCAGGGATGTAAAGAACAATCATTATCGACTTAGTGTAATAAACCAGGCACACAAAAAGAAAAGGAATATCATATAAACTACATTGACTACAAGAAAGCTTATGACTCAACACCACACACAGGCTTATTCAGTTTTTACAAATATAAAAAAATAAACCCAGTAATTGTAAACATTTTGAAGACAGAATGAAGACATGGAGAACAACACTAAACAAATATGAAAAACCAGAGATAACCACAGATCCAATCCAAATTAAACGTGGCATTTTCCAAGGTGACTCATATAGCACATTATGGTTTTGTCTTTCATTAAACCCACTGTCGCATATGCTTAATGAATCTACATACGGATTTAAAATCAAGCACAATAATATCGTATGTCACACAATTTTCTCACCTATTCTTCATGCATGACCTAAAGTATATGCATAAAATTTTTGGGTTAAACCCTAAACGTTAATCAATACTACATTTAAATTTAGCCCAAGATATCTGCATGGAGTTAGGAGTAGACAAGTGTAAGACGCTACATATCGAAAAGGGTAAGGTTACGCAGGTAGAAGAGTTCCAGCTATGATGGAAATAGGATTGGAGTAATGGATGATAACGAAGTAAACAAATATTTATGATTCTCAAAAGCTGCCAGAATTGAACATAAAGTAATGAAAGCAAAATTGATAGATACATACAAGAAGCGACTAAAATCTATCCTCAAGACGCAACAAAAACGGTAAAAAGCAAGATCACAGCAATAAATACATATGCTGTCCCAGTACTGACATATTCGGAATCATAAATGGAACCCGACAGACATCCACGCGCTGGAAATATTAACTCGTACTACACTTACTAAACACAGAATGCATCATCCTAAATCAGCAAAAGAGAGATTGACATTTCCCAAGAAAACAAGGGGACGAGGCCTAATTGATCTGAACAATTTATATTATAAACAATAGACATTTTAAGAAAATATTTTTTACAAAGAGCAACAATCAAAACTGCATGGGGCTGTGGTGCTAGCTGACAAATCATTAACCCCACTCAATCTAGCAAACGAAAATGTAAATCTACAAGGAAACTCATAACTGACGCTTCAAAAGATTTACGTCTCTCAGAAAGACCCTACACAAGAGACATTATGATGAACTACATAAAGGTCACGTAGATATTAAAGCATCAAATAGGTGGTTAAACAACGGGGAATATTTGGATAAACAAAAGGGTTTTTATGCGGCTTTTCAAGACAGAGTGATTGCAACGAAAAATTATAAAAATACATTATACAAGAGCGACAGTGAACGATCAATTGTAGAAAATGTAGTGTAAGGGGTGAAACAATCGGACACATCATATCCGGGTGCCAGTCACTTTGTCAAACGGATTACCTCCACAGACATAACCAAGTAGCTAACATTATTCACCAAAAACTAGCAATCAAGTGTAGCCAGCGGTTTAGCCGGGCTCGTTTAACCGGTTCCCACTCGAGCACCGAAGTTAAGCAGAATCGAGCGTGGTATGGGTAGAGTGGGTGACCGCCTATACCCTGAAACTCACGTATCCCGCTGGTTAAGGAGATGGAGGGTTCGAAAGCTAGTGTAACGGCTTTGTTCTCCTCGACGTCTGCTCGGCAGTCGGGTTAGTGGAGGAACCTACATGACTGTCAAAGTTACACCGTCCTTCGGATGGGACGTTAAGCCTTTTGGTCCCTTGGTACTTTCGAAAGGAGTAGGCTACGTGCCGATACCGGGTTTCCCCTCCTCCCTTCTGTTCATACTTCATCCTCATCAATCACCACTCATCGTCTCGATTAGCCAAAGTGCATAAATATGAGACGTTAAGCAATATTCAATCAATTCAATCAATCAAGTACAACCTCATTGATACACACACTCCTTACTACAAATACAAACCGGAGAAAGTACTAGATAGCAAAGATTTTAAATTATATTACGACCGCACAGTTATAACAGACCAAACTATACATCACAACAGACCGGATAAAATTTATATTGACAAGAAGAAACAAGAAACTTACCCTTATTTAAATTTGCTGTCCAATGTGCCATAACGTCGAGACTACATGGAAGAAAAAAATTGACAAGTGTAGTGAATTGCAATTGAGATCGAGAAGATGTGGAAACAAAAAAAGGAAAAAATACAATCCCATACGTAATATCGGCTTAATGGCATCATACGAAGAAGCTACATGAAAGCTTTAAACAACTAGATCTTCCACCCAATGTTTACATCGAGACTCAAAAGGCAGTAATACTCAACATGTGTAGAATAGTTCGTAAATTTCTAAACTAAGAATGATACTTCGAGATTTCCCAGACAGCTTCCATCCGACATGGTTTTCGTGGTTTCCCCTAGTCCGAAGAGCAAATGCTAGGATGGCGACGAGAAAACGGCCACGACCGCACACAGCAGAAAGAAAAATAGTACAGGCTGTTCATCGATGGATCCAAGATGAAACGGCAAAAAATAGTAGGAAGGTTTCACTTTGCAAAATTGTTCATAAGGTTTAAAGAAAAGCGATACAGAAAGGGGGGCCACGAAAAATGCCCCTTAGGATTCAAAAAGGCCGCCATGAATGAATTGGCCTATTTTTTACCTATTTGAATGTAAAAAGACGGTAAATAATGTTAGGGAAAGGGGCTACATGGCAAAAATATTCTAAAAAATGTTAAAATGGTTTTCAATGGGGGATCCATAAAAAATAACCTTTTCGATTTAAAAAAGGCCGCCATGTTGAAAAAAAATGTATTTTTTTACTTTTGGAATATAAACATACTGAAAATAATGATAAAAAGGTGTCACTTAGCACTAGGATCTTTGAAGATTATAGAAAAAGTTTTACATAGGGGGAGCCAAGAATAATATCTCTTTCAATTCAAAATAGCGGCCATGAATGACAAGGTGTATCAATTATTTGATTTTTAATGTAAAAAGGCTGAAAATAATGATAGGTAGGTGTCCATTTGGGAAAACGTTTTTTAGATGTCAAAGAAGCTTTACAGAGGGGGAGCCAAGCAAAAAAGCCCTTACGATCCAAATGGCCGCCACGAATTATAATTGCGTACTTTAGTCTACAATTTTGAATGTAAACAGACGGTAAATTATGATAGGAAGGTGCCGCCACTTGGCAAAAATACTCTCAAGATATTGTGTATGGTTTACAGTGGGGGAGCCAAGAAAAATTCATTTAAAGATTCAAAATGGGCGCCATGATTGAAAAATGTGTTTTGTTTCCTATTTTGAATGTGAACAGACGGCAAATGAAAAAAATGGGTCAAAATGGCAAAACATTTCAAGATGTGTATATGGTTTACAGTGGGGGAGCCAGAAAATATCCCCTTTCAATTTAAAATGGCCGTCATGATTAAAAAAAAGGGATATTGTTTCCTATATTCCTATGATCACATTTAATAAGAATATTATAATGAAAAAAAAATCTTTGTAGATTCTTATAACGTGGATATTTGAGCACCTCTTCCTTTCTTCTTTGTTACTTTGAATTTACGTGGTTTATCCTCAGGATACTAAAATATGAGAAAATAATATATAAAGGCTGAACATAGCTGTAACGAGATGAATAGCCATCCATAAATTAAAGAGATTTATATATTTATCCTTAAACTTTTTAAAAGTCTATATAAAATTTCTAAGACTGGATTTCCTGGTGTTGCAGCATTTCAGTCAGCAGTTGGAACATAGCAATGTACAGGAAAGCCGGCATCTTTGCATGAGCATCGTGTGATGCATCCTTTTTTACACGAGCACTTGAAAAGCTCTCTGCAGCAGTCCCATATCTCCGGCAGTCTAGTCCATTTGGATGCCAAAAATCACCATTTAAGAACCTTCCCCATTCTTTTGGTGATTTAAGAAATTGGCGTAAAAGATCAGCATCCCAAAGATGTCCTCCTGATAAGCAGCACGCTGAATGTGAAGCTGCAGTGCGTCTTGAGTGGGAGGAAGGCTGTCAACAATTTGTTCCTCGATGTGAAAAGGGTTTCCTTGCTCATTGACTTTTCCTACATCCGTGGTGCGTCGTACAAAAGAACAACATAACGTTCTAAGACGTCTTGAGTGGTTTTGGAAACGTTCTGAACGGACAGGAAACTTCATGAACAGCTGGTGTGACATTATCGAAAGATTTCCATACATTCCAAGCATTTTTTTGCTCTTTGGGAGAAGGAGGATACGGTGATCCATCGATGCGGCCATCAGCCTCTTAAGAGAATCACAGAAATACTTGCAATGGCGGCCTCAGCATTTAGAGATGATACGATAAAGGAAACCCACGTTGGTCAAAACAACTGCAAAATCAAACTGTGTACCAGCGTGATTTGCGAGAATGGAAAACAACTCTTGCTGTTGTGGCATTTTGAAGAAAGTCGTTTCATTTTCCAGGTAATGGTGAAGTAACAAGAACAAAAACAAATACAAACAAGAATGAAATTTCCCGTCCGTTGCAGAACGTTTCCAAAACCACTCAAGACGTCTTAGAACGTTATGTTGTTCTTTTTTACGACGCAAACACGGATGTAGGAAAAGTCAATGAAGCAAGGAAATCCTTTTCACATCGAGGAACAAAAGTGTTGACAGCCTCCCCCCACTCAAGACGCACTGCAGCTTCACATTCAGCGTGCTGCTTATCAAGGAGGACATCTTTGGGGAAGTGCTGATACTTTTACGCCAATTTCTTCATCACCTAAAGAATGGGGATGGTTCTGAATGGGGGAGTTGGCATCCAAAATGGACTAGACTGCCGGAGATATGGGACTGCTGCAGAGAGCTTTCAAGTGCTCGTGTAAGAAAGAATGCATCACACGATGCCCATGCAAAGATGCCGGCTTTCCTTGTACATTGCTATGTTCCAACTGCCGACTGAAAATGCTGCAACAACCCGAAAATCCAGTCTTAGAAAGTTATTATAGACTTTTAAAAAAGTTTAAGGAATATATATAAATCTCTTTAATTTTAGGATGGTTATTTATCAGTTACAGCTATTTTCAGCACTTTAATATTATTTTCTCAATTTCAGTATTCCTGAGGATAAAGACATTTTAAATTTTTATTATTAATATTATTATTATTTTATTTTATATATTATTTTTATTATTTTTTTATTATTATTATTATTATATTATTTTATTTTTATATTATTTTTATTATTATTTTTTTATTATTTTTAAAAGGCAGTGACAGAAGTAATCCCCTCTTGAAAATATAGCCCTTCAAAAAATAAAGGGGTTTTTTGGGTTTCAAAAGCTATAAAATGATACTTTTTATATGTTTGTTTAAAATGTGCAGCTATACGTGGGGTATCTTAGAGGTAGACAATTAGTTTTATGTTTTTATTGACATTTTAACTTCATTTTACTCATTTTTTCTTTTTTGAAAATGAAACAAAAGCCAGTTCTTATGTGCTGGCTTTTTTAATTTTTTGAAAAAGATACTTTATCGCCCGAAAAAACTCCCCCAGGTCAGAGAATCGATTTTTTAGTAAAAAATTTGCTTTTAAAGTGTGTAGAATGTGCCTGAGAAATCAAGTAAGAAAAAATAGGCAGATTTGTTTTTTTATCAAAACAGGATGATACAGAGATTTTTAAAAATCCCACTAAAGTGGTAAAACCAAAGGGAAGGATTAAATGGACACAGAGTAAACTTTTTATTTTATGGTATTTTTTATAAGTTAAAGACTTGAAACTCAATTTAAGGAACGGGAAAAATTCTGCATAAAGTTAAAGGGATTCCTCACATAGGTCAAATGAAACAGAGCAAAGTTTGCAGCCCAAAAGACGAGCAATTATAGTGAAAATAATTTTTGAATCCAGAATAATAGAGAGGTTTAAAAAAGAGTATTCGGGAAAATAGAGGGACAGTCTCCGGGACCTATCAAGAGTAGTAGTAAATGCAGATATGATACCCTACCTGTCTCCAGGTGATGGTATATCACGGGGGACAGAGCAGTTAGAAGAGTTTCACGAAGTCTGCCGACGTGGAAGGGAAACGATATAGAAGTGTTGATAAAAGCAAATGGATTGAAACCCAGTTCCCATTTCCAAAAATCCCCAACACATACGCAAATGTACACAACAGCAGCTATGCGTTATGGGATATAGCCCCTTCAAACTGCGGTGGTGGTATGGGAATCAGGAAGTCGTACAAAAAAATATGAAGGCATATTTGCTTTTGACCCCATGGGGGATGCCCGGGAAAAAAAGTCAATAATGGTAGTAGGCCTACGATAGAGGTTGTCAAAAACCTGATGCTGTTTTTAAAATGTGGGGGTAGCCCCGGAAGAAAAATTCACACCCCTTTTGACTCAAATGAGTGGATTCACGACGAGCTTTTACTCTGTCACAAACTCCACATTTCACACGACGTTTGGGAGCAAATCAGTCCAAAACCCACTACCATTTGCTAAAGATACCAGTTGAACCATTCTAATCTTTTTTTGTTTTGCAATATAATTACCTTAAAAGGGGTTTTGGATCACTTTTTTTACTACACACAGAAAAGGGGATGGTTTTTAAAGCAAAAAAAAAACAACACCGTCAATGGGGTGTTACTATGGGGAAAAGGGGGACCATCCCAAACCCCCGGGTTTTAACCTTGAGGGCTGCAAAGATCGGGAAACACTTTTAAAATTAAGTTAAAATAAATGTATAAACCCCAAGAAAAAAGATACATAAATTTAAATTTCAATATCGCGAATGAGTAAAGAGATTGTACTGACGGGTCAAAAAGAAATGAAAAAGTTGTATTTTCAGAAGTCCAACCTTAGGACGAAAAACGAGGGATCAAATTTCACCAGCAGAAACGTTACCAAAAATTCGAGAAATGACCCCAAAATACAGAACCGAAAAGAAAAGGAACAAATAAAGAAACGTGGCAATGAACAATTAAAAGCTATTTCGTACCAGGATAACACGGGGTTTTGAATCGCCTCCCGGTAGTGATGGGTACCCCCCTTTGTTATCGTTGCGATTTAACAAACCTCAAGACCAAACTTAAAAAGGCCATACCAAAGAAAAAATCGAAGGAACACCAAAAAATACAGTCTTGTCTAGCTGTGCAAAGGTATTAATATTATCCCATGTTTCCTTAAAGTTATCAGAAGTGTCCCTCAGAACATCCCCCTCCGACAGGAAAACAAAGGGTTTCGCCCCACTTCCCTCGAGGAACTCGGAAAATTTGAAACCATAGCAATTCCTTGCTCTAGAAAATACACTCCAAAAACTTTAAAGGGGTTTACAAACCCCCCCTGGACCGTAGACCTTTTGACAGTTCTGTCGGATTAACCCTTTTTAGAGCGAGCACATTCGATCGGATGGGACGAATTTGAAAATTTTCCAAAATTATTGTCAAAGAAATGAAAAAACCTTTTAAATTTTAAAAGTGGAAGAACTAAGGGTTAGGAAAAAGAAGTACAACGGGACTTAGTAAGGACGTGGGAACAATAGAGGGAAATGCGGGGGGAGTGAAATCAGGAGTCACAGACTAGTAACCGACACAGGGGTAGAAGACATGGCTATAAAAAGGCGATGAATCAGTTTTTTAGACCATATAGAAAAAGTCCCTTTGAATTACAGAAGAGCAACAAAAATTCAAAAGTTGTACGGCGCAAAGAAGATTGCATTTATTTCGATCTGGGAGGTGACCCATTTGTCAATTGATAATGAGAAAATAGAGGATATTACCGAAACTTTTTTAAGGACCAAGGATTTTTGGGAGGGAACCCCTCCTGAATGGACCCGACCTTAACCCGGAAAATATCAAAAGAGTAAATTTACACGCTTATAACTCAAAAGAAGTGATAGACCGATTTCAAAAATGAAAAATACTCCCCCCCGGCCAGACACATAAATATGCGATATCAGAGATTTGATAAGGATGGTGTATGGGGCTGCGATTTATAAGTGTGCTTAAAAGAACGCCGAACCCCTAGTAAATGGAAACTACCCCGGCCCTTTTGTTTACAAACAAGGAGATAAAGATGATTTATCGAATTGGAGCCCTCTAACTCTGGCCCAAACATTGGGGAAGCTGTTTTGCGGGGATACTTTTGATAGATGATTTTTGGGCCCCACTTCAAATAATATAATTTCACCTATGCGAAAGGGTTTCTTAAAATTTTGGAAGGTTTTTTTGGAACATAACTTTGTACTTCAAAAAAAATTGACGATTGCAGAGCAAAAAAAACTCAGAAATTTGCCTGGCAGGGCCGATCAAAAAAACGTTTTTGGGTTTCACTCCACATGTTACATTCAGGGCACATTTTAAACGTTTAGGTATTCCTCAAGATTTTCTCAAATCGTTGCAGATATGTATGTGGGATATACCCCAATCAGGATAGGAGGGTACACAGACAGCATTCCCCTTTCAAGCTGGAGTAAAACAGGGTTTTCCCCGAGCCCCAATCCTGTTTACCTTTCAAGAAGCCAATTATTAGAACAGGACATAGAAGTGCTGAAATGGGTTACAAGCTGTATGACAAAAATATAAGTGTGCTTGCTTTGCGACGACCTTTTGCGTAGCAAAGATAGTGCGCACTTCATTTTCTTCTCCCATTTTAGATGATGTACTACCTGGGCTGGATTAAGGTTTAAAACCCCCCAAAAAGTGCGTCATTACCGTACGAAAAGTCAAACCTAAAAAACAAGTTTAGTTACAAAAGGGGTAATGGTTACATGAAGTGGAGAAGCTTACAGAATCTTTTGGGTGCCAACTGGATACAAACGTTAAACAGACACCTATTGCGAAATACAACAGATGAGAGAAGTATGCACAAAATAGCTGTTTTTTGTTAGCCCAGGCAAAAGAGATGCGGTAGATGGGTCCGAACGTTTCTTTTTTCTAGATGGAATTTATTTTGAGAGGGGGGATCAATGAAAAAACACTTTTCAGACGTTTGACTTGGAAAAAAAGTCTTGGCCAAGAAATGGATGAATCTTCCTCAAAAAGCCCAGCCAGAAGGTTTTTTACATGGCCCGCATGAAGGGGGAGCAGGTGTTAGCCACTAGGTGATTTAGTGATGTATTGCAGTTTTCTCCCTACAGACGGTTGACTTTCAGAGATGCATTTTGTCGAGAAAAAGCGTGGGCGTCATGGAAGTGTTGTTAAAAGAAGATAGGCCGAGCCCTAAAAAGATGAAGTTGCCAAATCTTGTGGTTATGGAGGAGATTTTGCGCGCAGAAAGGAGCAATACTCAAGGGGCACAGGCAAGATCTGCATCACGACGACTTGTAACCGGGTTGGTTTTTATGGGGATATGATGTGCCGACAAGAGCTATGTATCAAAGTTTTTCGGCCACAAAAAAATGCCTGACATTGCGGAGGGGCCACCAGGGGCTCACGCGGACTATTTGCCAAAACACTGAGAACAGCAGTGGTGATTCCCATAGGGAGAAGTTTTTGCATAAGAAGAGCCCGGGGAAAATATTTTTACTTACAAACAAAGTTATGCAAGAACCATTTTTTTCGCTACAGGAAAACACACCCGTTTTTTGTGATTGGGGTTTTTAAAAAGAGCAGATTTAATTCATGCCTCAAAAGGAAGTCGATTTTTGGGGGAAGGGTTAAGTCTGCCGATTGTGAACTATCCCCAAAGACTCTGCCCCATGTTAAACCATTGAGGCCCCTTCCAGAGCATTGCAAAAACGCCATAATGATGTAAGAAACGTCTTGTAGCGCACTTCCCCCAAAACCCGGGCCAAAATCACAGTAACTTAATCGGCGTAATTCAGCGATAAAAACTCAAAAATTCGGGGCCCGATATAAATTTTCAAAGATGAATTTTAAAAAATGGAGAATTTTAGATTTGCTTTTCCATTGAAAAAGGCGCAGATGCGTTCATTTTTGCAAATAGTAAGGAGGAAAAATAGGGGGGATGCTAAGGATTTGAACGAAGGAACTCTACCACAGTGGATGCTTTATAGTCGGTAGTTTGGAGGATGGACCAAGAAAAGAACGATATTGGCCTTAGGTTTAGAAAAGATGTGACTCAATGAGGAAGAAAATGGGCAGCGAAACTTAAAAGGGGTTTGAAAATATTGTGGAACCCCGTGTCCGGATAAGACAATATTCAATTAGAAAAATAAAAATGACTGTTTATGTCCGGGACAAGGGATATTTTCTAAGAAGTGCCCGTGGCAGGCTTCACACAGCCGTGGTGGGAATACGTCAACATAGCGTCTACACCCTTTAAGGGATAAACCACGGGGGGAATGAGGGATTCGAATTTATTTATCATGGCAAAAGATTTTAGTAAGCCCCCCAAATCAAAGCGATTGGCTAAATTCAAAACACTTCCACACGAGAACTGTCTCAAAGATCAATTTTACATTGATGACGAGCTTGAGAGATCGCGTTTTTCGAGGAGTTTATAATGAAAAACGGACACAAAGGAGGAGTGCGGGGGAAAATTACAATCAGCGTGAAACAGCCCGGGAAAGACCCGAAAAATTTCATTTCGCTCGTCAGCACAAACAAAATCAAAGGGGAAAATTAGTGTAGTGCAAAATTATCAGTTGCGTTTAAGACATTTCGCCCCCATCGAAGAGAGGGCGAAATGATTATTCTACACCCCTTTGGGCGGAGAGTTAATACCTTCCCCCCGTGAACAAATATTTTACATCGTCAAGCAAGGACTCTATCACGGTTTGTGGGCACACCATCTGCACGTAGAATTTAGGGTCTCCTGCTGCCCCAAAACCAACCCAGTGATCCCCTTCCCGAAGTTCTCATGCCTTCAATAAACCCCCAAGTAGCAAAATTTATGAGGAAGACACTCCTTTCGAGATGAATACGAGAAACATGAATTTTTTACCCCGAACTGCGCAATTCCTGGACCAATCCAGGCTCTCCTACTGCAAAAACCCAACCAAGTGATCCATTCCGTCAAGTTCTAAAAACAACCATTCGACGGAGTGCAAGATCCCTGGAAGATAAGTTTCGGGGCAAGAAAACCGACCATCTTAGTTCGATGACTCATCAAACTTTTTCAGAACCTCAAGCTGATCTTTAATCAGTTTTTGTAATTTTGATTGTTTTTATTTTTTTTAATCGGTATTGTCTTTTAAAAAATATTTAAATAAAAAATTTAATTTTATTATTATTTTTTATATTTTATATTATTATTATTTTATTTTATTTTATTATTATTATACGCAATTCAAATTAACAAAGAAAAGGAAGAAGTGCTCAAAGCCAGTTTATTAGAAATCTACGTAGGGGCCCCCCCCGTTTGTTTTCACTATAATATCTTATTATTAAGTAGGAAGTCGTTAAATTTAATTTAATTATATAGGAATAAAAGGGAAAAAATTAATTTTTTCATTCATTTTTAATTTTAAGGGGTATTTTTCTTTGGTCCCCAGTAAAAACCCTATTTAAACATTTGAAAATGTTTTTTGGGCCCAAATGGCCATTTTTTCATTTGCCCTCTGTTCACATTCGGGAAAAAGGAAAAAATACACTTTTCAACCATGGGACCATTTTGGAATCTCAGTGAAAAATTTTTTTGGCTCCCCCCCCGTAAACCAACACAACATCTTAGAGTAATTTTGTCAAGTGGCACCTTTCTATCATTATTTACCGTCTTTTAACATTCGAAATTGGAAACTAATAAGGTACGCAATTGTAATTGTGGGGGCCCATTTGGATCGTAAGTGCTGTTTTGTTTGGCCCCCCCTCTGTAAACCTTCATTGACATCTAAAAAAAAACGTTTTGCCAAGGGGACACCTTCCTATCATTATTTGCCGTCTTTTACATTAAAAATCAAGAAGATAATTTGATACACCTTATCATTCAGGCCGCCATTTTGAATTTTAAGAGGTATTGTTTTTGGGCTCCCCCTCTGTAAACTTTTTCTATAATCTTAAGAAGAGCCTAGTGCTAAGTGGGGCACCTTTTTTCATTATTTTCAGTATGTTTATATTCCAAAAAGTAAAATAATACATATTTTTAAAAACATGGCGGCTATTTTGAATCGTAAGGGTCATTTTTTATGGCTCCCCACTGTAAACCATTTTAACATCTTAAGAATTTTTTTTGCCATTTAGAAACCTGTCTAACATTATTTACCGTCTTTTTACACTCAAAATAGGTAAATAATAGGCCTATTTATTCATGGGCGCCATTTTGAATCCTAAGGGACATTTTTCGTGGCTCCCCTTCTGTATCGCTTTTCTTTGACCCTATGAACATTTTCGCCATGTGAAACCTTCCTACTATTTTTTGCCGTTTTATTTTGTGAACAACCCAGACTAAAATCATCTACAAACTATATTATAAAGACTTATTTTAGTTAGAGTTAAGACAAAGTAATAATGTAGGTATGTAATATGTACACATGGAAGTACTTGACGTAAGTTCGTAAACATGTTAGCTCCGGTTTTGACCCAGTTTGTAGGAAATACATCCAATAAAAATAATAATATAATAATAATAATAATAATAATAATAATAATAAATAATAATAATAATAATAATAATAATAATAATAATAATAATAATAAAAGAGTCTTTATTTTCGACTTGGCGAAGCTTAAGGCCATAAGGCCTTTTGTTCTGCTTGACCAAGAATACAGATAAAAACAGTATGCATAACCAGATGTAAATATAAGTCAATTCATAAACTTCATATCAAATACAAGTAAATAAATAAAATTAAAAATATCAAAATTGACTGCCAAGGAGGCTTAGGTAAACTTAATAAACTTCATATAAAATCCAAAGATGCAAATTCAAAAATATCAAAATTGGCCGCCACACACACTTTTGTACACTTTCAATATAGTTTCTCCAGCAATCTTGATCCTTCATTATGTCCTTCCAGTATCCACCTTCTTATTTGACCTTTCTTTATAGTTTCCAACTTCTTTGTACTTTCTTTCTAGTATCCAACTTCTTTGACATCAGCTGTTCCTATTGTTGTTGTAATTTGTTTTGTTTTTAAATATTGAAGAAAATGTTAAATGTCAAAACTGAGAATTTAAAAAGTCACTAGTAAAATATAATAAAAACTTTGGATAACGATATCTCGGGTTCCTTTCAATAGCTTACACATGTTAAAAAGAAAAATCACATTAAATTTTGTTTACAAACCATGAAATCAATTTTTTTAAGCTGGCCTTCCCAGAAGTTTGTGAACATGGCCTCACCGCCTTGTCACCAATTCGATTGGGTTAGCATCCACTTATTGGCCAGTATTGCCAGTAACAGCATGGAAAACGGACGGGAATTCGACCCCGAAAAGTAGAAGAATATCACTTTCCAGACTGAAACAATAATCCTTACAAAATTCTAACAATCGACCAATATAGTTCCAATTTTCACCTTTTAGGGTCGTTAAAAGTAATAATTTAATAATATTTCAATAATATTCTCTTACTCTAATGACCAGTTAAACTGTTATGCGACCCCTAAGAGTAGATTAATATCACCTTGCAGGCCGGATTTCCGGCAGGACGGAATTTCGACCCCGAAGAGTACATTAATATTTAAATAATATTAATTGTTAAATTATGGCCAGGAATCTGAAAACCTACTTTTATTTTCTAATTTCTCATTTCAAACGTTTAAAAACATAACTACACTTGCACATATCCCAACATGATTCACTACAGACGCGCTTGTGTTATATGGTGTCTTGGTGTGTTGCTCCAGGTGTCCCAGGTTCGAGCCTCGCTGAGTTCTGAGATTTAATCATCATGAGATTTATATGTAAAATTAATCTATCTACTGTCTATTAAATAATGCATGTCTGTCGTACAGGAACATTCGTCTTCATCGGTTAATTGATTAATTAAACAATTGTAAATTTCTATTAATCCCACTACAGGAGGAGAAATTTCAACCTGAAGAAGCCTAAAATAGTATTCGTAGAGGTCGAAATTTTTGCCATTAGGATTGTATTAATCCCACACCAGGGGTAATAAAATCAACCCTTACAAGACGAAAATAGTCTTCTTAGGGGTCTAAATATCTAGCCTAAAGGTTCTATTAATCTCACTACAAGGCAAATAAAATCAACCCTTACAAGACGTAAAAAATTCTTCTTAAAGGTCTAATTTTGACTCTTTTAAAGTCAATTACAATAAAAAAATTATCAAATAATTAATCTTAGGCAGTCGAAAAATGTCTTCTAAAGGGTCGAATTTTCTGCCTTAGTTGATTTGCATATTGCGAGTTATGTATACATAATAATAATCATCAACCTTTCAGTAGAGAAATTAAGACCCTTAAGGTTACATTTTTCAACCACGTCGTTAACCCTTAGAGGTCTATCAATCGACCCTGAAAAATAACGGTCGATTGTTCGACCCTATAAAAATAGGGGTAGAATAAATTATATGATCTCCCCGAAAGGGTCGAATTATCTACTTTTCAGAATTACAGTGTACCGTTACTTAGACATCTGAAGAGGGGCATGAATGACACCCTGGTCAGTGGGCAAGCATCACACAAAAAATAACTTTTAGTTACATTTTAGGACGATGTTAGTAAAAGTTTATACTAACGGTGCAATATTTATGATCTTGTTCAATTACATCCACCTACAACCCTGACTGAAAGTTTTGTAGAAAAGAAATCTTTAATCGATAATTTAAATGCTATGGTCTGATTTCTGTTAAATAGCTATTAGACATTCCAGTCACAACTACTGTTACTAGGAAAACGCTAAAGTCCCGTCGCGTTGTTGAGCGAGCACCGGTACGTGCAACAACGACCAAAGTACGACATTCCCATAATGTTACATATCAATAAGTCTTTAAGGTCTTGACCGATTTAGCTGAAAATTTGAATTGAAAAATAGGAGAGAATGTTGTACTTATTAACCCTGCAAAATTTCATAACGATCGGAACATTTTTTTTTTTTTTTTTTATTTTTTATAACCAACGATCGGGTTTTGTTCAAAAACTATACAGCAACCCGCCTAGGTGGTATGCACATGTGTGAAAAATTTCAGGCCGATCAGAGAAACGGTGCGACCTGTATCGAAGCAGTAACAGAAAAAAAAAACAGACATTCGAGCCATAAGAGTCAAGTGGAGACGCTCACTTCGCTCGCTCAATTAATATACAAGGCGTAATAGATTATGAACTGTGATGGGCTGTGATTTCAATGTCAACATTTTGATATTCATATTTATTTTGGTTTTCATAGCCACAATAAGAGTATATTTATAAAATTGTTGATTGAGTTTGAATCAGAATGAACGAAAAGTAATTCAAATCAATGATAGAACATTATAGTCCACCTATTCTACATTTTATTCAACTACCTATCGTAGTTCACCTGCAGTGCGATTCTATAAGGCTAGCGTGAATGTCGCTGTGTATGTATCAATCGTTATCAAGCAGTTAGCCAGGGTATTTATATATCCGTGGCAACATTCACGTCATACATAGAACCGCACTGCTAAGACCATTTTAATGTATATGAGCTACATCTCAAAGACACGACCACATGTGTGTAACCTTACGCCTTTCCCAATGTGGAATGACTTTAACTGGGAGCAAAATGTAACAGACAAACATCTGTTATTGAATTAGATAAATTTTAGCACCACTTGATCTACAATTTTTCAACGGTGCCATCTTATGATTATAAACTCATTTTCCAATTAAAAGAATAAAACACGCTCAGAATCTTCAGCTAGATTTGATATGAGTGTGAGTAAGGATTCTTTGCCTCTGAAAGTGCCAGACACGATTTTATCAACACTACGTTAATCTCCGACCGTCTGTGCGTGTGTCACGTCTCACGATAGAAACCGAACACGAGTCCTGATTGCCATGTGGTTGTTTTGTTGACATGGCTCTTCTACACGGATGACACAGGTCACGTTACTTAGAGGAGGGAGATAGTTGCACAACAAGCTTGAATAAGCCTGCCACTAAAGCCACAGATAGCCAAGCGAGGAATTCCGGAAACTTTGAATTTATGTATTTGCCCGGCACCTCCACCATTAATGAAGGCTAGAACAAGGTATGGACAATTACAATAAAGGTAAGCTTTGCTAACGATTTGGCTTATTCCCGTAGCTGTACTTGATTGAAAGATGCTTACAGAGGAGCCGACCTACATTTTAGGGAAAGCCTTGACTAAACCCAATTTGCGGCAGTGTCTATATTTTCAATAAAACTATAGAAAAACCATATGTGATTTTATTCAAAACGAGATTTTTCTGTAATCAAATTCATAACTTTATTGGCGCATGTTATGAATCCCTCCCCAAAAACAAAAATTTGTAAAAAAAACGGCAGCCAAAACTCTCCTTCAAAAGTCTTCGACTGCCAAGCTTTTCATTCTTTCTCCCTAGTTTCGCATTAAAAAGAAGTAAGATCATTTCGCCTGTTGACGAGCGCCAAGCCAACCATTTTCGTGGTAAAAAAGTAAAAATTTTAAACTCAAAATCATAAATAAAAAATGCTTGGCGATTGAATTTGGTTCATTACGAGAACTCTAAAAAGTCACTGGCCAAGCAATTTTTTTTATGATTTTGAGTTTTAAAATGTTACCTTTTTACCACGAAAATGGTTGACTTGGCGCTCGTCAACAGGCGAAATGATCTTACTTCTTTTCAATGCGAAACTAGGGAGAAAGAATGTAAAGCTTGGCTCCACTTCTATATCTCACAGCATTCACAGTCGAAGACTTTTGAAGGAGAGCTTGGCTGCCGTTTTTTACAAATGTTTGTATTTGTGGGGGAGATCACATCTTTTTGCTGTTTGTTTCCTATCATGGCGTGAATGATGGACTTTGAATGATTAAATTTGTTAAGTGGAGAGTTGTTTTTTCACTTTTTGGGCCCACGGTCCCCCCAAATTTGCCCCCTTGTGTTTTGGGCGCTAGATATTTATAATGGTTTAGAGCATGTTTAATTTCAAGTTGTACAAATTACTACGCCTGAGTAATCACGCGTTTTGATTTTGATTTTGATTTTCCCCGGTCCCTATTACCCGGTTTTGGTTTTGAAAGCTAAAGTGATTGCGCATGAGGAACATCTAAGTGTGGTCTAAGTTTCAAAGTTCTAAGATGTACAGTTTGCTCTGTATGGCGTCTTATTCATAAGAGTACGGAATAACTTAGCTTTTGATAATTTTGATTTTCCCCGGTACTCGTTACCCAATTTTGCTTTCCAAATTCAAAAGTAATAAAGAATGAGAGATATTGAAATTTATTCCACGTTTGAAACTTCTCAGTTATAGCGATTTCTTTGAATGATTAATATTTTCAAGTTCAGAGTTCTTTTTGACATTTTTGAGCCCACGGCTCCCCAAATTTAGTTCCTTGTGTTTTGGACGCTAGATATTTATAATGGTTAAGAGCATGTTTAATTTCAAGATTGTACAAATTACCAAGCTTTAGTAATTACGTGTTTTGATTATCATCCAACTTTTGATTTTCTCCGGTCCCTATTACCCGATTTTGGTTTTGAAAGGAAAAGGCGCTGCGTTTGAGGTACATTGAAGTGTGGTCCAAGTTTCAAAGTTCTAAGATTTACCGTTTTATCTGTAGGGCTCAATTTAGCTCCGCGGAGAATTAGCTAGCTAGCTAGCCAGCCAGCCGGAAGGATTTCGACGAAGTTGAGAGCAATTTTTTAACACAGAAAGGGTTATCGGATCGGGTTGATTTATTTTTTGGTAGGTGATAGACCACATATCAGGTCATATACCGAGTTTCAAGATTGTAAATCTTTCAGGGCGGCGTGTGCAGATAGCGGAAAACCCCCAACTCTGGTAGCTGTATACAGGGCCGCGAGTTCGTCGTCGCCTAAGCAGTCGCATGCGCTTGGCTGCGGGCAACGACCGTCGCCCTAGATATTACCGATAAAATTGTAAGTAATTGCATTCCCTTTTTTTGAACAAATTAACTGGAAATATAAGCGTCCAAAGAGTAGGGTCGTGTGGAAATCTTCTAGTAACCTGATCGTCAATGAAACCCACGACCTTGATGGGCGGAAACTGAAGTGAACCTACAACGTAAACAAAGCAAACACCGGTAGAAACCAGACCAGACGTGTAATTCGTATCCACGCTGATGACTGCGGCCGGTGTGAATTCTCTGATATTGTGTTAGTCGTGTTATCTCTTGTACGACGTCTCAAAGTGAAATCATACACTAACAAGACCGAAGTATAGCAGCTACTGTTCATGCAGGGAGAGACTGCGACCAATAGCCAGTCCGTAGTGTGACCATACTTGTAGGCTCTACTCTTATCCCGGTCCGTAGTGTGACCATACTTGTAGGCTCTACTCTTATCCCGGTCCGTAGTGTGCCCATACTTGTAGGCTCTACTCTTATCCCGGTCCGTAGTGTGACCATACTTGTAGGCTCTACTCTTATCCCGGTCCGTAGTGTGACCATACTTGTAGGCTCTACTCTTATCCCGGTCCGTAGTGTGACCATACTTGTACTTTATACTCTTATCCCAGCCAGCGGTTTAGCCGAGCTCGTTTAAACCGGTTCCCACTCGAACACCGAAGTTAAGCAGAATCGGGCGTGGTCAGGGGTAGAGTGGGTGAACGCTCTTCCCTGAAACTCACGTATACCGCTGGTTAGAGCAGATGGAGGGTTCGAAAGCTAGTGTAACGGCTTCGTTCTCCTTGTCGTCTGCTCGGCAGTCCGGGTTAGTGGAGGAACCTATATGACTGTCAAAAGTTACACCGTCCTGTCGGATGGGACGTTAAGCCGTTGGTCCCCTTGGTACTTTTCGAAAGGAGTAGGCTACGTGCCGGTACCGGGTTTCCCCTCCTCCCTTCTGTTCATACTTCATTCTCATCTATCACCACTCATGGTCTCGATAACGCCAAAGTGCATAAATATGAGACGTTAAGCAATATTCAATCAATCAATACTCTTGTCCCGGTCCGTAGTGTGACCATACTTGTACTTTCTACTCTTATCCCGGTCCGTAGTGTGACCATACTTGTACTTTCTACTCTTATCCCGGTCCGTAGTGTGACCATACTTGTACTTTCTACTCTTATCCCGATCCGTAGTGTGACCATACTTGTAACAGACTCCCCCCCCCCCAATTACACTCATACAGAAACGTCTGGCGAGCGCCGCATGTTCCCTGCAAAAAGCACCCTACCGAAAATGCAATTAATTTGAACTAGCAATTCGCGTTAGTTGTGATACCATGCGCTGAGTTCCCGCTATGCTAGACTCTAAAGAAGGAAGTAATAAGGCAGCTCATTTGTAGTGCTAGGCCACTCTACACACTAACCGAATATTTCTAAAGACAGAATCTTGAATTTAAGCGAATCGAAGCCCGATCAACACTGCATGTGCCTTAATCTATACGAGCTAGAGTCTCGAGGCCACGGCAAAAATAAAAGATCTATTACAATCTACATTCCTATGATTAAACCGACATCCTACGCCAATAGACGATGGACCCTCCTACAAACGGGTACATAATGCATTTTTCAAACTTGTTTGATTATAATTTACTATATTACTTGTGCACAGTAGGCAGGCAGTAACATTAAAATTCGTTGTCCGGGGAAATAGACGTTCATTTAAGGAGCAAAAAAGGCCGAAGAACTCTCACAAAAGCGCGCAAATAGTATCATATATCATTTTTTCCCCAATACTCTGAATAATATTATGTTGTATGATACTTTTAAGACCAGGAGCCGTTTTTACGTCACGACGTTTCGAGCACGGCCGACGTCTATTTTTCCATCCAACGCAACGGCATGTTGTAATGGCTATATATTACCCTTTCAGTCCCTGTCGTCATTTAAATGGACATCAAATTTTAAATTTTAATCGGGTAAATGATAAGTTTTCCAATTTGACCCACTTTTTTTGTCGAATAAAAATAAATACATTTTTCACCATGTCAATGAGAAAAAAAGTGTCCTTTTTAGAGAAGCTTGAAATTACACATCTGCAAAAAGGGTAAAAATAGAGATTTTTTGGGGTAAGTCCCAGATAAGTAATACATTAATTTTCTAGTATTGTAATTATTTGAGATACAAAAAATGCAACAAAAAATTACAAAATCTTGTTTTAGGAATGGTCTTCTAATTAATATTTAAACTTAAATTGATACTTTATTTCAGAATCCAAAATATCCCAATCGTGATAAAAAAAAAATGAAATACAATAAAAATGTAATTTTAAAAAATGGAATCAGACTTTACAGCTTAAAATTACTTATATACACTAATTTGATTTGGGACTGAAAGGGTTAAAAACTAATTATCCGATCATTCCAAATTTGGTTGCATTGTTTTTATTGAAACATTTCAAGTTTAAATAATGTCTCGTTTGTGTATTTTGTTTAGAAGTATTGTCTGATTTCAATACAAATAGACCTGGCACACATGAAAATTTTAGAGTTGCAGTGGTTTCGTTTCAGTCTGGGTTCACAATAATTTTTCAATATTTATTTTGATGATTGGATTTTACAAAATGATATATTTCTAATCGAATGGCTATCTTCAATTTTCCGTAAAAAAAATATGTTGGTAAAATTTGTATTTTATTTCGATTTGTTGCAACGCGGTTTTTCAGCTATTTTATACAGCCGGCCTATGACAGTACTACACTTCCTTACAAAGTTGAGCCGTTTAAGTACGAAATTCCACTAATTTATGTACAACTTATCTTTACTGTACATGTTGACAAGATTTATTTTTACAAATTGGAGTAGGTATATTCAAATTGAAAAAAATAGAATCAAAATATGCCAATTGACAATGCCTGCTTATTTGCGGAATGAGCCGGACATTTGACGAAGTATATTTGCGTATGTTTAGCAAAATGATAAAAGATTCAGTAAATGCTAAGAGAATTGACATGGTGTTTGACGTTTATTTAGACGTGTCAATAAAAAATGCAGAGAGAGTTAAGAAGATTTGACTTAAAACCTCTCCCAAGGTACCCAAAATATATTATCTTCCCATCCAATCAGAAGCTGGCGAAACCTTTCCAATAAAACCACTTGTATCGGAGTAGAACAAAGACGATTACAGGAAACGACTTGGTTACAGGGAATTGTTTGTCACTTGTGCAACCAAATGTTTCCGTCTCAGTTCTCGGTCAGTTAGCGAAGTTGATGAGTTTCTCGATTTGGATAGTCGGGAAACACTCCCGTAGGTGTAATTGTTAGTATTTACTACAATTCAGAAATTTAAAAAAACGATTCCCGGTTGGGGCAAACTTTTTTAGTTTCTGAATTGTAGTAAATAATAGAAGTTGAAGAGCTAAAGACGACCCAAGAGCAAGCGAATACACGACTTCTGCTCCGTGCAAAACACGCTGCGTGTGCTGTATATTCCAACATAGTAATTCATTGTGATGACACCGATGTAGCCATTCTTGCATTACACCATATACCTGATATAACTATGAATGGCAAACTTGCACAAGTTATTATTAAATCAGGTACTCACAACACTCAGAAATGTATCGATATGACAGAGCTGCACAAAACATTGGGGTATGATGTGTGTACAGCACTGTTGGGTATGCATGCTGTTACAGGCTGTGAGATACCACAAGTGGTTTTGCTGGAAAAGGAAAATCATCGGCTGCCAAACTTATCATGAAATCAAGCTCGATGGCACTTTCCGTGTCGAAGCTTGGCCAACATTTCGAGATAAATTCAAACACCTTGAAAGAGATTGAAGAGTTTATTTGTATTTTATATGGAGGTAAGAAACAAAAAGATATAAACAGCCTTAGATATGCAATTTTCTGCGCCAAAAGAGGTAAGATAGAATCTCAAAATCATCCGCCATGTCAAAATACGCTCCAAAAACATGTCATCCGATCAAATTACCAAGCTGGTATATGGTATAGAGCTTTAGAACAACAGACAGATGTCCCACCATCAGAAAAACACGTTTGGAAAATGAGCTCAGATAACCAAATGGAAATCGACTGGATGAGCTGTGATTGTTACACCTTTGGCCGTGCTCAAGCTTCTCATGTACATGTACTCGCCAGTGTCTCCCAACAACATGATGTTGCCATATTAATGACCTTCGTTGCACTGATATGTGCAAAATTCAAACATGCTCCAATTTCCGAGATGAAGAAGAAAGCGAAGATGAAGTTGAAGAGTTGAAAATGATTTTCCTTCAGAAAGCTTCGAGCCTTGAAAGCCTTGAGCCTTGAAGAATGGTGAGATAATAATGTGTTTATGAAACAATTGTAGAAAATACATAAAACATCAATACACACGTAAAATAATAAAGTTGAATTGTTCATTGCAGGTGACGTCACCGCAAACGTCTAGCGCACTCGAATTAGTCAAATTTACCATCATAAGGAGTTGTAAATCAATGTCGCGACAATAATATTTCCCTTGTAGATCAATACAAAGGTGATGTTTTGTTAGTTCAACCATATTATGGAGGCCTAATAAGTAAGGTATATCATTTTTTTAAATTCTACACTAGCTAATAATACTACTTATGATTTTCGACAGTATTTTTTTGTGGATTTACAGTAATCACTATTGTTTGGAAAGAGTAGCTTTTATGGAGGTCTATTTTTTCAATTTGAATATACCTACTCAAATTTGTAAAAATAAATCTTGTCAACATGTACAGTAAAGATTAGTTGTACATAAATTAGTGGAATTTCGTACTTAAACGGCTCAACTTTGTAAGGAAGTGTAGTATTGTCATAGGCCGGCTGTATAAAATAGCTGAAAAACCGCTTTGCAACAAATCGAAAAAAATTACAAATTTTACCAAAATATTTTTTTTATGGAAAATTGAAGATAGCCATTCGATTATAAATTGATCATTTTGTAAAATTTAATCATCAAAATAAATATTGAAAAATTATAGTGAACCCAGAGTGAAACGAAACCACTGCAACTCTAAAACTTTCATGTGTGCCAGGTCTATTTCTATTGAAATCAGACTATACTCCTAAATAAAATAAACAAACGAGACATTATTTAAAATTTAAAATGTTTCAATAAATACGATGCAATCAAATTTGGAAAGATCGGTTAATTAGTTTTTAAGATATAGCCATTACAACATGCCGTTGCGTTGGATTGACAAATAGACGTCGGCCGTGTTCGAAACGTCGTGACGTAAAAACGGCTCCTAGTCTTAAAAAGTATCATACAACATAATATTCTTCAGAGTATTGGGAAAAAATGATTTATGTTACTATTTGCGCGCTTTTGTGAGAGTTCTTTTCTCTCTAAATGAATGCATAAAAGATTATTTCTACTGAAGAGACTGGCCCGAAGCTTTAGTTATTAATCATATCACTTTAATACTATTCGGGAAAGGCTGAACAAATTTACTACTTAATGTTAAATAATTCCTCAGTTCATTTGTAATGAATCATTGGTTCTTCATGGCTTCTGCAAAACTGTGTATCTTAATTATTATTATTTATTTATATTTATATTTTATTAACAATACCACCTACGGGAGTGTTTCCCGACTATCCAAATCGTGAAATTAATTATTATCGTTTTAGGATTTCGTTGTAGTTTGTTATTAGGCTTGTACCCAATATAATGGGAATTCACGCAACATTAGCTAGAGAATTCAAATAACGTCAAGTGTTCAAATGTGGTGATTAGGTTGAGTATAGTATTTTATCTTGAAAATATGTTTTTCGAAATAACTATATAATAGGAGTTTTGGAGTAATAACACAATTAATAGTCTTTTGAGATGACCAAAACTAATTTTGCACATTGTTTTCGTCGATGCATACTCCCAATATTGCGGCTTTCTTACAACTTTGTCGATCGTTTTATTAAAAAGTATACGAGTTGGATGGTAGATATATTTTAGCATAGTTTACTCTTGCACGTGACTAGAACGTGATATTTTGTAATATATATCTCTAATATCTTGCATACATTGATTGTTTGCGTTTTCCGGTACACAGAGTATTTGTACCGGAAAATACACAAAATCGTACAACGCAAGATATTTAAGATACATATTTGAAAATTGCACTTGTACTAGTCACGGGTAATTGTTACAATGGAAAAAAATCAGCAACCCATCTCGTATACATTTTGATCAAACGATCCACAATGTTGGGAGTATGCATCGACGACAAAAACTAAAAAAATAGTTTTGGTCTTCTCAAAAGACTATTTCTGATGTTTTTACTCCAAAACAGCTGTTTAATATTTCTCTATTTAATTGATTGGGAAACACTCCGTATGTGTACTTGATTTTGTGTAAATCAATTCAGAAATTACAAAATCCATCTCAGCGGGGTATCGAACCCCGGTCTTCCGATTGCCGGTCGAGTGCTTTATACTGTTCCAATCTATTCAGATCTACAATGCACCAACAATCCAGATGTTATGAAGTTAACCGTCTCAGTAGCTTAGGGGTAAAGCACTCGACCGGCAATCGGGAGACCGGGGTTCGATACCCCGCTGAGATGGATTTTGTAATTTCTGGATTGATTTACATAAAATACTGTTTTATAGTTATTTCGCAAAAGATATTTTTGAAACTATTTTAAAAAAAGGTTCTTAACTAAATTACACATGACAGGTTTAATACATACGAACCTATAGCTTAACCCTCCTTCATGCGACAAAGGTAGTGGATCTAATGAGTGTTAGTACGAATTTGACAGGGTGATATTTCAATATTTGGAAACTAATTTACATGTAGGGGTGTACTGAGTCAACACAAGAAGTCTTGAACATGGTGCTCAGTCAGACTGACGAATAACAGTTCATTACCCTAAACAACATACAATAACCATGAAATGATGTTTTGAATTATAACAATACTTTTACTTCTTGTGAGCGATCCAGCTTTCTCACCTTTGACGTATAAACTGCTCACAAGCCAGGCCTTGGATAATTAGTGGGCTAACTTTATATTGTCTCTACATTTCAGAACTTATTAATATTGTGTGAAGATCAATTTCTTAAACTCACAATTAGATTCCATTTCATGTAATAACAAGTTAGGATTCTCCCAAGAGTTTTCCCTTTCTTGTTAGAGCTGGCCGGATCTGTACGCCACGATTACCACCCGAGGTACTCTTCAATTCATTACCTCGTGTAATTAAATTATTATCAACATTAAATACTGTTACTTTCTTTTCATTGTTTTAACTCATTATCAAAAGAAAGTAGTTTGTGTATTTATTTTATTCCAATGGTGTGAACATTGTTCCGACTTTGCTGTTGAAGACAATGAAAGGTCACAGTACTCCTCTTTGAATATGACGGACTGACTTTCATTCTCATACAAGCATACAACACATGCCGCACGCGCACAATGAAACGGAAAGTGTGGACATGCGGTATGATGCCGAAACATCGGGAACGGCCATGACATTCAAAACTTGAACAAACTTTGTATGCCATACCATCCATAAACCAATCAAAAGTTGTACATCACATACTGTGCTGCATGCATACCGAAATAATCTTGAACACATGTTGTTGCCTGTATACCACTTAAACTCTTCATACTTTGTTGCGAAAACAAAACAAAAACGTTTAGTTTTTTCAACTAAGAGAACATAAGGATTCCTGTTCGCTCCGGCTCAGCCGACTGACACCACCCAATGAGAACATACGTCGAGCCAACGTAGAGAAGTTTTCTACGAAGTAATCCGACGGTCGCCTCCAACCAAAATCCAACCTTGTTTTTTAGCCGGTGGCATACGTATCTACCGAAAACCAACATGATCCAACGTCAGAAAATAATTAATCATAATCTAGCGACACACACATAAATACCAACCCTTAACAGACGTCAGTATCCAATCAGTCGTATTGGCCGTATATAAACCTTAAACCAACGATTAGCAACCAACCTAAGACACAACGTTTGGCCAACGTTGGAATTGAGTTGACCATTTGTCCGACCCCACTGACCAATATCCTACGTAGGATCGACCGTTGTGTACCCGTGTGCGGGTCACAGATGTATATTTTCGGGTGCTCTGAAGCAACACTTGTCAAAAATCTACCACAAATTTATTTTCCCGTAAAATAAGCTTGCAAATGGTTCCCAATTTGTCTGTGTTAATTTTACACAACAAATGGTGATTAAATCAATTAATTTAATTCATTCGCTAATTCAATTAACGGGAAAGTAGCATTAACTTAATTTTGAAACTGTTTTTTTTTTAAATTATACTCGCATTGTTGATATTTGATACTCCTGTTGGCATTTTGTATGTGCTATGTGGTTGAAAACAACAATTATTGAGATATAAGTAATTCTTCACTTAATTACTTAATTAATCGGTAAGTTAAAGGAATTTTGTTTCCTGACATGACATTTTGGATTCATTGGCATTATGTTAGTAAAGTGGTATAGTTTTATGATGATCGATGGAGTTTTAGGTATACATAACAATACATATGTCAAAAGTGGGATAATTTAACTAAAATGTAATTAATTCGTGATTAATTAATTTAATTAATTAATTTTTTCATTACATTTATTCGTCTTAAAACTAGCTTTAATATGATACCAAGGTCGACCACATTGTGTTAATTTTACAAAATAAATTGAGATTATTGTCATTATTTTTAATTTATTTAATTAATGTAATTAATAGGAAAGTGATTGGAATTAATTTTTGGAACCAATATTTTTTTTGGTTCATTGTGGTCATATTGATCTTGTATTAGAAGATTATCAGCCGAGCATGGATTTTTTTGTTTATTTTTCGCACAACAGACTACAAATTTCAGAATATGTTCTCAACACTATGACACATCTCCAGTATAAAGTAGGCCAAAAGTAGTTCTCTGTAAGTTGGTCAAAACAAAAGACTAACGCAAACTTGTGAAAAAAACCTAAAACACACATAAATATCTGTATCTTTGGCATTTTATGGGTTAGAGTCATGAAATTGGTCATTAAAGTTGTGAATTAACAACATCTATTAGAATTTGCAAACAAAATATCAAAATATTGTATTTTAAGAGTCGCAAATTAATAAAAAGTGTCAAAAATACAGTAAAAATGATTTACCGCACTTTAGTTCAATTTTAAATGCATTTATTGTTAAAATACAAACAAAATATTTGGATTGCTTTTTAGCCTAATTCTTTGTCTAAAACATTGTCGCTGGTCGAACTCTGGACACGTGAACTTCATAGCATCGTTTTTATTATTCCCCGAGTTTCGGTGCAGCTCCCGCGGCGCTAACCAGGCATAAGGAAGTGTTATTTTCGGGGTACCGATGTAGGTAAATAGTGCATTAAATCGGAAATGGTTTACTTTAAGTCAATGCGGTTAGTGTAGAAATATTGAGGAAGGCTTACTATTGAAGTATATTATATTTTCATTTGAGAAAAACGGCACATATACCTTTATTATGGTATTACCGGTAATTAATAAGAAAATGCGATCTTTCCAATGTTTAACGGAATGGTTCGTGAAACTTATCAAATCACTGAGACCACGATATTGTAGCTATCGAAATACCAAATACACCGTTATAAAGGTCTATGCATCTACTCCATGTTGCATCAAACCATATGCATCTAGCGTTATTGATTGTCATAATAGGCCAATATTAGTGAAACACCGTAATTCATGCAATGTTCTATCATTTTATTTGCCGTAAATAATACTAAATATTTTTTTACAAGATGGCGGACGAAGATCAAAGTCTGAAATTTTTGTCGGTTTCTGGCATCAATGGTGGGGATATTGTGAAGAAAAATTATTTTTTTTTCGTGAAAAACTTTGAAGAATAAAAAATAAAAACACAAAATTTTCAAGTTTTGGAATTTTGTATTTTGTTATTTTGGTGCAATTTTTGGTTCATTTTCTAATAATAATCCCCAAATTTTGAGAAATAAACCTTTTCTCATACCAGCATTAGGTAATGACATTATAAATAATGTTAAGTTGGTCAGTTCAAGGGCGCCGAAATCGTTGCAGTATGAAGTATGTTCGTTTTTAAAAAAAACTTAGAAAATGTAGTAAGAGGCGGGTAATTAAATTCCTTTTTTAAAATGGCTTTTACCCACAACATTAATATTATGTACTAGTGCGATGTTATATTGAAATGGTTAAAATGGAACTTATGCTAATTTTTAATTATACTTTTTATTTTGTATTTTAGTTTCAATGACCATATGGGTTAATTATATTGTTTATGTCCAAGGATGTATTTTACATTAATATTTACTATGGCGACTGGCACAATGAAAATGTTATTATATATATGAGGCAGTCTTTCAATCGAACAGTCTGCTCATGAAGGCAACTTGCTTGTAAATTGTTTATCATAAAAATAAATTGGTTCTACAGATGCGTTCGCGTTCGACTGTCTAAATGTAGAAGCAGGGTAAACAGGTATACCTTCTGCAGCCCAGCATAAGTATAAGGTGACCAGACGTACCGGTTTGACCGGTACAGTAACGTTTTCAGAACACTTGTACCGGTGTCCCGAGAGACTCATTAAAATGACGTATTTGTACCAGTTTGCAATTTTGGGGAGAAAGTGTCCTGGTATTTTCTTAACTATACCGTGCATGGAAGGATAATGTTTTACTTTAAAAAAGTACACTCCTCTGATTAATACTAATAGTAGAGACAATGAAATAGTTCTTCCACTTCCAAGAAGATAATTAATTTTCTCTAGGGGTGTGCGAGTATTATTAATGATTTTGGTGGAGGTGCCGGGTCGCGCACGTGTGTGAAAAAGTAAAAATCGTTATGCCTATATGTTTTTGGCGCTACCTTACCAATGCTGACTACTTAGCCATAATAGTAACCTGAGTCTTTTGATACAAATTTACATTCATTTTGGAAGTTTTGTACTATTTTTGGGCATAAATAATAAAAATTCGTCACTATTATGTTTGTTTCAACATTTTCAAGTAATATCACTTACTGAATGTCATAACCAAGCCCTAATATTTGTGCTTGATGCTTGATCATTAAAATGATTTAGTGAGAAGTTACATTTTTAAATGAATTAGATGTTACTCTGTCTTCACGTTTGGTGCCTAGATTTAGACGAACACCAATAAATAAAATTAATATTGTATATATTGTAAATAAAAAAAATATAGTCAAAAGCAAAATAGTGATATTTTAAAAATTAAACGAAGTACTCGGACTCGAATTTGGACTCGATACTCGAGTTATTTTAAGTACTCATTTCGGACTCGACTCGAACTCAAAAACCTGGACTCGCACATAGTGCCATAATAATATTTTTCAGTTACAACTTAATAGAGGTTATAACATTTACCTAACAGTTTACTTTGTAAGTAGATATACATTATTAATATGTGTATGACTTACTATCTGTATGTGTGTGTTCGTTGCGCAATTGTCAAATCGTTGAATCGATTTTGGTAACATTTTATTTCAAATTACTTGAGAAATTGAAAGTCTTTTCCCAATATACAAACGTACTAAGAACAAAATGTTTGATTTTACGTTATAAAAAATCGCTTTATTTATGTATACCGAGTTTGTTGAAAGTTTCACCCAATATCCGGGACCAATATTGAAGAAGCTGTTTTAACTTGTACAAAAAATGTCACCAATATATCGACTGGCGCTGCCTTCGCCCTGAAAAGACTAGTTATTTGGAGTTCCAAGAAACGGTAACTGCGGAACTTCTGGAACAACTACATCATGTCCCGTCTGAATGGCACACCGCAGAAAGACGGTGCCGTCGCCGCTTCGTTTGCAAAGACGCCATTTCGTTGAGATGATTCCTCCTACTGGCAATGAGCAACACCCGTCGCGTAGATGTGTAATATGGAAGAACATGGCAGTCGGAAGGAAACTAGCTAAATGTGTCCTGACTGTGATGAAATCGCCCTGTGTATTTTTCCGTCCAACAAGACCTACCACACCATGAAAGACTTCTAGGCTTCTATGGCTTCTCTCGTCATAATATACTATTTCATCATATCTATGCTTGCTCGTAGTACGCATGAACTCTAGTGGTTATGTCTTTCCACAAATGTATTTTTCTCTCTTAGTCTGCTCGTATTATTTCTGACAGACAATACGCTTGAACTCTGGTGGTTTAACCTTTCCACACACAAAAAAGGCACCATTTTGGTTTTAAAAAAGGCCCCATTTTGGTTGACTCCTTGGCGTTGGTTATGGGGCTTTTTAATTACTATCAACCACATTGAAATAATAAATAATACATTTCTTGTACAACGTTTTTTAATGTGTTTCCCTGCCATTTTATTTTAGTTTTAGTGCTCCTTTATTTCTAATTAAGTTTTTTAGGTTTTTGTTGGGTTTTAAGATAGTCTGGTTGGTGACTCAGAAAATTATTATTCATAACCGTAGGCCTATTGCATGCTGGAAAATGCTATGATTGATTTACTAAATATGTGTCTGTATTTTATTTTAATCGTTTCATTTATTTAGGTGACATAAGCAAGACCTTACAAATAAGTCATGCTTTGATTTGGTTGATAGTACCTAGTGGCTGGTTTAGTATAGGTGGAAAAAGATTGGTAAATTTTAACAATGCAAACCATGTGCTAAATAAGTGACTTTTTTGAACATGTAAATTGTTAGAAATAAAACATGTTGGACTATTCACTGTTCTTTATATTATAACAAATAAATTAAATTCATAGTCAACAATTATAGTCCAACGTGTTTTATTTCTAACTGCTAACAATATCTTCAATTGTGGTTGGGGATTGTTATCAGAAAATGAACAAAAAATTGCACCAAAATAACAAAATACAAAATTGCAAAACGGAAAATGTTGTGTTTATAGGCTTTATTCTTTAAAGTTTTTCACGGGAAAAAATAATTTTTCTTCACAATATATTGATGCCTTTAAATGACAAAAATTTCAAACTTTGATCTTCGTCCGCCATCTTGTAAAAAAATATTTAGTATTATTTACGATAAATAAAATGATAGAACATTGCATGAATTACGGTGCTTCACTAATATTGGCCTATTATGACAATCAATAACGCTATTATGCATATGGTTTGATGCAACATGGAGTAGATGCATAGACCTTTATAACTGTGTATTTGGTATTTCGATAGCTACAATATCGTGGTCTCAGTGATTTGATAAGTTTCACGAACCATTCCGTTAAACATTGGAAAGATCGCATTTTCTTATTAATTACCGGTAATACCATAATAAAGGTATATGTGCCGTTTTTTCTCAAATGAAAATATAATATACTTCAATAGTAAGCCTTCCTCAATATTTCTACACTAACCGCATTGACTTAAAGTAAACCATTTCCGATTTAATGCACTATTTACCTATATCGGTACCCCGGAAATAACACTTCCTTATGCCTGGTTGGCGCTGCACCGAAACTCGGGGAATAATAAAAACGATGCTACGAAGTTCACGCTCCAGAGTTCGACCAGGGACAATGTTTTAGCCAAAGAATCAGGCTAAATAGCAATGCAAATATTTTATTTGTATATCAACAATAAATGCATTTAAAATTGAACTAAAGTGCGGTAAATAAATTTTTACTGTAATTTTTGACACTTTTTATTAATTTGCGACTCTTAAAATACAATATTTTGATATTTTGTTTCCAAATTCTAATAGATGTTGTTAATTCACAACTTTTATGACCAATTTCAAGACTCTAACCCATAAAATGCCAAAGATACAGATATTTAAGTGTGTTTTAGGTTTTTTTCACAAGTTTGCGTTAGTCTTTTGTTTTGACCAACTTCCGGTGAACTAATTTTGGCCTACTTTATATTGAGATATGTGTCATAGTGTTGAGAACATATTCTGAAATTTGTAGCCTGTTTGTGCGAAAAATAAACAAACTTCTACAGTTGAAGAGCTAGCCGTTTGATAATCTTCAGCTATTGTGTGTTACACTACGTGACTTTGGTACGTGAATAAGAAACTTTTAATTGGGATTTAATTAATGCTTAATTTCATTAATTAATAAATAAAAAAGTTACAGGAATTACGTTTCGGGACTTAAAATTTTAGATTTATGGCGTTAATTTAGTATAATATGAAAATGTTATGAGAATCAAGCGAATTCTACGTATAAATAATTATTTATATACCAAAAAGTGCTATAATTGCAATACATTGTAATAATATATAAATATAAGTAAAACTATTTTATTTACGGTAAAATTTCTTAACATTTTTTGTAGAGCATTAAAAACCGAATAAAACAATTTGGTTTGTCCAAATCTGATGATTACTTCTTGAGTTACAGCACTTTTAAGAATTATTTTGGCGGCCATCTTGTGGACGCCATGACAGGTGACTTATTTGCTACCATGCGTGTCCCCCGTGAAAATAACATTCTAAAATATGTATTTTACCTGCTCCTAAATTTTGGTGCTGGTTTCCGGATTTGAAATGTTTTTACGCTTGTTCCACGGACTAGAGTAATCAAACTTTCGCGGAAGACACCACCGAACGCGAATCTTCATTCTTGTTTTCAAATCTAACTACAAAAGATCTTTATATCGGACATATAATCATTTGAAATTATTCAAGTCAAAAACTGATCACAACAATGATACAGGACACCTAACTCAAAAAGCGAACTCCACTAGTGTCCGGCAACCACCCAGCAAACATTTTTGCGGTGTCCCGCACGTTTCCCGAAGTCTGTCCCGTAATGCCGCTAGTGCGGGACCCGTACGGGCAGCCCGTGCGGGCCCCGTACGGAAGTGTCCTATGGGCCAAGACCGGGTCCCGTACGGGACATCCCGCACTCGTCCCAGTGTGTCCCGAAGTCGTCCCAAATGTTCCCGCGCGCTCTGCCTGCGACCTACCCTTGATGGTCCCGGACAGGTCCCATAGAGTCTGCCCGCTAGTTTCCCGCACGGGTCCCGCACGTGTCCCGCACTCGTCCCAGTGTTTCCCGTGCATTGCTTCTAGCGCCATCTAGTAGACACTCAAAGAACTCAACAGATAAAACGGGCCAAAATTTTAAATTTGAATTATTTATTACGCGATGCCACTTTCTCTATTTATACATTTACTGTGAATAGGAATAAGTACATAGAATAAAGACAAGAACAAGTCGCGCTCACGCGCGGCTTGAAAGCCGCTGCGCGGAGGGAATGGAAAACCTCGTACTTGGAATAGATTGTAGTTGGAAAACCTCGTTGACGCGACAAACTCGAGAATCGGCCCGCGTACGACCGCGATACGGTAGTTTGCGGGTCACGTTTGTCGTTAATCCGAAGACTCGGGACAAATTTGTTTTCCGGTACACTTTCGGTACACCACCCGACCCTGCCCCTGCCCCGAAGAACCATGAAAAAAAAATTGAAGTCGGGTCATTTTTACGCCATTTGTGAATTTCCGGTCCTCTAAATTTTCCGGGACGCTTTTCCGGTACGATCTTTTATTGCCTTGTCTACCTTGTCTGCCTTATTGCCTTGTTTATTGTATTGTGGTTCCATAGAGCCCAAGATAGAGTCTATTGGACGAAAAATGCCCGAGCTACTAAAGGTCTCGTGGTAGGGCACCTTTAGGGTATGTCAAAGTCATAGCCTCATCTGCGCGGTTCTGTAGAGTCCAAAATGGACCCATAAGGCCAATAATTTCGCATTTTGTAAGAATCCTGGACATAAGTTTTTCCGGGATCCTTTTTCGGTACATCAAATTGTGCGATTCGTCTGCCCGGATCCGTAAAGCCCGAGATGGTTCCGGTCGTACAATAATTGCACCTTTCATAAAAATACAGGCAAAAGGTTTTATCCGGGACGCATTTCCGGTACGTTTAAATCTTCAACTCGTCCGCGCGAATCCGCAGAGCCCAAATGGATCGGATCGGAAGATTACTGCGCCTTTCGTAAAAAACCGGGACACAATTTTTTCCGGGACATTTTTCCGGTACGCCAAATATGCGCCTCGACCGCCCGGTTCCATAGAGCCCAAATGGACCTGGTTGTACTATTATTGCGCCTTTTTAAAAATCTGGGACATAGGTTTTTTCGGGACGCATTTTTGTTTCGTCTCAATCTTCGCCTCGCCCGCGCGGATACGTAGAGCCCGAGATGGACCGGATCGGACGATTACTGCGCCTTTCGTCAAAATCCAGGACAAAAGTTTTTTTTTAAGCACTTCCGGAACGTCAAAATATGCACCTCGTCCGCCCGGTTCCGTAGAGCCCGAGACGAACATGACCTGACAGTAATTATGAAATATAATAAAAAACAATGTTTACCCCAATATGACCAACCACTATTCTGAGAAATTCAAAAACAGTTTTAGGCCACGTTCACTGAAGGTGTTTCGGGCCGTAGCCTTGGAAGTAGCCCTCTGACGTCATCGGAAGGAAAAATTTTAATTTTAAATTTTGAAAATGCCACAAAAAGGGTCAAGGAATGACCGGATCATTGTTTTGATTTAAAAATTACTCCTCTCACAAACCCCTGCTGCACCCGACTGATACGGTTCCATAGAGCCCGAGATGGACCCGATCTGACGAAAATTGCCCGAGCTATAAAAATGAACAATGCTTTTTGGATTTCCCAAAAATGACCAACCACTTCTAAAGGAAATTACGAGTCCCCTCGTAGCACTCAGCCGTCGAATGTTGCCCCCCCCTCCCTCACCGCCCAACTTTAACTCGACGTCGTCCCGGCCACAATTTCCTTCAATGAGAATTCTATAATGTTTGTTCTCGTCCAACGAAGTCAACACAGTAGATAGTGCACGGCCGAGATTAATAAACATGCTCAAGTGCTTCCCCCCCCCCCCTCTTTCAACGCCTCTACTTGGACTCGGCCGATGTGCACATATATTCTAACGACACTTTAGATACAAATAGAGACACAAGCGGTGACTTTTATGGACTAGTCCAAATGTATGAGGTTCCGTGATTTCTATTCATTATTTGTATATCGGAGTAATTTTCAGTGTTGATTTATATCTAGAAATGTTGTATGAACCCTGATTATACAGTGTTATCGTCATCTAAAGTTTATTTCTCGTAGTTGGTGAGTAAATTACATTTTAATATCTTGTGTTTTACAAAAAAGTTGAACTGACAAACATTAAACAGGAGAAGATTCAACGACATCTTGTTTTGTTTGATGACCAAAGAACTTAAAGGTAGTAAAGATTAAATTGGTTTGTTTACATCCAAGTGCAGATGAAGACTGCTAGTCATTCAGTGTTATTTCGGCTATCTTCATGTTCGTAATACTGAGAGGATTTTTTAAATTTGGTTTTTGGGACCCCAACTAAAAAACAATGAGGTTTTCTTTGTTCATGGGCCCATAAAAAAAATACTTTTTAAAAAAAAAAACCTCTAATGTAAGGTCTATTTCTTAAAAAAAAGTGTCATCTCAAGTTTCACAGGGTTTGTGCTGAAAATCTTAGTCATGGTAGGGCGACAGAGGTTTAACTATGCAGCGCCCCAAATTCACCACTGGTAGGGATCAAAGTCAAGAGATGTATTTTAGCCTCACCCTATAATCTTAAAATTTTTGGTTTAAATTTCCCTGCAATTGCACTTTTTACTAGCATTTTTTTGGTGTTTATTCACGTGAACCCAGGCCAAAACAGTAAATCAGAAAAAACTAAAATGATTTGTCTTTTTTTATTACATAATGCCAAAAGTTTTTCGGGGTCTGAAAAAAACTTAGTGATTTTAACATTTTTTTTGCAACAACAAGGGAATTGAATCATTTGTATAACGGGAATCATGGCTGCACAAAACATATTTATGAAAATAAGGGTTAGATAACACCAATATGGGGGCATAGAAAAGCCCCCTTTCCCAAAGGGGCGGGAAAAAGGAAAAAGGGGGGGGGAAGTTCTTATTGCTGTCGCACAAATTGACTTCTAATGGGAGGGGAGGAGTTAGAAATGATTTTGGGTTGAAAAAAAACCCGGAAACCGGGAACCCCCTTTCTATTTTGTAGGTGTTTTTAAATATCCCAAAGGGAACCCCCATTGCTCTTAAAAAGGGTTTTGGGGAAAACGTTTTAAAATTTGGGAAAAAACACTTCGACAAAACGGAAATATAATGTTGTGTGGTAAACTTTAATTTACCAGATTTTACTTGGAATCTAAACTCAAGAGGACTAACCTGATTTGGGGGCCTGTTTTACCAACAGAAATCTGAAAGTAAACCGATTTTAATTAAAATTTATAAGTGAACCCAAACCTATCACAAAAAAGTCTCGTTTCCCACCAAAATAACCACCCCTTGTTTCTATTTTTTTGTTAATAACCCGGGAAACGCCGAGGTTACGTCACAAACTTTTGAACCAGCAGTTTTTTTCTGACCCTTTCCCCTTTTTAGCCCGTTTTTGTTTTTTTCCCCTTTTATAAAATTTTAAAAACGAAAAAACCATCGGGAAAACGTGAAAATAAAACGGAGAAGGTTTTTAAAATAAATTTCCCGTGATAATCTCAATGAGTGTGACTGGGATAGAAGGGGACTTTGGGACAGTTGTAAACGACAAGTGTGATTTATTCTATAATCTTTTGAACACAAAATACCCAAAAAACTGTCCCGGTGACTAAAGTCAAAAACAATTAAAATCCAGTGTGGTATGGGTAAAAAATGTTTTTGCGGCATTAAAAAGCCAAAAAAAGAGCCATCCAAAAGTTCAAAAGAACCGGTTTGGATTGTCATAAAATTTATCATCAAAATTTTTAGAAAATAAAATTCAAACAAAATAAAAAACTAAATTCGCCAATACCCCTTTACAACATTGAAGCAAAAATTCCCGAAAACCCCCAAAATTTTTGTGGGGGCTTTTTCAAGAGAAAAAAATAGATCAAGGAAAGGGTCCCCACTTTAAGTTTAAATATAAAGGTATTACTGCGAAAAAAAAAATGTTGAATGGGGCTTTCCCCCTTTTTTCCCGGGGGTTTTTTTTTTTTTTTTAAAAAACCCTTTTACTCCGAAATCACAAGGGAAAAGTGGTTTTAAACCCAATCTCTTGATCAATTTACAGTGAACTGTCCAGGGTTTTAATGTTTCTTTTGAAGAAGTGGGAAAAAATAGCCTTTGGGAAACTTTTCAATTGGGGAAAAAAGCCTGGGGCCAGAACCAAATACCGGTAAATGTGATTTAAAAAAATTTTAGAAAGCATTAATTTTCCACTTTCAAAAAAAAATTTAACTGGACTTTAAAAGAATGAACTTATCCCCCTCGAGGGGAAAAATGCTAACGTTTTCCCCCCCGTTTTTAAAAAAAGGAAGAAAAAAATCAGTGCTAAACGGCCCATTTCGTTATTTGCCATATTTTTTAAAAAAAATTTTTTAAAAGGGCTCATTTTTTTCAAAGATTAAAAAATTTACGTGGCAGACTTCCCCCAACACAAAGTCAGCAAAGGATTTGTGGGAAAAGGGAAACAAAGGTTTTCTAAAACTTACTGATTTATTAAAGATATTGCACGTTTCCCTTTAACCCCAGGGTGTTCAAGTTTTGCTGTTTAAACACGGACTTCAGAAAACTTTTGAAAAGGGGTTGTCACGGGGTTTTCTCCTATTTTTAAAATTAAAAACCTATGGAATTTTCCGGTTTAAAAATTTATCAATTACTTGAAAACTACCTTACTGGGGCCCAACCCCAGTCGTTTTCATTTATACAACAGTCATCTTCTGAAAGGAACATCTGGGTGCCCAAGGTTTTAATTTGGGGGCCACTTTCTCTTTACCCTGTTTGTGAATGCATACCGTCTTGTTTTATGGCATCGAGCTGTTTAATGTTTGCTTTATTTATCTTTTAAAATATATCCCCCCAAAACGAAGAGATGCCGGGCCGTTGGGCCTTTCCTCATTTGATCTGGGCGCTTTGCAGAGTGGTGCAGGGAAAATGGAAGCTTAATCTTAATGTATTTAAAAAGTGCAGTTTATTACGTTTCCCACAAAAAAAGAAACATGTTAAAATTTTATATTAACACTCCTCAATGGGTCAGGGTTTTTTTAAAAAGTCACTAAAAATTCCAAGGGTTTTGGTGGGCAAACATATCTCATTTATCTACTTTTCAGAATCCCCCCTTTCTAACATTTTTCCAAAATCATTTAGGGTTTCTTGGTTTTTTTAAGGGCGAAACTGCTCAAAAGGGAATTTCCAAAACCACAATGGGAAGTTGTACCTCTCTCTTTTTAGGCCTCATTTAGATTATGCTTTGCTCCATTTTGGAACCCCTAAACAAATCACCAACATTCAGAATGTAGAAAGGGTCCAAAAATTTTTTCATAAAAAATCAATGGGAAAAATTGGGAACTTCGAATTTATAGAGAGATTTTTGCCCAAATTTGTAAAAAATGCTAACCTAATGGGCGTTTTAAAAACCGAAGGAACTATTCTGAAAATGGTTTAACCTTTACAAAAAATTTTAAATAAATTTTAAAAAACACCCCAGTTCATTCTAGGCCAAATTTAAATTTTTTTAGATACCCCCCCAAAACATACAAAGCCCCTCATAAAAATTTTTAACCCCTTTTAACTCTCTCGACCCTCCATTAAAAAATTTATTTTCATCAACAAAATTGCAGCATTCATTTAATATGTTTTAAAAACCCCTTGGGGAAACAGGGCATTGATTTTCTACTTCACAAAATTTTTTTTAAATTTAAAAACTATGATCACTCCCAAACTTTTGGATATTAACATTATAATTTACTCACTAGCTTTTTTTCCCCTTTTGTCTCTTCTTTAAAATGCATTTTTTTTTCTTTTCTTTCAAGAATTCTGTTATTAATTTTTATTTTTATAAATTTTTATAGGGTTTTACATTTAAAATTTATAATTTTTAAATATTTAAAAAAGTTTTCATGTATTGTTTTTTGTATATTGGGATATTTTAAAAGTCCAAAAATTTTTGTTTTCAATCCATTTTGGCTAGCTATGATTTGCCCCTTGTGGAGTATTTTTTACTCTGTTGTAATATGCATGATAATAAATAAATGTAAATGTAGTTTTACTACGAATATTTTTTTCGGGCATGTAAAAGTTTAAAAGAAAAATTATTTATCGTTTTTTAAAAAAAAATAATTTTTCAAAAAGCCATTTCGGCGGGTCAAGGGGCCTTTTTAAAAGTGAGTCGGGCGTAAATTTTGTTTTTTAAGGTTAAACTTCATTTATTTTTAAAATTTGCCAAAAATGGTAGGGACATAAAAGTTTGAAAATGGGGCCCCGTTTTTAAAGGGCTTCACAAAAAAACATGCAATAGAAGAAAAAAATTTAAATTTTTTATTTTCAACAACTTACACAGTGATTTTCGGGCGGAAGGAAAAAAAACCCCGGGGGAATGTCACAAACCACAAAGGTTTTTTTATCAAAAAGTAGGTAAGGTCCCGTGCTTGTTTGAGTAATTTTTTATGGTTTCAAACCCAAAAAAAGGGTACTTTGACTACACCGTCAAAGTGGGTTTATTTTGAGCCGAAATCCCTTCCAGAAAATTTTGTGAAAATATAAAAAGCAAGGTTTAATTTTTTTTTTGCCCACTGAGGGTAAAAACGAAGCGATGAAACTTTTCTTTACGTATTGCCCGACTCTAAGGCTATTTTTATAGTACAACATATTATTTTTTTGGACCCGATTGGACCGGTTTTTATTTTCGTTCCTTTGCAACGAAATTACAATTAATAAAATAAATATGTACACATGGTGTTTTTATATGGGGAAAAAACCCTTTGCAAAGTAACAAAGTACCAAGTGTGTTATATAAAATTAATAGAAGATGGTCCCGTGCAGTGCATGCTGCAATTAAGATTTTCGTAAAAAAATATTTGCCATGAATTTTGGACCCCTCAAGGTGAAAGTAGACAGCAAAACGGACGTCCCGCACGGCATTCAACATTATACCGTTACGACGGGTTCGATTCCCGGTACCCAAAGTATTGCTTGTCTTATACATACATCCCTCTCGAAGGGGGTGGGGCTCGATTTTTTTTTAGATACGTAAAAATTCGAATTTTGAATACAATACAAAGTTGTTTTTAATTTTTGTAAATTTTTTTCGAGTTCTTTTACGAAATTTCGGGGACAATTTTTTCCACGCCCTCGAGTTGTCTAGTTAGTAGTTGTAGCAAGCACGAAGATGATTGTTCTATTATATCGCCCGCAAGTTGTCTAGTTAGTAGTTGTAGCAAGCACGAAGATGATTGTTCTATTATATCGCCAGCAAGTTGTCTAGTTAGTAGTTGTAGCTAGCAAGCTCGAAGATGTTTGTTCTATTATATCGCCAGCAAGTTGTCTAGTTAGTAGTTGTAGCAAGCTCGAAGATGATTGTTCTATAATATCGCCCGCAAGTTGTCTAGTTAGTAGTTGTAGCAAGCACGAAGATGATTGTTTTATAATATCGCCCTTTTTTTCAAGAGACGGAACTCCGATGCTAATCTTTATTTAGAATTTCATTATTTTCCTTCCGCCAAACTTAAAATTAGCATTGATGATAGGTTTCGTATAGTTAATCGCCCATAAGCATGGCGTGGTTTACGTATGCTAGTAACTAATTTCTTCTCAATTATTGGCATTGAATTTAATTCTTATTACCATGACAATGATATGCTTATTTTAAGTGTGGTTTTCAACTCGATCCGAAAACCTAACTTTATTTCAAGAATGCGTCATCTCTTTTGTGATTTCAGTAGTTTTCAATAAAGAAGTTGGAAGCCGAGCATATGGCAAAGCTCGGGCCTAGATTCGCCCCAGGAAACAAAACGTGCCCAATGTTTGCTAATTTATTTGTTGGTTTGATTCCCACTTGGAATATTCTCTTAGCTGATGATAATTTTAATCGCACAAGATTTCGCCGTGATTCTATAATCCTCTCGATCTTTATCCTGCTGGCTTGCACCTGATTAAGTTTCTAGTCGACATTCTCCGCACCACCAGGCGCAGAACACTGGCAGAGGCTGGCAATATTATTCAGGTGGCATCGTTGCTTTCAGTGCTATTATGATTTTATTATTAAACTTAGTCAATGGTTTACTTATAATTTGGACTCGATGAACTATTAAATAAATAAAAAGCAAATTCATATATTTTTGGTCGATCCACAAAGTCACGTAACACACCATTTTCAGTGGGGGAAATCAAACTTTTAAAGCAGACCAAGCCAACCTTGTAGGCGCCGACCTCGTCGACGAGTGAACAAGCACCAACTAGAGACCGGCATATTTCAAGTAGGAAACACCGATCAATCGAGCTGGACACGATTCCACCCGCGGACAGCTCCAGAATCAACCAGGCTGATTCGGAACAACATTATAATTTATCATGTGCCTCGTTACCATACATACCATCTTAGTAACTCAACAACAAAGTCAAGTGAAAACCTAATTATATTATATCTTAATGCATAAAGTCTAAAAAAAGAAGGTTAACTGGATAATATTCAAGGACTAATTCATAACATCGATCGTGAAATCATCCCAGTCATAAGTATAATACGAGATACAATAATCTAGGGCGACGGTCGTCGCCCGGCAGACAAGTGATGCGATGCTTAGGCGACACCGAACTCCGGCCCTATATACAGTTACAAGAGTTGGGGGGTTTTCAGCTATCTGCACACGCCGCCCCGAAAGAGTTACAATCTTGAAACTCGGTATATGACCTGGTATGTGGTCCATGACATACCAAAAAAAAATCAACCCGATCCGACAACTCGTTCTGTGTTAAAAAAGGCTTTTAACATCGTCAAATTCCTTAAGGCTGGCTGGTGGTTGGGTGGGTGGGTGGGTGGGTGGCTGGCTGGCTAGGAGTTCTCCGCGGAGATTTCTTTAGCCTACAGAGAAAACGGTAAATCTTAGAACTATGAAACTTGGACCACACTTAGGTGTATTTCAGACGCAGTGCCTTTTGCTTTCAAAACCAAAATCGGGTAACAGGGACCGGAGAAAATCAAAATTTGGATGATAATCAAAACGCGTAATTACCAAGGCGTGGTAATTTGTACAAACTTGAAATTTAACATGCTATTAACCATTATAAATATCTTGCGTCCAAAACACAAGGGGCTAAATTTGGGATGACCATGGGCCCAAAAATGACAAAAAACATATCTGAACTTTAAGAAATGAATCATTCAAGAAAACGCTACAACTGAGATGTTTCAAACGTGGAATACATTTTGATATCTCTCATTCTTTATCACTTTTGAATATGGAAAGCAAAATTGGTTAACGGGTACCCGGAAAAAAACCAAAATTATCAAAAGTAGGTAATTCCGTAATCTTATGAATAATACGCTATACCGAGAAACGGTTCATCTTAGAACTTTGAAACTTGGGCCACACTCAGATGTACCTCATATAACAAAAACCGGGCAATTGGGACCGGGGAAAATCAAAATCAAAATCAAAATCAAACGCGTAATTACTCAGGCGTAGTAATTTGTACAAGCTTGAAATTAAACATGCTCTTAACCATTATAAATATCAAGTGCTTATGCTAGTGCGTTGGTCTTGTTGTTAGCGTATCTGCTTCCAATGCAGAAGGGCCAGGGTTCGATTCCTGCTAATGTCAGAAGTTTTTTAACTTCTGATTTGGACTTAAGTCTATCAGTTCTTGTCTTAGGAGTTTGTAAACGGTGACTTTGGAGCCGTCCTAGCAAAATCAAAACGCGTAATTACTCAGGCGTAGTAATTTGTATACAAGCTTGAAATTAAACATGCTCTTAACCATTATAAATATCTAGTGCTTATGCTAGTGCGTTGGTCTTGTTGTTAGCGTATCTGCTTCCAATGCAGAAGGGCCAGGGTTCGATTCCCGCTAAAGTCAGAAGTTTTTAACTTCTGATTTGGACTTAAGTCTATCAGTTCTTGTCTTAGGAGTTTGTAAACGGTGACTTTGGAGCCGTCCTAGCAACGAAGCACATAATAAATTTCAGAGTTGTTCTGAATCGGCCTTGTTGATTCTGGCGTTGATCCGCGGGTGTTCGCACTGTCCATACCACTGATTGATATATTTCCTATTAAAAATATCGATCTTTGGTTGGTTATCGCTCACTCGTCGATTGCGTCGGGGCCTGCAGGGTTGGCTTGGTCGCTTTGATTTAAAGTCCCCCACTGAAAATCTGTTATATAACTGAGTGGGTAGTCTGTAAATAAAAATGTATTTATTTATTTATTTATTTATTTAAGGGGTATCTTTGGGGGGACCGTGGGCCCAAAAATGTAAAAAAAACAACTTTGAACTCAACAAATTTAATCATTCACACCTTGATAGCGAACGAACAACAAAAAATGTAATAATCCAACCAAATACAAAAATTTGTAAAAAAAAAATCGGCAGCCAAGCTCTCCTTCAAAAGTCTTCGGCTGTGAATGCTGTGAGATATAGAAGTTGAGCCAAGCTTTTTATTCTTTCTCCCTAGTTTCGTTTTGGAAATAAGTAAGATCATTTCGCCTGTTGACGAACGCCAAGCAAAACGATTTTTGTAGTAAAAAATAAAAATTTTTTAAACTCGAAATCATAAAAAAATGGCTTGGCCATTGAATTTGGTTCATGGCCAAGAATTTTTTTTATGATTTCGAGTTTAAAAATTTTACTTTTTACCACAAAAATCGTTGGCTTGGCGCTCGTCAACAGGCGAAATGATCTTACTTATTTTAAAAGCGAAACTAGGGAGAAAGAATAAAAAGCTTGGCTCAACTTCTATATCTCACAGCATTCACAGCCGAAGACTTTTGAAGGAGAGCTTGGCTGCCGTTTTTTTTTTTTACAAATTTTTGTATTTGGTTGGATAATATATTTCTGCAACCATTACGTACAAATTATGGTAAAACTGCAACAACATTTAATGGTTATAAGTTGTACAATCAGTTACCATATGAAATAAAAAATATAGATGTGAGAACTAAGAGAAAGCTATTTAAATCGAAACTAAAAAATTTGGTTGTATACCTTCTCTTAGCCCTTTATAGGGCATAATGTTGGAACTCAAAATTTTTCTTTCTACCTTAACAATTTGAATTTTGTGTTTTTTTTAAAGAATTTTAAATTGATTTTTTGATTTTTCCTTGATCTTTTAGGGAAAAAGTGCTGATTTTGATTCCAAATTGGTATCAAAGCCAAAATAAAATTAAAAATTCGAGTATATTTAAAAATATGTTTTTTTGCAATTTTCCATTTTTTTGCAATTTTTTTGCATGTTCAAATTGAATCCACTACCGGCAAAACAAAATATCCGGGACATCCCGGAAATGTGTGTATTTTTGTGTTTTCATACACAATTCGATTTTTGATCAATTACAAAAATAGTTCTAACAATTAGAATTTAGTAAGGAAAAATGCTACCAATTCAGAACAAAACAAAGCAGCTTTTTGACCGGGTGTCATACTTGGGGAATTTTCTTTTGAATAGGAACTTTTAAAATATTCAGTTCATCAATTAGTAAAAAAGAATCAAAAAGTTCAAGTTCCTCATAAAAAGGAACTAAAGTTCCTTTAAAAAGTTCCATTCTATTTTAAAGTTTGTTTAATGCGACTGCAGAGTGACTGACGTGCAACTTGCAAGCATGCATACGGCTCTCAAGAGCACGATGAGCGGTAGGGTCATGAATCATGATGATAGAAATGATATGAAAATTATAAATGATACGTGACGGCAAGGTCGTTTGCTAATGAATCCTGAGAAGTGGTGCTAAGTACAAAATAGACTACTTAATTGTAACTGGAACGTTTATAAGGATCTTTCTATAGAGTTCCTTGAAAATATGAACTTTATCACATAAAAGTTCCTCAACACTAAAAGGGATCAAGTTCCTTTAAAAGTTCATGGAAAATAGTACTCTTTCCCCGGAACTCGTTCTTTTAAAAAGATCCTTCCCCAAAAGTATGCCGGGTGTAAAGTATGAAAAACTGGCTGATTTAATTGTTCAGATTTTGAAAGGTGGTGGTAAATATGGAAAATACTTCCCTACAACGGGTTTTTAAAGACTGATTATTGAGAGAGAGAGAAACTTTTATTTTTCAAGTAAAACAAAACTCTGTTGTACAAAATATACAACTGCGACAAGGACACAGAATAAAAATAACATACATTGATTAGCAACAATTAAAAAAAGTTTTAAATTTAAATACAAATACAAGAAATGAGTAATAATAATAGAAATAATAATAATAATAATAATAATAATAATAATAATAATAATAATAATAAAAGAAGAATTATAGTTAAAAATAAAATGTTACCAGTAAACATATTAAATAGAATAAAACGCGAAGTGAAGAACGAACTACAAGCGCATCAAGATGATAACGGCAATACATCAGCAGAGGACAGCGAAGAAGAAGACCACTTCATACCAGAGCTACTAGAACTACCAGAAATACCGGTATTGCCATACCTGCAAGAACTTTCAAATCTACCAGACACACCAGAACTTCCAGACCAACCAGAACGTCCAGACCTATCAGAACGTCCAGACCAACCAGAACATCCAGATTTACCAGAACGTCCAGGCCTACCAGAACATCCAGACCTACCAGAACGTCCAGGCCTACCAGAACGTCCAGAACCACTAGAAATACCAAACCAACCAAGAAGATCAAGATACCCAGAACAACTAGACGATCAAACACAAGAGGTAGATATGCATAACGCAATAGAAAATACACCTGACATGATCAATCTAAAGAACATCCTAGCTTTAGCATTTACAACAGCCATGTCAGAGTTTGCGCACATACAACCAAACAGAAGACCATACATACCTAAACCCAAGCATTCAAAGGAAATGAAGACAGCGGTACACATAATGAAACACACATATTTTATCAGATTACACACAAGACGAACTATCATTTGCAGACGTTCATGCGGCAATTTATTGTGCCGCTGTAGCAGTGGTTAGATATTTGGGCTTAAAGGTAAAATCTGCAACATCTTCAAAGACAAAACAGGAGAAGAAAAGTACGAAATGGGAAAAGCGACTAGTTGGGAGAATCGTTGAGCTTAGGAGAGATATCGGTCGACTGGAACAATACCGAATGGGTAATCGATCTAAAAATGTGATAAGATACTGCCAAAATATATTTGAAAGATTCAAGGTTCACGCAAAGCATGAAACACTTAACGAATTCATTCACGAATATTTGGATACACTTAAAAAAAAGTAAGTGCTCTAGCTAAGAGATTAAAAGATATAAAAAATGTAGTATTAGAAAAGAACAAAACCGAATGTTTAAAGAAAGGAAAAACAGTTTTACCAAAAAACTATCTAGTACCGAAGAAATAACAGGAAATCGAACACCAACTAAGACGGAGATATAAGAGTTTGGGCAGGAATATGGGGTAACCCGGTAGCCCATAACCAGGATGCACAATGGATTCAAGAGGAAAGACTAGGATGAGCGATATATAATATATATGAGATAAGATTCGAAGGTATAACTTTTGAGAATTAAAGTCGACAATCAGTGCTACACATAGCTGGAAAGCACCAGGTAATGATAATATTAAAAATTTTTTGGTATAAGAAATTCAATACTACTCACAATCAAATTAGAAAAGGGTCTCAACGATTTATAAATGGAGTTAAAGAAATACCCAAATTTCTTTACTGAAGGAGAAACCTTTTCTCAAACCAAGGACAATGACACGAAAAACCCCAAGTAATATGGGCCCAAATTACATGTCTACCAACTATATATAAAATATTGACTTCATGCATACAAATAAAGTATATATCATTGCGAAGAACAATATCATGGCCGAGGAAAAAAAAGGAGCTGTAAGAACTCACAGGGATGTAAAGAACAACTTATTATTGACTCACTGTAATGAATCAGGCACACAATAAGAAAAGGAATATTCACGTAAACTACATTGACTACAAGAAAGCCTTTGACTCAACACCACACACATGGCTTATTCAGATTTTACAAATATATAAATCAACCCAGAAAATTGTAAACTTTTGAAGACAGTAATGGAGACATGGAGAACAACACTAAAACTAAATATGAAAAACCAGCAGATAACTACAGATCCAATACAAATAACGGGGCATTTTCCAAGGTGACTCATTAAGTGCATTATGGTTTTGTCTGTCTTTAAAACCACTGTCACATATGCTTAACGAATCGACATACGGATTTAAATTAAAGGACAATAATGTGGTATGTCACACAATTTCCCACCTATTCTACTTTGGATGACCTAAAGTTGTATGCATCAAATTTTGCTCAACTAAACAGTCTAGTCAATACAACTTTAGAATTTAGTCAAGATATCTGCATGGAGTTTGGAGTAGACAAATGTAAGACGCTACATATCGAAAAGGGTAAGGTTACACAAGCAGAAGAGTTCCAGCTAGATGTGGAAATAGGATTGGAATAATGGACGAAAACGATGTATACAAATATTTAGGATTCTCACAAGCTGCCAGAATTGAAATAATTTATGAAAGCAAAATTGATAGAAAACTACAAGAAACGACTAAAGTCTATCCTCAAGACGAAAACTAAACGGTAAAAACAAGATCCAGCAATAAATACATATGCTGTACCAGTACTGAACATATTCATTCGGAATCATTAAATGGACGCAGACAGCATCCACGCGTTGGAAATATTAACTCGTACTCCCACTTACCAAACACAGAATACATCATCCTAAATCAGCAATAGAAGATTGACACTTCCAAGAGGAAAAGGAGGACGGGGCCTAATTGATCTAAAAACAACTTATATTATAAACAAATAGATATTTTACGAAAATACTTTTTTACAAAGAGCAACCAATCCACACTGCATAGGGCTGTGGTGCTAGCTGACAAATCATTAACTCCACTCAATCTAGCAAACGAAAATGTCAATCTACAAGGGAAACTCATAACGACGCTTCAAAAGATTTTACGTCTCTCAGAAAGACCCTACACAAGGGGACTTTATGATGAACTACACAAAGGTCACGTAGATATTAAAGCATCAAATAGGTGGTTAAACAACGGGGGAACTATTTGGAGAAAACAGAAGGTTTTATGATGGCTATTCAGACAGAGTGATTGCGACGAACAATTATAAAAATCATATACAAGTGCGACAGTAAACGATCAATGTAAAAATGTAGTCCCAAAGGGTTTGAAAACCAATCGAACACATCATATCCGGGTGCAAGTCACTATGTCAAAAAAGATTACCTCTACAGACATAACCAAGTAGCTAACATTATTCATCAAAAACTAGCAATCAAGTAAAAACCTCATTGGACACACACACACACCTTACTACAAATACAAACCAGAGAAAGTACTAGATAGAAAAGATTACAAATTATATTACGATCGCACAGTTATAACAGACCAAACGATACATCACAACAGACCGGATTTAATAATAATTGAAAAGAAGAAACAAGAAACTACCCTTATCGACGTTGTATCCCAATGTGCCAAAACGTCGAGACACGTGGAAGAAAAAAATTGACAAGTATAGTGAACTTGCAATTGAGATCAAAAAGATGTGGAAACAGAAAAGGTAAATACAATCCCATTCATTATATCAGCCAACGGCATCATACGAAGAAGCTACATGAAAGCATTAAACAACTAGATCTTCAACCCAATGTATACATCGAGACTCAAAAGGCAGTAATACTCAACACGTGTAGAATAGTTCGTAAATTTTCTAAACTAAGATGATACTTCGAGATTTCGAGACAGCTTCCATCCTGACATGGTTTTCGTGGTTTCCCATAGTCCCAAGAGCAATTAATGCTAGGATGGCGAACGAGAAATCGGCCACGACGACCAAAAGCAGAAAGAAAACATCATCTACAACAAAATTACAATTTATAAATGACTTATTTTAGTTAGAGTTAAGACAAAAGTAATAATGTATGTTAAAAGGTACACATGGAAGTACTTGACGTAAGTCCGTACAACATGTTTGCTCGGTTTTAAACCGAGATTGTATGAAATACATACCAAAAAAATAATAATAATAATAATAATAAAAATAATAATAATAATAATAATAATAATAATAATAATAATAATAATAATAATAATAATACATTAAAAAATTACATGTTTAGACCATAAAGGTGATTCCTAAGAATAGAAATAGAACCTTTTAATGCCACCATTGAAACGTCATGAATAAGTGTTTTTCTTAATTTAAAAGAATTACAAAAATACAAAAATCAACAAAAAACTTTGGGATTGTCCCCCTTGCACCAACAAACAATCCGATGACATGTACTGGATTTGCATGGTATTTGTCTGCATAATATGGTATTGTTGGTTTGTAGATGTATTGTTTTTCAGTGTTGACTTGCTCAGCTTGATCTCCACTGCGTTCAAAGCGTATCGTCGGGTCAAGTATAAAACCTTCCCTTGTAGTGGAGCTATGATGTCGATCCGCCGAATACTTCCAAGTGCAGACAAGCCGTTCACTTCTTCAGCTACTTCCCAGCCCAGTTTCCGAAATTGATTGGCGATTAGAGACCGGACATGGTTATGACGACTGTTCCTAAGTAACTCTCCATGTTTGCAGAAGCCAAGAACTTGAGGAAGGGTTTCTATATCGCTATCGCAACGACGATGTATGTTGTTATGGTGTGTCTAATATTCTACAAATTTTTAAATCTATTATGTTCTTTGTAGCTTTCTAATGCAGTATTTGAATTTACACATGGTCTTAGAACAAGACAAATATTAATAGTAAATTGACCATTCTAACTTGTAATAATGAAGAGGCCAATGTTTAATATGCTATGTTAGATAGTCAATCTGGCTTCTCCATCTACTACTTTTTTTTATTATTGTTCTATGTTTAATTGTAATTAATTTTAATTAATAAATCTGATTTTGTAAGTCCTAACTAATAATTTTAGCTCATTTAATGTTTTGTTATTTGTTAGTGATAACTCTCATTTATGTGTAAATGTCTATTTCTATAATGATGCAATAATTGCATTTATTCTGCACTGGGGTTAAGAATATCCAAACACCAAACTTACCTAGGTCAAACCTGTGACTCTAATGTGTATGTATGTAGGTAATCATTTTGTATTCATTAGGTTAATCAAATTTGACAGTATCTACCTTAGCTACATTGCATAACGTATTTGTTATCTATAATAATTACCCTCACATTTAATTTCATTTTATTTGTCCATTTAATTTGTACCATTGTAATTTGTTAATATAATCTCGCTATTTCATGCAAAATATGTAATATGTTCTTGTAAAGGCCCCTTCTATGATGTGCACTTACGCTCTGCACTCCTTAGGGGCCAATGACAAAATATGTGTAAAACAATATTGTAACAAATACCAATACAAATATTTACGTTTGGTGTAAGTGAAAAGTGCGTGGACGTGGCGAGTTGTTAACGACATGGCACGAGGGTTATGAGATCTATTAACGTAAGTAATGAGGCATCATCTATATCCATCGTAAACGCAGCTGTATAAATTGCAAGTTATAAATAAAGATGATAATATAATATAACAATCTTACTGATTCATGAATAAAGACAGACTGATCGGCTTAAACTTTTACCTACTACCTTTAAGTCCAAGTTCAATAACCGGTCAGTGATATTTTGAAATTGTTAAAAACAGCACAGCCGGTTGAGTTTTTATGTTTAGGTCTACATTGCTTGTTAACGGGGCACTAAACAGCGAAGTTACGAGACGGCGGGTGAACGATCATCACCTGATTATTAGTGCACCGTGATTCTAGACTCAACCCTTGGAGTCGCATCAACCTAGAATAATACCTTCCGTTACAATTGCCGGTCTCGACGACGCTTCGTACTGACCGGTGCATTAAACTATTTTCATTTACTTCGATATACCATATGTTAGGAAAGGTTCAAAATTGTAATGATTCCGATGCAGGGTACTATGGCAGGATTTCTGTATTTAATTAAATTGTTGATTAAAATATATTTTACTAAATATACCTTTGCCTGAAATTTGTGAAATAATTTACTAAACGTTCCGAGCTAAACTTACTTAACATTGTGCGAATATAGTTTTCTACGAATTACATTCTTCGCATCGCACACGCACACGCACAAGCACACGCAGTGTTAATACGAAGGATATAAGAAAATTGACATCGGTATAGTTTTACGCATTAAAATAATTGTATATTTCAGACACGGCATTACCAACTAATAAATCGATTTCAAAGAGGAATTTTAAATCCCCCGCAAAATCATCGAAGAATTGAGACGCAGGATGCCTACAAATGATCCAAAGGCCAAATAGGCTCTGGCTTTACCATATGATCTGCCGTGCCAAGCCAATGCCCAAAGACTAATGATCCCAAAGGCCCAAATATGTGTCTGTCTTGATCCGTATGAGTCTGCCGTGCCCAAGCCCAAAGCCAATGACTAAAGATCCAAGGCCAAGTATGTGCTCTGTGCTTGATCCGATATGAGTCCTGCCGTGCCCAAGCCAATGCCAATGACTAATGATCCAAGGCCAAGTATGTGCTCTGTGCTTGATCCGATATGAGTCCTGCCGTGCCCAAGCCAATGCCCAAGCGCGGTGTCTACAAGAGGAAATTAAAATCTCAATAAATTCCTCCAACGAAAACAAAATGAAGTACATCTAATAACAACAACAATGGTAGTGTGTGTAGCCTAGTTCACACATCGCCCGTCACTGAGTGAGTGAGTCAGTGAGTGAGTGAGCTTAGTGCCCGCATAGCTCGGCTCATGAGAAGATATACTGTTTATGTTTGTCTTTGAAAACAATGCGGTTCATAACATAGAAATTCTCCCGCTTGCCGACTGCTTGGAATAAAGTAAACACTTCACATTCTTCAATGGGAACAATAGCAATCATTTTTACTTCGATTGAACGTGCCTTGTATTTGTTGACTTGAGTCCGAGGAGGAGCCAGTGGACATATTCCGAAGTATGTGGTAACGGTTGTGATCTTCGAGTAAGGTTTGACACTTTATTACCTTTCAGACAGGTTTTACTCTGGCGAACACTCGCATCAAGCTAGCTGCCTATGGGCATGTGCCTTGTGGAGTATGGGCTATAACTTCTATAATATACTACGAAAAAATAATAACGTTTAAATCAAGGATTTAAAAGTCTGCGGCTATATTAGAAAAATGAAATAAGAATATTAGTTGAGATGTTGTTCCCGAAATATGACGACTTTTATTACTCCCATAATGATCAAAACTCGAACCAACTATTCCAGGGCAGCCTCTTTGAGAGGCGGTCTGGTCTCGGCGTCGGAGGAAAAGCCTAATTACAGTGGGTTATATTATTGTGACTATATCATGCAAGCTCGAGGCCTGACTTATACGGCAGGCGACTTTTAAATCCGCATTCAAGTTGTTTGGATAACTGGAGTACTTGCTCTGCTAGACGTGACCGACGACACTCACGCATGCAACGTGTGGCTACTGGCCAGGCGCCATGTTCATCAACTAGTCGTTGGTCCAATGGTTAGAGTTCCTACTTCCAATCAGGAACGTCCTGGCTTCGAATACCTCTACAGGCAGAATATTTCTAGCGTCTAAAAACCTTATGGATTTAATTCCATCATTTCTTGGCTAAGAAATGTGTGAACGCTAGTAGTTCAGCGGATTAGAGCAGAATTTCATAACAATTAGGGGATTTGTGGTGGCGTTAATTTTTGCTCAAACACTTAGGGCCTTTAATATTATTCTGACCAAATTGCCCAGAGGAGGCCTAAGAAGTCCACTGGTTTAAGGGTTGGGGGGGGGGGGTCAAACATTGGGGTAGGGGGAACTAAAAAATCATACGCCCGGGAATTAAATAAATAACAAACTCAAATTTTGGAATATATTACAGTTTGCATAGTTGAAAAAAAGCATACTTGACTTCACTTGTTACTATTATCTGATTACGAGACCTTTGGCATTTTATTTTACTAATTTGTGTTATATTGAAAGAAATGTATCATGTGACCATTTCATTTTCACACATTGACCGGCCTAGAATAAGAATTAAGAGTCCACATGTGTTTTTCGATGACGTGTGCCAGATCATTCCGTGACCTTTGACTAATGAACTAGGAATTATGCCCCGGATTACCTTAATTATTTGGGGTTTGTGATAGAAGCGTGAATTTTTGCTCAAACACACAGATAATATTCTGATCAATTTGCCAAGTGAAAAATCAACTGGTTTGGGAGTTGTAAGGGGGGGGGGTCAAACATTCGGGGGGGGATGACGTCTGCCTGGTGCTGCACTGGGTGCTTGTCCTAGTATATAGTGGGACTCTCACTCCCTGAAACTAATGGCGAGCTCTGGGTCGTCGTCGGGGAACTTTCCCCTTCCCTTTGACTACCTTCCCGACGGCGACGACAATGACAACACGGACGGATGATGACACAGACGGAGACGACCACGACGTGGGGGAACCCCTGCCCTCCCCATATGTTTGTGGCTGGTTCTGACCAGCACAGGCCTGTCCACCCCTTGTCCCCCCGCGTCAGCCCTTACGTCCCTTCCCTATGGAAAGAAGTATACATGGTGTTAACTCTCACTTATAGAAATTGTTTTATCTTGGAGGCGCGAATAATCTTAGCTGTTAAAGCGCCCTAAAACTACTAAAACTAATACTAATCCTCGGTGTTCCTAGTGCTTGGTGCTACATGGGGTGCTTGTCCTAGTATATAGTGGGACTTGACAATGACAACACAACACTGACGGATGATGACACAGACGAAGACGAAGAAATTTGAGTTTGTTATTATAATATTCAGTTGTCTATCACCTTCTTTTTGTTCCCTTCCCCCCCAATGTTTGACCCCTTCCCCCCAACCCCCAACCAGCGGGCTTTTTTGAGGCCTCCTCTTGGCAATTTAATCAGAATATTTTCGTTAGTGTTTTAGCCAAAATTAACGCTTCTGTCATAAAACCTCGAATAATTAAGGTAATCCGAGTCATAATTCCTTGGTTGTAGGTCAAAGGTCACGGAATGATCTGGCATACGTCATCGAAAAACACATGTGGACTCAATTCTTATTCTGGGGATAATTTGTGACAAAATGAGTGGTCACACGATACATTTCTTTCAATATAACACACAATAGTAGCAAAAGGTCAAAGGTCACATAATCAGATAATATTTATAAGTGAGGTCAAGAATGATTTTTAAAAATTATTCAAACCTTAAGCAACCATTTTCCAAAATTTGAGTTTGTTTTTATTAAATTCCCGGCTGTATGATTTTTTTAGTTCTCCCCGCACCCACAATTTTTGACCCTCCAACCGCCCCAACACTCAAACCAGTGGACTTTCTTTAGGCCTCCTCTTGGCAATTTGATCAGAATAATATTATTAGTGTTTGAGAAAAAATTCACGCTTCTACCACAAAACCCCTAATAGTTCACCTAATCCACTCAGCTATAAGCGGGGACTTTCAAGTCGTCCTATATAGCAACAAAACACATATGACATTCGAAGGCCGTTCCGAATAAGCCGTATGTTGATTCTGAGGTCGTGAGCGGGTGGAATCGTGGCCGACGAGCTGGGTCGGTGTTTTCTATTTAGAATACCGGTCTATGGTTGGCCATTGTTTGCTCGTTAATGGCGTCGGCGCTAACATGGTTGGTTTAGTCCCCACTGAAAATCAGTTATCTGACGTGGTTATAGACTCTTAATTTGGAAACAGAAACAGGGAGCTAATAACTATTATATATATATACCATTCACAGGCTTGTAGGAACTCTTTTTCGAGGGTGCGATGGGGGTGGGGGGGGGGGGGGAGACAACAAAATATCTTCTGCTGAATTTTTTAGAACGGGACCAAGCACGGAGGGTTTGGGGTGCTCCACCTCCCGCCCCCCTAATTACTATTTATTTTTAGTTCTCGTAATGAACTTGACAGATGCATTTTGATGTTGTCTATTCTCAATACAACAAGAAACTATTTGGAGAAAACCAAATTCAATGGCCAAGCAATTTTTTTATGATTTGAGTTTAAAAATTTTACTTTTTTACCACGAACATGGTTGGCTAGGCAAAATGATCTTACTTCTTTTCAATGCGAAACTAGGGAGAAAGAATGAAAAGCTTGGCTCAACTTCTATATCTCACAGCATTCACTGCCGAAGACATTAGATGGAGAGCTTGGCTGCCGTTTTCTTCACAAATTTTTGTTTTTGTGGGGTATATGCTAAGTTATCGCTGCAAGAGTAACGTTGGTTTATTTTATGAATATATTATCTTGGTATCTTGACGTTTTCCGTGCTAGTGAAGCAAATGCTGGCCCTAGGTTGTCACTCTCGATCGACTATTTGTCACATGCTTGTTGTTGGTTGTCGCTTTTCTAGGCACATGAAAGATTTATAACGATTCAAGAATATACTTAAGACAATTTGAAACAAGTCAAGACAGTGCTAAATTTTACAATATTATTGTTACTTTTGAAGACGTAGGCCTACCTTAGAACTGCTGATAATTTTGTATTATTCAAAGCAAGACCCTGCACTAGAGAAAAAACCGTTTTCGAGGGCACACAAATAAAATCTCGTCTACTAAGTTGCTCAGTTTTGGTTGCGGTGCCTGGTTAGCAAGGAATATCACAGTTTTGAGTTGGGAATGGACCCCAGGGTCAAGTATTATCCTTGTTGCAGGGCTATGTTCATCGTTGGACGTGACGCACGGCGCACGCGCTGTGAGACAGTGACACCTCTCAGTAACACAAATTAGTTTCAGTTCACTGCAATATTGACGCGAAATTCATATTACAATAATATATTTTATTTTTATTTTCCCAGTCAAACGGCTGACTGTACTGTGCGTGCTCTTCAAACAATGGGCCGATAATATAATATGGAGTTGTTTCTTATAGAGCATGAAACCCTACCATGCAGTATTGATCACGCTTTACACACATATAGATGTTGGTACGTCTGAAGTAGCTTGCTACCAACTAAACACGTAAAAACTACCGATCTAAAGTTACTGATTAGAATCACGGTGAATCATCGGATAGAATAACCGCGAACTCATGTACAGGAAACGTATACCCTAGATCTGTGGTCGCTGCCATAGACCACAAATCAAGAAGCTATCAAAATATCCATTTCCAATATGTGTATCGCGTGAAGACTTGTTGCATGCTCCTCTGTGACCCTGATAGCGCTTTGCTTTCGGAGGCCTAAGTTGCAAATAAAGGTCATCCTAGGCAACGTTAGTATGGTTGAATCAGTCTCATGCTGACAGGCCATGCATGAGAGGTTTTTGTTTCTTTAACTACAATATTTAATATTTAGTTTAGTTTAGAATGCAATGAACGAGCATGTGTTCTTGCTTACATAATATACAATACCGGGTCTGAAACCCTTAAATCTAGGATGATTGTATTATCAGGGGAGAAAAAACGCATTTTGCCTTGTTGCCTGAGTGGGTTGTGGAGCATTGAGATTTAATATCAAGGTATGATTGGAACTTTATATCAATGCAAGAAGGAAATGGAGAGAATTAAGTTCTAGACGAGTTGTTTATCTTGGAATGTCAAGACGGTTAGCTCAATGCATTCAGCATGGAGAGAGCTGAAGACTGTGAAATAGATGCCTGCCTCGTTTGCGCGCGTAGTATCACGCTAGTGTCACCTGTCCTGATTTGACTTGATTTAATACTCTTTTTCATTGAAGTATTATGCATTTAATTTGCATTATTTACAAGTGTGAATCTTTTAGTTATTGAATTTTTAAACTTTTTATAAAGAGGAAAATACATTTAAACTTAATAAATATGTAAAGTTTGTATACATTATAATTATTGTTTTATTGTGAATTCACTGCTAGATTAGAAATATCGATCTTTGGTTGGTTATCACTCACTCGTCGATTGCGTCGGGGCCTACAGGGTTGGCTGGGTCGATTTGGTTTACTGTCCCCCAATGAGAATCAGTTATACGACTGAGTGGGTAGACTCTAAATACGAATTTATTTATTTATTTACTGTTGCTATCTTTGTTATTTAATAATTCAGTTGCTAATTCTTGTACGGTATACATTTGTTAGTATAAGCCTTTGTTTGATTAAGCGAGCGAAGCGAGCGTTTCCATTTGACTCTGCCGGAAAAAAATAGTCACTGTTTTTTTTTTTTTTTGTATGTCTCGCCATAACGTTCGAACGGAGGCTCGGATCGAGTGGAAATTTGGACCATCCGCAAGCTTCGTTCTCGATTGAATGCCATTAGTTTTGTGGCAAAATCAGTTAAAAAGTTACATTAAAGTTAATCAAAAGTTTTTTTCAAACTAAACGGCGATAAAATCTGAGGTGGCCAAATCATTTAGAACGTCCGGCCGGCCACGAATATCTTAATTTTATTGTGATCCGATAAGTAGTGTAGATGGAAATTACATTTTAACAAAAGTAACGTTACCATGGCAACGAAAAGTCGCACGAGGTGGCTGGCCACTATGCACTGCCACCTTGAACTAATCAACATACTATCGAAGAAGCAGTGTATTATTTGTTAAGCGAGCGAAGCGAGCGTTTCCATTTGACTCTGCCGGAAAAAATAGTCACTGGTTTTGTTTGTTTGTTTTTGTTTGTTTGTATGTCTTCGGCCGCGCCATAACGTTTGAACGGAGGCTCGGATCGAGTTGAAATTTTGACCATCCGCAAGCTTTGTTCTCGATTGAATGCCATTAGTTTTGTGGCAAAATCGTTCAAAAAGTTAAAAAGTTACATTAAAGTTAACCGAAATTTTTTTTTTAACTAAACGACGACGAGGTGGCCAAATCATTTAGAATGTCCGTCAGGTCACGAATATGTTAATTTTATTTTGATCCGATAAGTAGTGTAGATGTAAATTACATTATAACAAAAGTAACGTTACCATTGCAACGAAAAGTCGCACGAGAATTCTGGTCACTATGCACTGCCACCTAGAAGTAATCAAAATACTATCGAGGAAGCAGTGTATTATTTATTACCAAAGAGTTAAAATAGTTTTCCCAAAGAAATGATGTCAAGGTCCTCTAGATGGCGGTGGATTTTATCCACAAAGTAAAGTTTTACCCACGGGTTTACCCAAATACCTTGCCAATAATAAATAATATTGGAAACATGGCCCCGTGGACAGCGAATGTCGCAAATTTTAAAATTAAAAAAAAAATTGCAATGTGGGTCTAGCTATAGCACGTGCTCGCTTATCAACGCGTCCAACTGAGCGTTTCCTAGTTAATTTGTGTAAGGGTGCATCAACCGTTAGGTCAAAATGACTCACTTTATCCTAGAGGGTTCAAAATGCCATCTTAATCTCCGATACCGTTTATTGAGATGAAACAATGGCGCGATTTGTGGAAAACTTTGAGTAATTAAACTAATTTCATAATCTTAAGTTGGTGAACTGTGATTATAGTTTTGATGACAATTGAAGAATTTCAACTGAAATAATGACCATTCAGAATTGAAACGATTGAAACGCTATGACCCCTATCTTATCAACCAGCCTATAACTAGGCAATACGAGTGTTCCTGCCTCCAAAAGTCACCCCTTGTGGGCTAACGCATAACCTTGCATGGGAAATGATACCCAATGCGATGGCTCTCGGTTTTTAGATTTCTTGTACCCTGAGTCTGGGATTCTACAATATTACAGGTGGCTCGTGGAGTGCACGGAGCCTGTCTGCCCTCTTCACATGTGTATACTTGATGTTTTTATCCTGTCATACATGAAGGAATTCTATTATGGTAAAATTGATAACAACCATTTTATTTTACTAAAAATTCTATTTGCTAATTTCGTTCAAACCATAATAATTGCATGTTACGTTTTGTATTTTGTGAGGGTAGACTTGGTCAGTACTCATCGCTTGGTGCAGTTTCAACAAGCAACAAGCACAGCTACTTTAGTATACCTAAATGTGGGATTGAAGCTATTTAATTGGATGAGCGTAGCGAAGATTTCAATTTCACTGACCCCACCAAAAAAATCAGCTCGGGTGTTTATTTTTTGTTTTTATTTTTGTCTGTTTGTTTGCGCTCCACCGGGCAAACGGCATATGCGATCTTGATGAAAATTTGAGGGGACCTTCGAAATCTCTGAACTGAGACTTGCCACGTTTTTGGGTACAATCGATCAGCTATTTCTTATGATTATCGTACTTTTACAATTTTTTTCGATTTTTAATGAGATATTTTCGTGATATTTGGCAAACTGCTACTCCGATCTTAACAAAACTTAATGGGAACGTTTAAAATCACTGAAATTATGTATGTTATGATTTTAGAGACATTTGAAGAAATATTTCTCATAGAAATCGTACTTTTACGAATTTTCCCTGTTTTGAATACGATATTTTCGTGATATTTGGGTCAATTCTGACCAAACGGGAGGGACTACAAACGTTCATATTTTACAATGCCATAAAATTATGGTGATGTAGTGCCTTTTGAAAGAAAAAATTTAAAAAGTAATATCAAGTAATTATAGAAAAAGAAATGAGATCCCACTTAAAAACGTAACCATTGGACAGAATTATTTAAAAAAAAAAGCTCATCCATCAACGCGACTGTAAAAAGCGTTCGTGAAACGACCTAGTTAACATGACGTGGAACAAGAGTATAGTAATTTATTAATTCGCCGACGCCGTGCGTTTGTATTTTTGGAGGCGGTGCCGGGTATGCTTACCATTGATAAAGATGATTTGCTTGTTGACCCTTAGGCCTACCCACAGGGTCACCAAAGCCATTCTGTATCGTTCTTGTTGAGGGGCAATGCACAACAAAAAAACTCATGTCAATAGGACGTCGTGATTGTTTTTTCTCGTGAGACGTGACACACAAACGGACGGACTGTTAGAAAAGTGATGCTTACAAGGGAGTTTCGTTGTTTGAACTCAGCAATGTAAAAGTGTGTAGCGTCACTCTACTACAGCCATGCACGCATTTAGCGATGTGTTCGCGCCTACTTCATACTGTACTCACGTGCACACAGCTCTGTCTTTATAATGCTGGATTTTAATTTTTATGCTAATATCCCTCAATTCATGATCTACCTCGCACGCACACTTCACTATGCTCCTGGCCATTCGACCAAACATTCTTCTAATAAAACTTTATCGTGACTAATAAATGATTTGATTAAAAAACTATTTGAATATATTTTGTTTGAGTTTCGGAATGCTGTGCCGAAGGGGTTATGGTTGAGCTTCTGTACCAATGTGCGTGTGTGTAGCTACTGCTGTTAGGCGGGGAACAAATCAACTGCAGAACCATTCGGTTCGGGAAGCCGCGTGCATGGTGGAGTGACTGCACGGGGTGGGTGATGGTAGGGGTGGTGACGGTGACGGTGACGGTGACGGTGACGGTGACGGTGACGGTGACGGTGACGGTGACGGTGACGGTGACGGTGACGGTGACGGTGATGATGACGGTGACGGTGACGGTGACGGTGACGGTGACGGTGAGGTGATGATGACGGTGACGGTGACGGTGACGGCGATTGCGATGCATACGTGAAATACACAAATTAAACACATTAACAAATAAGAGTCAATTGAATATCAACTCACTCAACAGCCAATCAGCGAATAAAATAGCCATCAAACAATCGAACAATCAATGAATCATCCCATAAAGTTCAATCCAGAAATATAATGTACTACTCAAACCACCACCGAATAATGAATTGATTAAGGATTTTGTTAGAGTCAACTATACCTATTTGAAACTTTTTTGGGAACTTTTTCTGCTTTCAGTTTTCATCTGATCGATATGCAATTTTGCGTAATTGTCAAGCAAAGCATGGATATGGTCACTCTTCTATAGTGAAAGATTACTAAACATTATTGCGCATTACGCACAAATAAATTCCAAAATTTACCAATTTTGATGATTTTACCAAAATCCAAAATCGTAAAAATCCATTTTTATTTATTTCGACTTTTTTGTGATAGTTGAAATAAATGTGATTCCATCGAAGACTGTATATACATGACCATAACATATGTGCAAAGGCAGATAACAATCTGATAAAAACTGGCTTCAGGAAAAGTTAAACAAAAATCACTGGTATTGCAGACTAATACCAAATTGACTATTCTCGTGAATTGTATCTGAATGACAGGAATAATGTATTCGGTACTAGGAATGAAATCGCTCGTCGTTCGTTTTGTCACGTTGTTCTCCCCCCTAGGTCTATTAAATTGAAGGATCTACGAATGATTGTAATCGATGTGTTTTTTATCGAGTCGATATTGTAAGAGAGTGTCTGTCTACCTACACAGCAGGCGAGCGTTTTCAAGCTAAGATACTTAGGAGAAATCACTTCTTTTTATTTGAAACGCAATAGTTCACCACCTCATGTTCCACTATAGGTTGAGCTGATAATAATACATAATAAGTATATTTAATAATTTATATTAATATAGGACCCAAAAACACATGCAAGACTGAAGAGAAGGAAATGGTTTTTATCCAGTCTAAAGAATCACACACGGAATTATGAATTGTGTATGTAAAGATATACACACACAAGTGTGAATTCATGTTAATGTTATTGTACCTGCTCATTTGCACCAAGGGGTCGGAAGTCGCTGGTCAGATAAATAAGATGAAATTAATTTTGAATGTTCCTTACCATCACAGAACTGTCAGTCAATAAAGCGTACTAAAATTGAATTTGGATTTAAAGTAAGTTATCAACACTTAATTCTTCAAAGTATAATCGTCTATAGAATAATATGCCTTTAAAATGGTCCTTACTCCAATATACATGACACGCATTGCAGCCTGGGCAGGTTTCCAGGCCACTGCCAGCAATTAGTTGTGCATGTTGACATGTTAATAAAACTGCTACTTATAGTGCATTGCCGATATGAATGGTTACGTCGAATAGATGTGATGCGATATTGAAGCACGGCTGGCGTGCGGTGTCGGGCGAAGTTCATTGAGCCAACCTTATCTAAACCTGCTCGCCTGGTGAATTTAGTTCAATTCATTTTAATTACGAAATAAAAAGGTATTAACGTGCAGCATTACAATAATTTTGAAAGTTATTTCGTGTCAATTTAATCATTTCCATTTGGTCTTTCTTATATGTATACATTCACTGTTATTATTAATTAAGATATGGCATTGCCCGTACTATCAAATGATGATACACATTATTTTTTATGGCAATCCGCTTATAAGTATAACCGTTCCGTTTTGTTTGTTTCATGTTTTCAATGAGATACAGCTCGTTGCTTGAGCGCGCACGGTAGGAAAACAATACGATACTCGATAGTCGAACTCAACTCGAAAATCGACGAACTCATAGTCACAATACATTACACTTGGTATATTCATATATTTCTCGGTTATGACAAAGAAAAAAAATAGGATTTTCAACATAGCGTTTTCTGCGAATTGTTCTATTTATTGAAAAAAGTACTGGTAAACCAAAAACTTCGTAGAAAATACGATTGTGTTTAATTCCTTTTTTCAAATTAATCTCATATATAAACACAACTTGTCAACGCCGAATGTTTCGCTACCTGACAATATGTATTACAATGGTTTATTACGATAACTTTGGGTTTATTATAAATTAAATTACAACTGTTTATTAAATACTTTCTAATACACTTATATTAAACCTCACAAAATCTGTAGGATTTGGTCGTGATTTCTATTCAGATATAGTCTAAATAAGATATAGGCAGCTAGGACATGCGTTTATGGTAAATTTCTGGTTGCTCGTCTGAAATAGATTTTGGAAGGTTATAATAAAAATGATTTATTCAATTTTGGATTTCATAAAAAAAAACATATACCATTTTCGTGTACTGTTTCTGGTTGATAAATGAAAAAATTAATTCTATGTATGTTTTCTTGACATCTATGCAAAATGTCACATACGTCGGATACATCCTGGACAAACGAATAGCAATTTAACAGCTGGCAAATAATGTCCAACTCCCTATTACACCACTTAATTACTTTTTAAGTAGTAATACAAAAATATTATAAATTATTGCATCCACAGAAAAAGAGGTGTAATTATGAGTTAATACTTAGTTTTAGTTAGAAACGTACAAGTTAACTCCTTAGCATGTAAACACTGGGAAACCTATTTAAGAGGGTAGGCCTACGCTGAGCTTGGCCCAACTCAAATGCGCGCAAACAGGTGTTGATGATTTCTGCTGAACGGTTGGTAATATCATTACCAAATTTTAAATGGATGTTAATACAGTACTTTTATATTGATATCGGTAATTGGTTGCACAAAATAAGCCTAAAAGATCCATTGCGAGACATAAGTCCAAAACGTGAAAAAATGGGAAATCCAAAACATGGATTACAATTCTGGATATTTTCACCAAACCGTTTATCTTACGATGAAACCAAATTAACCTGCGAGTTCACATTGATTTAAACGTTGATATCTATTATGCAAATTTGAGTTAAAAAATCTGTACACTCGGAATAAATTCCCGAAGTTGACCAAAATTGAGTAAATTTTGGTGATTTCACTAAATTTTAATTCAAAATTAATGAATTAATTTAGAAATACGCATAATGGATAACATAGATTTATTATTTATAAACGTTAGTGTAAAATTTGATAATGGTGTTATAAACCGTTTACCCGAAAATTCCAGAAAGCCGTTCTAGCCTCAGCATCTGATTTGTCACTCACTGGTTGTTCTTTCAACACAACTTCTTTCATCTACAAGCTCATATGGACTTAAAATGACGAATTTAATGTTATGATCAAGAGGTTTGAAGATTTTTCAAATGAATTCAGAGAAAGTACTAAAAAGTGATTTCTTTTAGCTCGCAATGGGATGGATGTAATGGTAAGAATTTGTTATGTATATCTTCAGAAAGCAATAAACTTGTTGATATTGTTTTAGAAATGCAATGAATGTCACATGAGATCGATCCTTGAAGTCAATAACATTATCTTATTTCTTGAGCATGTGTTACAATAATTATTGTGTTTCATTTGTAGCGGTATAGGATTCTTCTTCATAGCTTGATAATAAAGTAATTCAGTCAAAGGTTCGTAAGTGTAACGTTGCATTTGCATTGAAGCCGTTCTGCAGTGTTTAACAACTTAAATGAAACTTTAACCTTATGATGGTGAAATAGATAGAGAGAAATTGAGGTTTTAACGAAATTAAATCAAAGTAATTGGATGAGCGAAGCGAAGACTTCAATTTCACTGACGTTTTTTTTCACTTACGTTACCCCAAGAAAAATGGTGTCTTCCCACAGTGCCGCTTCCCGTAAGGCCATCAACCTCTTTTTTCCCCCTCTGTCATCATTTCTACCTGTCGATAAAGACCATGTTACAGGAAGCGTTGTTGGCCTAAGGGGAATTGATTTATTCCCCTTAGACCAACACCCTGCATTTCAGTATGGAAAATACAAAGAAGGTTTGTTGGCCTTGGGGTAATTGATTTATTCCCGTTAGGCCAACAGCGTATATGCATCGTTTACGGTAAGGAATGGGGTGTTGTTGGCGTTGGGGTAATTGATTTATTCCCCTTTGGCCAACACCCTGTATTTTATTATTGAATATGTAAACAAGGTTTGTTGGTCTAAGGGGAATTGACTTGTTACCCCAACGCCAACAACACACCACTCCTTACCGTAAACGATGCATATACTCTGTTGGCCTAACGGGAATAAATCAATTACCCCAACGCCAACAAACCTTCTTTGTATTTTCGATAATGAAATGCAGGGTGTTGGCCTAACGGGAATAAATCAATTCCCCTTAGGCCAACAAGTGTAACATGGTCTTTTATAGTAATGATGGCATAGGGGGAAAAAAAAGGTTGATGACCTTACGGGAAGCGGCACTGTGGAACGGCTCCATGTTACAGGAAGCGTTGTTGGCCTAAGGGGAATTGATTTATTCCCCTTAGACCAACACCCTGCATTTCATTATTGAAAATACAAAGAAGGTTTGTTGGCCTTGGGGTTATTGATTTATTCCCCTAAGACCAACATCGTATATGTATCATTTAATGTAAGGAGCGGGGAGTTGTTGGCCTTGGGGTAATCAAAGTAATTGGATAAGCGAAGCGAAGACTTCAATTTCACTGACGTTTTTTTACCAGTTTCCATCAAGGTTTGTTGGCCTAAAGGGAATTAACTTATTCCCCTAAGGCTAACAGCGTATATGTATAATTTAAGGTAAGGAGCGGGGCGTGTTAACCTTGGGGGAATAAATCAATTACCCCAAGGCCAACAACCTTCTTTGTATTTTCAATAATGAAATGCAGGGTGTTGGCCTAAGGGGAATAAATCAATTCCCCTTAGGCCAACAAGTGTAACATGGTCTTTATCGACAGGTAGTAATGATGGCATTGGGGAAAAAAAAGGTTGATGGCTTTACGGGAAGCGGCATTGTGGGACGGCTCCAGAAAAATAGCTCCGGTGTTTCGTTTTTGTTAGTTTTTTGTCGGTTTGTTCGCACTCTAACGGGCAAACGGCATCTGCGATCTTGATGAAAATTGGAGGGGACCTTCGAAATCTCTAAATTTAGACTTGCCACGTTTTTTGGTACAATCGATCAAATATTTCCTATGATTATCGTACTTTTACGATTTTTTTCGATTTTTTCTGAGATATTTTCGTCATATTTGGCAAACGACTACTCCGATTTTGATGGAACTTTATGCGAATGTTTAAAATCACGAAAATCATATTTGTGTTAATTTTAGAGACATTTGAAGAAATATTTCTCATAGAAATCGTGCTTTTACGATTTTTTTTCAGTTTTTAATACGATATTTTCGTGATATTTGGGCCGATTCTGACCAAACTGGTGGGGGTACAACGTTCATATTTTACATTGACATAAAGATTATGGTGATGTAGTGCCTTTTGAAAGAAAAAGTTGAAAAAGTTGTTCAAAATTCATAGAAATAAAGGTTTTAATATAGCCATTTACAGGTGTATAATTAACAAGTAACTGTAGAAAAAGTTATGAGATCCCACTTAAAATCGTAATCATTGGACAGAAATATTAAAAAGAAAAGCACATACATCAACGCGACTGGAAAAAGCGTTCGCAAAGCGGCCTAGTAATAATATAAACCTCTACAGCATTCGTAACTTTACCTCATGTGTATTTAAATGGTGTTTCTATTGCAAACATTAATCGCCATATATCAATAGTCGTACCATTGGAGCTATCTATATTGCTAAAGATTCTCTTCATTCTAATTTCTTATAGTCATACACAATCACGCAAACCAGCCGCTTATCAGTTGAATCCTCCAGAACGAGCCTAGACGCCGTCACAAACTACGGTTAGTATATATTCTTCCTTATTCCTTCTTCTGTACCATGGTCTAAATATATTCTTCCTTGTCCCTGTACCATGGTCTAAGTATATTCTTCCTTGTCCCTGTACCATGGTCTAAGTATATTCTTCCTTATCCCTGTACCATGGTCTAAGCATATTCTTCCTTATCCCTGTACCATGGTTTAAGCATATTCTTCCTTTCCCTGTACCATGGTCTAAGCATATTCTTCCTTATCCCTGTACCATGGTCTAAGTATATTCTTCCTTATCCCTGTACCTTGGTCTAAGTATATTCTTCCTTGTCCCTGTACCATGGTCTAAGCATATTCTTCCTTGTCCCTGTACCATGGTCTAAGCATATTCTTCCTTGTCCCTGTACCATGGTCTAGCATATTCTTCCTTATCCCTGTACCATGGTCTAAGCATATCCTTCCGTGTCCCTGTACCATGGTCTAAGCATATTCTTCCTTATCCCTGTACCATGGTCTAAGCATATTCTTCCTTGTCCCTGTACCATGGTCTAAGCTTATTCTTCCTTGTCCCTGTACCATGGTCTAAGCATATTCTTCCGTGTCCCTGTACCATGGTCTAAGCATATTCTTCCGTGTCCCTGTACCATGGTCTAAGCATATCCTTCCGTATCCCTGTACCATGGTCTAAGCATATTCTTCCTTATCCCTGTACCATGGTCTAAGCTTATTCTTCCTTGTCCCTGTACCATGGTCTAAGCATATTCTTCCTTATCCCTGTACCATGGTCTAAGCATTCTTCCCTGTCCTCGTGCCCTGATCAGAAACCGCAGTACGGGATCAGCAGTCAGCTACCGGTCGCGTCGCCAGTGAGTGAAACGGTCGCCGAAGATGTTTACGACCAAGGACCAATCACCCGGAGGAATTACCGATCCCGAACGATTTTTATTTAAATTGTTCACTTCTTTTAAAAAAAAAAACGACCACAGTTTAGAGGCCCCCGAATTACGCCAGTCGTGTGCGTGAGGCTGTAAACTCCCCGGAGCAGCCCGCTACTGTTTCCAACCGTTACCTACCAGTAGTGACTGCCGAAATTGTTTCCCACAAAACATTCCACCCCGGGTTCTGTTCGCTTCCACCCAGACAATGAATCGAAACACGAAACAACATACAATTATCGAGCTGCGTTCAGAAACATATTTTCTACACTTTTTAAATGTAAACTTATGAATTCGATCGTTGCACGAAATCCAGCCCGTCTGCAGCGCATAGGCCTACTAATAGCTTGTATAAGTAAAGGTCAGACATTATTAGACATATTTCGTGAGAATTATAAATAACGTATTTTCTATTCGTTGAGTTGATCGGTAGGTAGACACGAGATTCGACCGCTATAATTAATAGCAAATTTGAGTTACTCTAGGCTCGCATGTGCTGGCTGGTCTCGACTGTCCGCGGACATTCTTCCACCACTGTTAGTACTCCAGTCCACTCCTCTCCATGGGTGTGTTCGTTCGTGCACGCCGTGGCAGATACATTTTATTGCGATACATTTTGTCAATAAAGTTAACATATTCAAAGAGACAAAAAATGTATTAATATTAAAGAGCCGGCGAGGTTCCCAAACGAAGCCCTAATGATGTGGCGCAATGCTCGTCGTATCATCGCTGTGTTTAGAAACAATTAAACTCTACGTCCAATGCGTTATAAAACCTATGAACTTTTTATAGTTGAAATATATTTTGAAGTTGATTACTCCACCTTGTCGATAAAGAATTGCAAATTGTTGTTAACTATAGTTGACAATTCCGGTCATTGACATTGATTGTAATGTTAATTTGAGCTGATAAAAAGAGTCGAAGCCTTTGTACAGAATGTAATTGATAGGCCATCATCGCCCTGCGAACTGTTTTATTTGTGTATTCTTCTTCGGCGATCTGTTGAAAATGCAGCTTCGCTCCCTCTCGTAGCTACTTCCATATCCGTCTTGTTTGTATTACTGTTGATTGAATGACTGATTGATTGAAAATTGGTCTTGACATCTCATGACATCTCAAATCATGATATTCGATGGGATGAACCCACACAACGCGAAGGCTCGTGCTGGACAGATCCAGCCACGGGCGAGTTTGCAATCTGACTGGAGTTTGTTCCGTCAGCATTGAAACTATGTCTGTCCGGTTCTTTAGTGCTTAAAATGAAGAGTGGTAATGAAATATTTTATATAGTTAGAAGTTGGTCATCAACTGGTCTTCAGTTGGTATGTGAAAGGCCATAAGTTGGGTGCGATCCGACCCTACCAGTTGATCACCAAGTTACAGGGGTGTCTGTTCGAACTAGCTTTCATCAACTGACATAAATTCAGATCGGTTGATTTGGTTTCAAATACCAACTGGTCATCAACTGAAATCTTTACTACGGTAATATTTAGTTAAAAATATTTCTGACCTACGAAACCCCAGTCTTATTGTAATCAGCAGAGGTACATACAGTAAGCAAGGCAGATCCTCCATGTCACAAGGGTTTGCCGAGCTATTTTTAATTCTTACATAAACCGGTTTTTTTAAATATCAAACGTTATTATATGCTACTGTTGGAAAAGGACTACAGTTTACAACAATTAATTATCGATTATAAATACGTGTATCACTCGAGAAAAAAAACTGTGGCACGTCGCCCCCTCTTGCCGCATGGCAACCATAATCAAACATTGCACGCAATTTCTGTTAGAACGAGATCAGAATGCCAGAGGTTTTTTGTTATCAAAAGCTAAACATTTTGATTCCATAATTACAAGCTAGGTGTCTGTCTGGGCTGGGTATAGAGTTCCGAAGATGCTTGCGGGCGCTAAGACGCAGGCTGCCGGTGAAGCCTGGGGCTAGGGCTCGCAAGACATTGTTAACTACCACTGCACGGAGAGTCCACTCCCAGCCCGCAATTATAACATATAAATCTCAGTAATTATATTAATTATGGTCACGTATGAAAAGATTGAAATGTGTTTTAAGGTTGGTCAATGAGCGCTCCTTCTAAGAAGCGTGCCGTTCATGTGCTTCTGTTGTTCACCATAGAAGAAAGAAGAATTGATGTCCAATTGAAGAATTTCATTTAGTTTGCAAACACTTAATTGACGGAAACTTAACAATGAAAGTAAATCTATCGTGACATCGAAACAATATTATATCAATTACCGAAATATTCTTAAGAAACTTGATTGCATACATGCGTGATAATTTGACATAAACGAGTCGAACTGTTTGCAAGTTCTTCAGCGAGAAGTGACCAACACAATGGTCGCAAAAAAACTGCTCAGTACGATTCAATAATATTGTATTAATATGATATGATCAGCAACAGCATACGGAATGTGTGGTGGGTGAGAAACAAGGCTGTTATATTCCTCAAAACAGATGGTTTATACGACATCCTCATCTCATTGATTTGACACTGGCCGTGGTCTGTTGTGATGTCATGCACAAGTTCTTTTAAATTACTTCTTATAAACTCTTATTTGTGACGCATATTAAAGTTGTTACGATGTTGTAAAAACTTATATTTTTATGAATATGAAGGCAGTGAGAATTGAGATTCCTGAATCATCAAACGCACGAATCATTCCATAGGGCATGCAATTAGATATAAGCACAATATACAGCCACAAGTTTGGAGCCCCAAACACGGATGTAAAGGCTAAAAAGTGGGATAGATTTTGACACAAGAATATAATATGATGTAAGGTGCAGAGCTGCCAATCTATAATATTATAATATATACTCATATTATGGAACACAATATGCAATATCCTTGGTAACTGGAGCTATATGGTCATATAAAGCTAAGAATCATACCGAATACTTCACAACCTGATCCATGATTTAAAACCCCACCATGCAGTCGTTATTGTTTTAAATGTGAGAGCAAAACTAGCAGTGCTGGTGCTGGTGCTGGGATATTACAGCGCCAGCACCACGTGTAAAGAATCTTGTTGTGTCAGGGAAACAGGAATCGAGTGACTAACACTTAGAACAGTAGAATGTAGCGTCGAGCTTAGAGGTTCAGTGCGGAATTGGTCTTTGTTCAAGTGAATGTGACAGGGAATTATGAAATGTCTAATCAAAGTTGACTCTAATCCTCTTAGAAAAGACATGAGAATCTGACACTAGCTGGTCGGCCGGTGAACAGGCTGGTAGATTAACATCACTTGCCACTTGTCTGGGGCTTGACGAGAATATACGTATGCACTTAACGGCCTCTAAGCCGGTGTAAGCTTCTCTTTACTGGTGAGATATACATTAAAAAGAAAACAGTGCGAATAAGCTAGCATTAGGTGTGTAGATCACCGTATCACAATAATATCAAGTCTGCCATCGAGCCAATGATCGAACAGGTGACTTGGTTTGGGGGCATTCTATTGCGGGTTAGTAGGTAGCCAGGGAGGGGTATGAGCAAGAAATTAGTCAGCAAATCTTTTACTTTCTTTGTGTTAACTATTTTCATTCCTTTTACAAACATATGGAATAATTGTCATATGCCATTGTTTTATTCTCAATTATATTTTTAAATTTATTACACCAGTAGTCTGCATCTGGTTCTAGTGCCTTAGTAATTTTAAACATAAAGTTGTGTTAATAGAACTCTCACACATCGTATCTCTACGCCTACGCCAGCAAACCCCACCCGCATTCGTATTATCTTGTTTTGTGATTTTTATAGGTAAAAGTTGAATAGAACTGCGGTAGCCTATGATACACACATGCTTAATTAATGTAACTAGGAAGCTTCGCAAACGCTTTTTCAGGCACGTTGTTGGATGAGCGTAATTGGTGTATTGAGCTGCCATGTGTTATGCAGATGGTATTTAAATTGATTTCGTTTTTCCATTGCTATGGCCTGCGAGACACGCTTGGTAATATTGTTTTAAATTTTACGACGACGACATGAGGATCAGGGGCGCACATTACATTACACACTACATTACAATCGAATAAAGCATTTGGGTGTTATAAGTCAAAGATTTTTTTTTTAAATGCTTAAAATTGCGATTTTCATAACTCATGAGAAATAATTTTTCGATTGCGCTCAAATTTCACACGAATATATTAATTCGTAAAATTAAGGTTATGTGAAAAAATCATTACAATCGAATAAGCATGTAGGTGTTTTAAGTCGATGAAATAAAAAAATAAAAAAATAAAAAGCGTAAATTTGCTATTTTTATGCGAAATCATTTTTCGATTGCGCTCAAAAACGTGGTAGTTCTAAGTTCAGAGATTTCGAAGGCCTCCAGAAAATTTCATCGCAATTGGGGTATCGGTTTAGCCGGAATCGTGTTAACAAACACACAAAAATACAAAGAGAAAGAAAAATAGAAGAAAAAATTAAAAACATTCCGGATTTTTTCCTCCAGTGTAGTGGAATGGAATCTTCACTTCGCTCATCAATCACCCTACTTTCTTAACAAATTTCCTTATCGATTGATAGCAACTGTCGTTAAAGATTTCCCCGACTCGTGATCGAACCCACAAAATCTAGTATTGTCCATGTTTTTCAAATATGAGGGTTTTATTATCAATGAGTGGGCATATGAACATATATATATGTGAAATCATGAATAACTTCTATCTTTCCTCCTATTTTGTATTCAATTTTTCTCATGGGTGGATAACCACTGTATTTGTTTTTTAACATTGTGCATCAACTTTCTTTTATTTGTCATGTGTTTCTGAACACTGGGCCCAATCATAATGGTCCATGCACAAAGTGGCGTACGACATTTGGTTTAATTTTTAATGGCCAGGCATGGTAGTTCCATCGTTCATAACGGCCACTATATTTACAGTATTGTCCAATATGAATGCGATATTAATAGAAGGTTTCACTTAATTTATTGTTTGAAAATGGTATTCATTAATTTTATTAAATGTTGTGCTACTCTACTGTTTTTTTTCTGTTTTTTTTTTAAATTTTTTATTTTATTTTTACTGTGTAGCTAATACGGTGCATGTCTTATTTCAGTACATTTTGCAAGTGTTGGTACATATTTACCAAACTTTAAAAAGTGTGTTGTTCCGCGTTGTGTATGTGTACAGTGTGCGTGCTTACATTGACGCAGGAGTGATGTAGCGAAGCAAATTAAAATGGGATACTTTGAGTACAAAATGTTGGTATATTATTTCTTATATTTTTACCTGTTGTGGTTGTGGTGTGTCCATGAATAGTGTATGCAATAGGGTAGAACCAACAATGCGTAGCTTAGACCTTAGACGCACGCATTTTAGATACTGTACTACAACGAGTTATACTTAAAGCAGACATGAAATGTGTGACTTTTCGGATAGGACACAATAATTGTAATTGCGCATGAATTAGAATTGAACATTTTATCCAGGTCATTTCGACTTGGATAATTAGCACTGGACATTTCGCATAGAACTTATTTATCTTGGACCATGTATATGCATGGAGCGAGGACCATATTTTTTAGATTGGAACTATTGGCGTATTGCCGTTTATGCCCAAGTTTCCTGTAACTTGATTATAGACCTTTGTTCTAAAAATATATATAAATCGTATATCATAACAACTACATAAAAATATGTTTTACGTTATTTGTTTCCACAGCAAACAATAATTAGGATATGAACATTGAACAGCACAAGGGACTCCTAGCTACATTACCGGAATCCCCGGCTTGCCAGTGGTCGCCTGTATCACGCCGCACCCGACACCTAACATTACTTGCTATTTCCGAATCCTTACTGGACAAAGCCTATTGGATATTGAAGCAATTGTTTTGTATCTATATGAAATCAGTTGTGATTAGTGCATGCTACATACCTGAACCTAACATTATCTCACTCCGTAGCGAGCCCAACGTACGTGCATAGGTTCAATATTATAATCATAGCTAGAACTTTAGTCGTAGAGTTTCATTATTTTTATTAACAGTGGTCGTCTTCAACTGAAATCAACTTGTATTTACTATAATCAAAACACGGTACGTGCTCCCTATTGTGCGGTCACCTCTAAGAGTGGACGCAGGCCGCACGGATCTCGCGTAGTAGTCTGTAGACTGCTAAACCTCCCTTGAAGAACTCTTCAATATAATAATAATACAACCACACATAAGAGATTGGAGGTATAACCGTAGTACAAGGGGTGGGGGGTGGGGGGGGATCAAGTCAATAGGAGAGTTTCAGAAAAGCTTTGGGCGGCGCAGTATCTACTTACTTTGGGCCGTGGTGGGCAAAGAATCAAATTTTGTGTTATGCGGATTTTCTGTTGTTCTGTGAAAAAATCATTACTAAGTCGAAATTTGTTTAAAAATCAAATTTAATTAAATAAAAAGTTAACTTAAATTTTTTTAATTAATCGTAATCTAAAAAAATGGAAAAATCGTAAAATTGCAATTTTCATATGAAATAATTATTCGATTGCGCTCAAATTTAACACGAATATATTAATTTATAAAATTAAGGTTCTGTGAAAAAATCATTACAATAGGATAAAGCATGTAGGTGTTATTCGTCAAAGAATTGTTTTAAAAAAGAAAAAACCCGTAAAATTTCGATTTTCATGAGAAATAATTTTTAGATTTCGCTAAAATTTCACACGAATATCTTAATTCATAAAAGTAAGGTTCTGTGAAAAAAATTATTAAAATCGGATAAAGCTAGTAGGTATAGTCAAAGAATTTTTTTTTCAATCGAAAAAATCGTAAAATTGCGATTTTTATGAGAAATAATTTTCCGATTGCGCTCAGAAACGTAGCAGTTTCAAAGATTTTGAAGGCCCCCAGAAAATTTCATCACAATTGGAGTATCGGTTTAGCCGGAATCGTGTTAACAAACACACAAAAATACAAACAGAAAAAAAGAAAGAAAAAAAACATTCTGGATTTTTTTCTCCAGTGTAGTGAAATGGAATCTTCGCTTCGCTCGCTACGCTAATCCAAAAAAATTTTACGACGCAAAATGTCAATACATTAATTTTATATTTATGGTTCTTCCAGTATTATTGGTATGGTATACATTTTTACATCCACGAAACGGTAGGTCTAAAGCCTCAAAAGTGGCCAGTTGGCATAGCCCTTGGACCTGCACTTACAAGACCCCAGCTTTTAATTGTTTTCGAAAAGAACAGAGCTTTAATTTAAATTGCTTCCTGAAAAATTTGTTAGAAAACGAATAAAAGAATACGTTTTTGATTGGAATTCGAAATGTAATGCAGCTTTGAGGAATCTTCAATAAAATTCACCCATGCCATTAAGCATGTGTTTATATAGCGCCAACGTAATTTTTGCCCACCAGTCGGCCATGACAGACGGTGTGGCGTCATCTGAAACTCTCGTATGGTTGAATTAGCAGTCTGAAATCAAACTAAACTAAGTGAATGTGAACCAATAAGAACTTGTGAATTTGAAGGTCTGCAAATGACAATTGCTGGGAGGGTGTTCCTACTTCCTAGTCCCACCATGAACCTACAATATAACAGAAAATTAACAGTGGATGCTACCTACATCAGGCATCGTACTAGGTTCAGATGTATCGAATTGACGAGACACGAACATATTATATAGCTCGACCAGTCTTAGATAAACTCTATGATTACCGCATCTCGTAACTATAAAATAAGTAAGATCAAATGTATAAAATATAGCCGAAAACTTACATGCCACAATATCATAACGTAAAATTCAATAGCACAAATGTCACTGTCATGTGTCATGTGTGTATATGAGCACGCGAAGACGCAACAATTTCAAGTTGGCATAGCAACGACTGGCATTTCAGAACCACGCCATGAATCTAAAACGTACGTAAGAGAATGTGTTGCTGCGTGCAAGCTAGGTGTGGTTGTGATTGTGAGTGGGGACGAGTTAGAGCCAGCCTCAACTAGCAACCACAATAGTTGCACGGTGTGGTTGTGATTGTGAGTGGGGAGGAGTTAGAGCTAGCCTCAACTAGCAACTACAATAGTTGCAAGGTGTGGTTGTGATTGTGAGTGGGGAGGAGTTAGAGCTAGCCTCAACTAGCAACTACAATAGTTGCAAGGTGTGGTTGTGATTGTGAGTGGGGAGGAGTTAGAGCTAGCCTCAACTAGCAACTACAATAGTTGCAAGGTGTGGTTGTGATTGTGAGTGGGGAGGAGTTAGAGGTGGCCTCAACTAGCAACTACAATAGTTGCAAGGTGTGGTTGTGATTGTGAGTGGGGAGGAGTTAGAGGTGGCCTCAACTAGCAACTACAATAGTTGCAACTTGCAAGGTGTGGTTGTGATTGTGAGTGGGGAGGAGTTAGAGCCAGCCTCAACTAGCAACTACAATAGTTGCAAGGTGTGGTTGTGATTGTGAGTGGGGAGGAGTTAGAGCTAGCCTCAACTAGCAACTACAATAGTTGCAAGGTGTGGTTGTGATTGTGAGTGGGGAGGAGTTAGAGCTAGCCTCAACTAGTAACTACAATAGATGCAAGGTGTGGTTGTGATTGTGAGTGGGGAGGAGTTAGAGGTGGCCTCAACTAGCAACTACAATAGTTGCAAGGTGTAATTGTGATTGTGAGTGGGGAGGAGTTAGAGCTAGCCTCAACTAGCAACTACAATAGTTGCAAGGTGTGGTTGTGATTGTGAGTGGGGAGGAGTTAGAGCTAGCATCGAACTAGAAACTACAATAGTTGCAAGGTGTGGTTGTGATTGTGAGTGGGGAGGAGTTAGAGCTAGCCTCAACTAGCAACTACAATAGTTGCAAGGTGTGGTTGTGATTGTGAGTGGGGAGGAGTTAGAGCTAGCCTCAACTAGCAACCACAATAGTTGCAAGGTGTGGTTGTGATTGTGAGTGGGGAGGAGTTAGAGCTAGCCTCAACTAGCAACTACAATAGTTGCAAGGTGTGGTTGTGATTGTGAGTGGGGAGGAGTTAGAGGTGGCCTCAACTAGCAACTACAATAGTTGCAAGGTGTGGTTGTGATTGTGAGTGGGGAGGAGTTAGAGCTAGCCTCAACTAGCAACTACAATAGTTGCAAGGTGTGGTTGTGATTGTGAGTGGGGACGAGTTAGAGCCAGCCTCAACTAGCAACCACAATAGTTGCAAGTGTGGTTGTGATTGTGGGTGGGGAGGAGTTAGAGCTAGCCTCAACTAGCAACTACAATAGTTGCAAGGTTGTGGTTGTGATCGTGAGTGGGGAGGAGTTAGAGCTAGCCTCAACTAGCAACTACAATAGTTGCAAGGTGTGGTTGTGATCGTGAGTGGGGAGGAGTTAGAGCTAGCCTCAACTAGCAACTACAATAGTTGCAAGGTGTGGTTGTGATTGTGAGTGGGGAGGAGTTAGAGCCAGCCTCAACTAGCAACTACAATAGTTGCAACTTGCAAGGTGTGGTTGTGATTGTGAGTGGGGAGGAGTTAGAGCCAGCCTCAACAAGCAACCACAATAGTTGCAAGGTGTGGTTGTGATTGTGAGTGGGGAGGAGTTAGAGCTAGCCTCAACTAGCAACTACAATAGTTGCAAGGTATGGTTGCGATCGATTTCCAGTATTACGATGTGTGATTAGCCTAGCCAATGATTAGCCGAGCCGTAACAAGGCGGGCGTCTTAGAGCGGCTTCGTCGCTATGATACCTATAATCTTCCCGGACTAGAATCCATCAGATGATTCTCATCACGTAGCTCGCAAGGAACACACTAATTATAATATTTACGGTACGCTAGGGAAATAAAAGCTTTTAAATTAAGTATATTGTTATATAATAACGGTTGTGCGTCAATTTATTTCATAAACAAGAACAAACTTCTGCTTTTGAAACTCGCATTACAGCATGAGTTTAATTGGGGTTTGTTTTTCTCTACAACAGATTTAATTTTAAAAAGACGCAATATCTTGAAACGAACAGATCCGTGAATTTTGGAATTATTAGTTTCCTATAAAATCAGCTACATAATGTTTGGCAATATCATGAAGTGACGTGTAAGGTTTATGATTAACATAAAATTATTACTGAAACTCGTTACTTTGGACTTTGGTGGTGGGGGTAGGAAGAGGAATGCGGACCACACCTATTGTTTCCTTTAAGTTATAAAATGCAATGCAGCTCCCGGCAGAAAAATATCCAATATATATATTATATATATATATATAAACATATTGTTTTTTACTGGGGCTTTTTGCCGCGAATAATTTATTAAAGAAGAGGGCACTGGGGCCCCAGTAAAAAACAATATGTTTACATATGTCCGCGAAAATCTGAAATTAAATATATATATATATTATTATTAATGTACGTTTAGATGAATCACTTCAGGATTTCATATTATAATCATTCAATTTTAATGATTGTCACTTATCATTTCCCATTTGTGTTGTGTTTAATATATTATGCCTGCACCATTTACGATCACAAAATTTATATTTAAATCTATATTCATTACCAACAATGTATATTGAGTATTTAATATTGATTTTACTTGATGCACACACTAAATTATTTTGTTAATTGCCAACTTATTATCTAGAAACGGTACTTATAATAACTTATGTTTAGTTATATTATATATATAATATCACGTACTAAGTTTTTACGTAAATATACGGTTTGAATTTATACTTTCCACACATCCATGTGTAATAAAGGTCAAACAAATGTGCAATGTTTTATATAAAATGTATATGACACATTATTGTAACATTCCATGGAAGTAAAGCCACTGTATTGTATGGTATTGTAATGAATTAGAATAGTTAATATACATATGAGATATATACAGTTACCTGTTGCCTATGGCTGCTATATTTAAACGAAGCAATAATAAGTCGACCATATTGTTTTTTTCACATATTTTTAAATGAATCCTCAGACTAATAAAAAGATGAGTTAATGTCGCCCATCTACAAGGCAGCGCCCAGTCGAGTAGCCAACAGCTGTCTCTTTCGCCGTTCAGACAACTTTCAAAACAAACCAGGACAATCTTTTAGCATTTAGAACAAGAAGTCGTCTGGTCCTGGTCCATGAAATCCAGTCCATGCAGCCCAGTCCGCTCGATGGTCTGTTTGTGGTGATGCTCTCATGTGCGTCGGGCTCATGCGATCTTCAGTCAGTCCTCGCTTCCAGCGACATTTAACATAATAACTTCGTAACTAGAACTCAAATATCTACAACAAAAAACTAAGGGGGTAAAAAGTGTTTCACAATGACAATATGGTGGGGTGCATTCCAAAACGTGCGTCACGCGATCTATAATGAGCGAAGAATTGGGTTCCTAGTTTATTTTTTGGGAAGTTCGGAAGGGAAAGTGACTACGAGTGAGGTTCGATCATATTTAATTTCCATTTGTATCGGTATAGTTTACTTATTATTACTATGATCATTGTTTTGATTTGAATTGTTGGTCAATAGTGTATTAAATTGTGTTAAAATATTACTAGGAAGCTTCGCAAACGCTTGTTTTAGTCGCGTTGATGGATGAGCTTTTTTGTAAGTTTTTGGTTTGCGTAGGACCACTTTTCCTTTGCAAGTGTTTTGTGAATGCATTGTAGGTGATTGTTGTCAAGTTTCTATTGTTGCTTGTTAATTGTTATATAAACCTAAAAAAAAAAATCATATTAAAACCTTTATTCTATGGATTCTGGCTAACTTTTTCAACTTTTTCTTTCAAAAAGCAATACATCACCATTATCTTAATGTACATGTAAAATATGAACTTTGTAGCCCCACCCGTTTGGTCAGAATCAGCCCAAATGTCACGAAAATATCGCACTAAAAATCGAAAAAAAATCGTAAAAGAACGATATTCATGAGAAATATTTCTTCGATTGTACCAAAAAACGTGGTAGGTCTAGAGATTTCGAAGGTCCCCTCAAATTTTCATCAAGATCGCATATGCCGTTTGCCCGGTAGAGAGCGAACAAACAGACAGAAAAACAAACAAAAAAAACATCGGAGCCAAATGTTTTGAGGGGTCAGTGAAATTGAAGTCTTCGCTTCGCTCATATCCATCTGCATGATTTGGATGTTTTGTCTGCTTTCAACACCTTGGCAACCTTCTAATTTGTTGTACGATTCCAAAGATCTTAAAATTTTAGCTTTGGTCGACTGTTACATTGAATGACAGCTATTATAAAAAAATACCGCACCCTCTTCATTTTTCTCCTAAATGTCCACAATACTAATTTTTGGCCCGTGATTAGGGGAGTTTTTACCCTGAAACTAATGGCGAGCTCTGGGTCGTCGTCGGGAAACTTTCCCCTTCCCTTTGACTACCTCCCCGAAGGCGACGACAATGACAATACGGACGGATGATGACAAAGACGGAGACGACCACGACGTGGGGGAACCCCTGCCCTCCCCATACGATTGTGGTTGGTTCTGACCAGCACAGGCCTGTCCACCCCTTGTCCCCCCGCGTCATCCCTTTCGTCCCACCCTTCGTCTCGATTAGCCAAGTTGCATAAATATGAGACGTTAAGCAATATCCAATCAATCAATTCATTTTCTTTTTTCTGCGGGAAATCTTCCAGGTCTAACTAGATATATATAATATTGGAATAGGAAATTGTGAAGGGATGTCCGAAAACTGTTGAAGAGCACTCAATCCCTTGCATTCGGAAAAAAACTTCAGTCAGGATCAGTGGCGGAGCGCAAAGTCCCAGCCCCCCCCCCCCGCAAGATTAATGTGTGGGCCCCTCTCCCAAAAATTACCTCATGACAAATTGTAAAAAGTAAAAAAATGACACTGCTTTTTTAAAATGCATTATTTTGCTTTCTTTCTGCTTACATTATAAGAAGCGATTGTTTCTGCTGGTGTTTTTCCTGGCGATTATTGCATCAGTTACGAGTTTTCGAGCTTGCTCGCATTCAATGCTTAAAATGGAAAGTCCCTTAGACGTTCTTGATGACATGCAGCTCCTTAGATAATTCTTTATTAGTTTTTAACACTTAAGTTTGAAAATTCAGTGGTTTCGACAGTGACCGACCGGCGACGGTATCGTTTAAAATAGTAGATGGACAGTGACGACTTCAGTTGTTATATTTTGATGTTAAGGCATGGTTCGTAACTATCAAAAGTTCCGATAATTCTATAATCGAATTAGGATCACTTAGCGTTGTTAATTGTTTTCTAATAACGCTTAGAAAACTTAACATATGCGACGGAAAATCGTCGGTCAGATCGTCTTTGTATACAAATAGGAATGATTCGGTTGATTCGAATAATTTGTCATCAGTAGCACTCGTCAACTCAAAGTCACATCAATCAAGTCAAATCAATCTCAAAGTCCATTCCTTGAAAGCGAATTTTTCAGTAAGCACGATCACATCGATGTTTGCATAAAGACCGAAATCTTGATAAACCAGCTCCCAAGTAGGACCCCCATCCCTGCGTAGGAATGGTGAACAATATAATATAATAGGTTTATTATTTTGGGGTAGAAATCCACTTGTTGGCCTTATGGCCAGCAGTGTTGGGTGCGGGGTACAGGGGTGCTGAATTTCTCAACAGTTTTTAGTTTTTCAAGGCCAAATCGTTGAACGAAATCCCTTTTGACTTTTGATTCGCGTAAGGAATTAGAAATAGAATTCTATTCACATTTTCATTTTCTTGTATATCGCGTTCTTTCTTTTTTTTACTTTTCCAAAAAAGAAGTCAAAATGACCCCAAATTGTCCGTTTTTGTTAAAACTAATATATTTGCAGGGGGGGGGGGGGGGGGGGGGGCAATCGTTGGTCTTCTAAGAGTTCGTAAAGAACGATTTCTCGTTTCGTTTGCCCCTGCTACAAGCGTAGAGCAAGTCCATACTTTTCGACTGCAACAACTTGAACAATCAATATTGTTTTTAAAATAAAAGATTATATGACAAACATCATAACAAATTCGAACGTAGCATTTTCTTTTGAATTTAGAGAACACGATCATTACGTCTGTATAATAGATTCGTTTATTGAAGATCATCCGTTTATTGCTGCAAACTAAAAACCCAAGTGTCAGTCATAAAAGGCTTTTTAAAATAATTTTTATTAATAATTTTGGTTTTTACTCTGTTCACGAGTATCAATAAACTCATATTTTGGCTCATGAACTCAGCTTGACAGGTGCCCCCCCCCCCCCCTCCCTGACGGGGGGCGGCTTGGGTCACAGCTACGCCACTGGTCAGGATTGCCGGTCTCGTCGGGACTTGGATCTGGGACCTCCCGAATCAAGCCTTCTGATATGATTAGAAGTAGTAAGTAAGTTATTGCGGTCGTTCATGGATGAAAGTGCACTCTAGAGTTGGCAAGCAGATCACTTTCATAATGTAATTATTCTTCTATTGTTTCAATTCTCTGAAATCGTAATATTAGCATTTTTGTTGTTTGTATTGTTCTTGTAATTTTGTATGGTATTGTTGTAGAATCTCGGATTTGTATATTATTGATCTGTTGGTAACATTAGGGCAATAATTAGTTAGTAGCCTATATTATTTTGTAAGCTATGGTAATTATTTGTACCGAAGGAATGCCTCTGTATAGGGAACACATTAGAACATTAAGTGTAACCCTCTTTGTGGATTAACTCAGTACTTGGGCATACATGCATCACTTTTCTGTATGTCCGTATGTGCGGAAGTCACGAGTCACGATAAAAACCGAACACGACCTCCGATTGACAGTCGTGTCGTCGCACCTACTGCACGCGCGAACAAGCTACGAACCTTGTTTAGAGCTAAGCCCACCCGGCGCCTCCACCATTATTACTGCACGCGCGAACAAGCAACGAACCTTGTTTAGAGCTAAGCCCACCCGGCGCCTCCACCATTATTACTGCACGCGCGAACAAGCAACGAACCTTGTTTAGAGCTAAGCCCACCCGGCGCCTCCACCATTATTACTGCACGCGCGAACAAGCAACGAACCTTGTTTAGAGCTAAGCCCACCCGGCGCCTCCACCATTTACTAATGAACGCGCGAACAAGCAACAAACCTTGTTTAGAGCTAAGCTCACCCGGCGCCTCCACCATTATTACTGCACGCGCGAACAAGCAACGAACCTTGTTTAGAGCTAAGCCCACCCGGCGCCTCCACCATAATTACTGCACGCGCGAACAAGCTACGAACCTTGTTTAGAGCTAAGCCCACCCGGCGCCTCCACCATTATTACTGCACGCGCGAACAAGCAACGAACCTTGTTTAGAGCTTAGCCAACCCGGCGCCTCCACCATTATTACTGCACGCGCGAACAAGCAACGAACCTTGTTTAGAGCTAAGCCCACCCGGCGCCTCCACCAAATGATCAACACTCTGCTAATTATTTGCATTGTGAAAATGTATCTCTGAGCGATCAAAAATATTCTGGATACGGGTACCATAGCCAGTTGAATCTCAGATGAATCCTTGCCGAAGGATGCCCTTGGGGGCAAATTTTTTATGAAACATGATGAAAAGTTTCGATTCGTTTTAAAGTTGGAAAAAGTTTATATTTTAAATAATTTGATGCCATCAAATCAATCCACCTTATTTTAGTTATTGTGTAGCTTATTATTTTCATTCTTATCTTCTTTATTGTCTAAAAAAGATATTGATTTAATGTTAATATGATTGTTAAATTGATTTTGTGAATTTATACGAGAACATAAAAAGATTATAAAAATAGTAATGCAAGTTTATAATTCGACTAACTGCTATTTCACGGTCCAGTTCTGTCGTAGAAAGTTGGTGGCGGTCAACATGAAGAATTATCGTTATGCTTTTATTTGCACATTGGTTGTAAAAAACAATTGCTGTTTAATCCTGCCACATGCCATGATTGATAATAATTCGTTAAAGCCAGCCCAGGGTGCAATTTGCATGTCCCTCTTTAAGTGTCTTAAAAAGTTAGGAAAAGTGTGAAGGGATTGTACAAAGTCTAAGAGGACTCGAACAACACTTGCGTGAGGATTGCCAATTTTGACGGGATTTGAACCGATACTTCCCGAATCAAGAGTCGCGCGCCATAATAACTGACAGATTCATTATAGTTTTATTATTAGGAATATCACAACGAGCTAAGCTTCTTTACACAAAACTATTGATAAGGATAACATTACACAAACGGTATAGAAAAACAAGATTTGATAAAAAAATATGAGTACAATTTGTTATAGCGCTACAAAAACCTTAAAACAACAAAAGTGAAGGAACATACTTACAGTTTTTAATACAAATTATCATTATTTCTGAAAACATTACAAACAATAATCGAATTAAAATTAAACGAAAATCAAATAAATCATAAAGGTAAAATATAAAAACAAAAATAGGAAAAATATATGTTATCAAAGTAACATCATAATAACAATGAATGTTGACCGTGTTGAATGAATGATTGTTGTAACAATGAATAATGAATAGTTCATGTAAACTTCAACTTATTTACCATATTATGTAATCGTGTTTTATAGGGTTGTTTATTTGTTGGTATAATAATCAAATGATATACTTGTGATTCAACGCAACAGTCGGTCTTGATCTTTAACACTATCTTTGACAAAGTGATGCTGTTAACAATAATACCTAATGAGGGCTGGCAAGTATAACCTATCTGGCAAGACTAGCCAAGTAGCTGCTTTGTCTTCTGCGATACGTCCACTTGAACATTATTCTAGTTGAACTATCAAAGAGAAATGTTAGTAATTATATAGAACAGATCGCAATGAATTGTTTCGGAACAGGTTCCCGTGCGTCGCAGATAGCGCCACGAGTCGAGGTAGACCTGAAGCAGTCAGAATGCAGAATGATTTATCATGAAGAGCGTGTCAAGTGACATGACAAGAACTTGTCGCCAAGTGTTACAATTTTTATGAGTAGCGTGACATGACCACTGGTATCATGTTTACAAGCACGGGTGCGGACTGCGGAAGAATCTGAACTAGGGAGCGACAGAATAGTTGAAGCGGAACACTCTAGTGAAATCTTCTAGAAATCATTTTGTGCAGGTGCCGACGACACGTAATAGTTTGGGCTTCATACTTATTCCGGTGCGAAGCTCCTCTAAGCATCACCGTCCGTCCGTCCGCCTGTGCGTGTGTCACGTCTCGCGTTAAAAACCGAACACGATGTCCGATTGACATGCGGTTTTTATTAGCATTGCCCTCCAACAAGTATGATATAATGTTTTTGGTGACCATGAGTGGCTAATCCTCCAGAATGTTTGAAAATTAATGGCCCGGCACCTCCACCATTTATGTGTAAACAGGATATGCACCTTATTTAATACTGCTACCACCAAAATGATCAACCCACGGCGATTCTATTGATTTTTTTTTATTCTTTTTCGACGATCTGTTCTCTTTTCTGGATAGGCCTACTACCATACCGATGACGTACCAGTGCTCGTTTAAAAAAAAAAAAAACAATCGGTTGGCAATACTTGAGGGATAGTCAGTCGAGTTTGTCGCTCGTCTATCCATCGCTCTGCACTAAGCCAGATGAGCGATCTCGTGTGTCCTCTGCAGCCTCTGACAGCGACGAGAGAAGACACTATAAGCGCCATCTACCGACATACTCGGCTATCCGTCTTCAACACGCCGAGCGTTGCCAGCTGAGTTGCGTTCGGAGCGTGTAACAATGTCAAGTTATTAAATTTATACGGCCGGTAATTGTGAATAAATTTCATTTCATTAGTCAAGGTGACTATAGATATAAAAGTTAAAAAATATGTCTTTTGATAAGTAGAATTGTGTATTGTATGTAAAATGTGTAGTGATCTAATAACATTTTAGGTAGATAATAAACAAAAAAATGTTGATATACTGATCAATTTTAAATCATAATATACTATATATCATTTTCTAAGTGCGATGTCAACAGAAATAATTCTTACAGTTTGAACAGATGAAATGAACAGGATACTTTGATGTTCAAAGAATAAAATTCTGCATTGGAAATGTTGCTAATATCTTAATTTCCGTTTGCTAGTGCATGCAGTGGAGAGTTAGCTATTATAATGATACAATGGTTCAGGTCTTGCTCAGTCCCGCGCCACTGTTGTGAGCTAATAGTGAACGCACGCACGCACGCACGCACGCACGCGCACGTCCGTGAGTGTGCGTGTGCGTGACTATTGAGAGCACGTGTTTGTGTGTGTGCGCGCACTGTACATCAGGCATGCAGGATCGCGTGTCGCGTTGCTTCACTAAACCCACTCCACTCGAAGAAAAACGTTACATGTTCCTCCAAGAATATACTCCATGTATTTAAATGATGGAATGTTGAATTTATAATCGAGAAGATAAGTTTCATTTAATTATTTATACCTAACAAGAACGAACTCATGTGTTTATGGCACGCCTCAAACGTAAAAAATATATCGTCTTTTTATTCAATTCCAAGTATTTTTTTAAATGCAATTTTGAAGATTCCGTTTTGATTTCGTACTATCACAAAATATTTGTCAAATTGGTTTCAATGATCAAAATAGTAAACAGTTTCAAACGTAAAATTTTGACTCTGTACAGTTGGCCTATCTATACGTTCTCCTCTACGTCTGCTCGGTAGTCCGGGTTAGTGGAGGAACCTATATGACTGTCTAGGTTACACCGTCCTTTCGGATGGAACGTTAGGCCGTTGGTCCCCTTGGTACTTTTCGAAAGGAGTAGGCTACGTGCCGGTACCGGGTTTCCCCTCCACCCTTCTGTTCATACTTCATCCTCATCTTATATCACCACTCATCGTCTCGAATAGCTAAAGTGCATTAATATGAGACGTTATGCAATATCCAATCAATCAATCGATCAATTCAGCTCAAGACAAAGCTATAACAAGATACTGCAACGTGAACAAGAATTTTAATAAAACTAGCACAGCTGATCTTACATAGTATAACAGGACGGTCAACTCCGCAAACAATCACTGACTACTTAATTTATATCACAAAGCTCGCCGGCTCGGAAACGGTTTAGACAAATCGGTTCGGGATGAAACGGTTTGAAGTTGTTGATATACAAGTCGGTTTTGGCCCAAAACACTTTAGTTCCAATCCACTTCGGAAAGTGATTTGGAAAACTCTAATCGATGGATCAGTGATACACGTCAACGGTCAAACCGTTTCAGGGAAATGAGAACGCGCTATATCGATCCAAGAGTTCGACTTTCGAATTGCTATCCGCTGCTACAATAAATACAATCTTTTTATTTGGTAACAAAACTGTTGTGTTTAAATTCATTGTGGTTGTAATATTACTATTTCAAATGCATCTAAGTAATTAGATTTATTTAGTTGTCCTCCTTTGTAAATCAGTTTTTCAACTGAAGAGGATAGACATTAAATAAATAAAAATATTGTCATTTTATAAGCCTATAATAATAATTTATTTCATTTTTGATAATGGGCCGATCGTTCTTTGTGGAGTGAGGTTGAAATAGAGCTTCTAATAGAACGTATAAGAGATAATGATATTTATTTAAAAGGCGGTGCTAATTTTCAACATGGCTGGCGTTTTACAAAATGTTGAACCGTTTTGGCAAAAATGTTTCTGCTAAGGTGATACGCCTTATTAATAAACAGTTTCCGAGTTCTGTGATATACGTAATCACTCACTTGACGACTGAGATGAAACATTCTAGAAACAAACGTAGAAGCACATAGGTGAGTTGGTATAACTTTATTATATATATATTTTATTTTATTTATTTTACTTGTTGTTAGATTTACTTACCTATATGCACATGAAACTAACACGGGTACGGTACCCACAAGATAGAGCGAAGCTCTATGCAAAACATCGTCGAAGAAAAGTGGAGTAATGCGTCCTTTCCATTGCACAATTCTCGTTGGCGGCGGTGCCGAGTAAAAAACTAAGCTCACGCTATGATCGCGCATTGAAATATCTTTCTTGGAGGTGTGAGGATTACATATTGTGTAATGTTTGTGTAAAACTAGCTCCGCTATAGCCCTGGCCATCACGGGCATCAAAACATTCGGTATAATTAGGAAAACGAAAGTCATTGTTAGACGAGTGAGTGAGCCATGTGTTGAGTACCCGGGAACATTCCGTTTCCTCCCCCTACATAGGACTGGATCCAGCATGGGTCTTTCCTCCCTATAGCCTATAATAGGCTATGACCTTACTACAGTTGACACGCACTTATTCCGAACAAACTCAAAACCCTAACATTTATACCTTATATATCAATCAACTTAAATGCAAGTGTTCCCGGGTACTCACACATGACTCGCTCACTCGTCTAACAACGACTTTGGCGTTTTCCTAGTCTAGTTGACAAAGGCGCCTTTATGCCCGGAATGTGGGAGACCCGCGGGTTCAAACAACGGTCAGGATTGATTTTGATATTTTCTGGATTATTTTATTATTTCTGGAAAATTATAGAACATGCTTTGAAATGCATACTATATATAATACTATATGGACAACATAGCCAGTACGAAATACGAGTAATGTTTGCAAGGTGCACTCAATCTCCGAGCGGAATTTTGGGTAACCTTGAGTGTGCAACATTCGATACACCTTGGTCACTGCATGCAAACATGATTTAAAAAAAAAGATGTATTCAAAAACAAAAAACATTGTTGTTAAATTAAAAGCCCATTTTCAATTTATTGTTTATTGTGAGTTTAAATCTTAACGGATTTTGCTCAAACTGTTAATTGCACGCTTCGCTAAAGACTTGTACCGGATGTCTGTTTAAAATTTCAGCTCATTCTGTTTAGCCCTTCGGCCGTTCTGGAGCGAAGTCACTCATTCACAGATAAATACAGATCTTGTGCCGTTTGAGTTAATTGTAGACTTCAGTCGCTGCGCTCCCTCGTCTAAAAACAATTGTAGACGGGCAATGACAAGTTGAGAATCGCATGTCATTCGGATGTATTGTTCGCTTTGTATGGTAAGGTGACGTGCACACGCATATATTGACGGACTTACAGGCAGTAGTGGTGAACTTCGCTCGCTAGTGTGACTTTTAAAGCGGTATTAACTCGCTATAGACTAAACAAATATATTTTATCATTTAGACTTACTAGTTATGAATTTGAAAGTATCAGAAAAAATATAAGGTCCACCTGCTCTCGAAAAAAATTGTTAAACTTGGTCATTTTCATTTTCATTCACTTTCATCGTCAAAAATCGCCCATAATAAATAACATAGGGGCGATATTTTATTCTGCGTGACTTGACCCAAAAAATATTGGCTATCATTGACGTAATCGACTAGCTTATTTGTAAATCGTCTAAGTTTTGTTTTTGTAATTTGAGCAAGAGGTTTGGTCAAAATATGCCGATTACTAAGAAGAGGTGTAATTTCGGAACGTATATTTTTACGTGTTTGAGTGTATGAAAAATGTGCAGATATAGGTAATGTTTTATGCGTTGACAATGCATGAAACAATATGTAAACACTTTTAAATTACACACTTTTATTAGGTGTATGTTCGTGCCTCTGGCAAACTCTTCGAATATATTAATATGCTTGACATAATTTTGACTCCATTAAGTTAGGTGGTTTTGGACGGTGAGAACGATACTATACGAGCAGGTCCGATCACCCCGGAAGAGATGTCCGCTGCCGCTCGCTGACCAGTGACCAGTGACCATCACACCATTAGCGGGAGATTGTCAAAATTTCAAACTCCGATACATGGATTACTACTTAGTGCCATTCAGCCAGATTAAGACGCTTTGATGCGAGTGAACCAACACTGAATTAGTAATGTTCGATTCACATGAATCAAGTAGGTGAGCGGAAGATAAGGAGGTGTCCATCAGTCACTAGTGAGTTCTGTCTCTTCTAATCCGGACTAGTCTAGCAAGGAGCTAATTCTGAGCAGAGCTGCTGAGCTGTAGTTCGAGTCAGAGTTTTGTCTAGATAAATGTTTATAACAGATAATATGTTATTGGGTGCAACCAGCCAGTTACGTTCACGTTAATGTTGAGGCAAGTGATTACGTCACAACCTCTTGAATAATATCATCAATAATGTAGACGACCATGTAGATTTTAAAAGGGAACTCAAGACATTTTTTATTCAAAAATCTTTTTATTTAGTTGATATATTTTATGTAAATTTTACTAATTTGTTTACGTTTGTTTTTATAGAGACTTGTAATAATGGTCTGCGTTCGCTGTGTTTCAATGTTATTACTTTATCTGGCGTGCTAGTATCATAATATACATCACAGCTTTTTTCCAACAGCATTTATTTGGGTAAAGGGGTGTTTCCACCATTTATCTTGGGCACCACAGAACGCACCGGCCGCCAAACTGGCACCCAAATTCTTCCTCATTCTCTTGTAAAACCAAACCCTCTCCCTTTTTCCTGTCCTCCCACCATCTTTCTCTCTCTTAAAACCACTGCCCACTCCCCTCCTCTTCCTCCAATCTCCACTTGATCTTCATCTATCTCGAGGTCTTCCTACTCTTCTCCTATCATTCTTTAGCTCAAATGCTTGTCTTGGGATTCTCTTTTCTTCTCCATTCATCTCATATGTCCGTACCATCATAGTCGCTCCTTTCCCATCTTGAACTTTAGTATATTAGATATTATTATAAGGAAAGAAAGAAAGAAAGAAAGAAAGAAAGAAAGAAAGAAAGAAAGAAAGAAAGAAATAGATGTTCTTGAAATATTCTAATATAGAGTATCGTACCGAGTTGATAGAGTAATAGAAAGGTGTTATGGGTTTGTGAAAAACAATATTGCTTCTGCATGTTTTCGACTAGAGACTTGAGAAATCTGTAGTCATTTGCGGCTTTCGCTCTTGTATAATATTAGTAGGGGAGCAACCTGCATCTCGTAGCATTTTGTGAAAGAGTATATCGGTGAACGGCATTATTTCCAGTTAGGCCATACTAGTATTTTAACCCTTCCTAGCACTTCGAGAAATGCTGCAGAGGGCGTCGGTGGCGTCGCGACGCCAACAGCCTTTATTGGCTTTTAAGTCATTAACTATTTACCTGACAGAAAAATATGTAGGAAGTAGATTGTAGAGAATGAACGGGTGAACACTTGTGTGCAGTTTCCCTAGAGCACAATACAAATGAGGTGCAGGCGCCAGGAGCGTCGCGACGCCTCTTGCACTATTTTGCCTTTAACTCCTGAACGTCTCATTTAACAGAAAAATTACGTGAAGCTTTTTTGTAGGAAATATAAATTGGAGTATAACTACGTAAAATGTATGTTGTTTGTGTCAGTAATTAACTAAATTATCTGTAATTAATTAAAAATATGTATATATGGCCAATCACATTTATTTTGTTGTCTCTTTTTTTTCAAATTCAAATAATAAAAATAAAAATAATTTTTTTTTTTTTTTTTTCAACTCAATTTATTGTCACAAAACAGAATATCATTGATACATCTCAAAGAAACCCACAAAGCCCATTATGCGGGCTCATCTGAGATTAACTGTAACTAACAATGAAATAAAACACAACACCACGTCAAGGCTTTTCAAGTTACTTAAACACAACAGAAATAAAGCTAAATGATGAGTACGAAACAAGGCAAGAGCAGAACAGATTTAGACAAGAGCACTCAATTTTGACAACAAATGTATTTTTATTTCTTGCTTGACCTCGGAAATTTTTGTAAAATGTAATAACTGATCAGGCAAGTCATTGAAAGACTCGGGGACTAAACACTCAAGGCGTCTCTGACCGTATTTATTATTACTTCTAGGAACTTCAAATTTGTGTTTAATAATAATAATAATAATAATAATAATAATAATAATAATAATAATAATAACAATAATAAATAATAATAATAATAATAATAAGAGTAATAATAATAATAATAAAATAATAATAATAATAATGGTACGCGCCATTCCCCGGCGCTATTGTGGTAGTTATATTTTTCTCTTTAGCTATTGGTATTTCTTGTTTCGTGCATTCATAAGTTTGCACCGATTTTTATCACCTGTTTGAATTTCTGCCTATCCGACTGTCATTTCCTGGTTTTCTCGCGTTTTCGACTTTATGCAAGCATCTTGTCAATGCAGTTCTCCTCTCTACTTCCTCGATGAAGTGCAAATGTTCGTTTTCCGTCTCTAATTCTCTCATCCGCTGCAGTTCGCCATCTCGCACGCACGTGTCCGGGTCCTCCGACATGCACTCACTGTACGCATTCAAGAGCGCAGCCGCCTACCGCGTTCAACGTCTTGAATCAACGACGGGTTTCCGAGCTGCAGTCCTGGGGTTCGCTTGCCTTCAGGCATTCTCTAACTTCCCTACTCATCTTCCAAACTCGAGTTTCTTTTATATCCCTGTTCTCTCTCGCGGTGGGCTTAACTCTCGCCCATCGCCGTACTTACCCTCTGCACTGGCCCAATCCTTCAGCCTACATCAAGTTCGGGGTCAGTTCAATCAAAATCTCTACAGTCATTATTACTCGGGAGTTGAGCACCTTCGGCTCGAACACATGGTCCTCCGCAGCCCGGTGCTACGGTGATTTTCCGCATTTTTCGCAAATATTTTCTCATTCAAGTTAGTCCTTGTTGGTCATCGCACTACACACACGGTGGTTTGAGTGTTGTAGTGTTTCCGCTCTTCGTGTTTCTGTTGATTGCGCTATTCAGTGTAATTGTCTCTTTACGTTGTTCCATCTTATGTGTTGATACGTGTAAACTTCCGTTCATCATGGAAGAGTTGCAAGCTCAGCAGACAAGTTTTGCTCGCGCGAGTTTATATTCGCGCGTCCGTTCAGGCGAACGTACAATGCGTTCGAAAAATAAAACCCGATCAAGTTGAGGGCATTTAGGCCCCGTTTTGATAATTTTTGTCCTCAATTGCGAATGCTGAGTTCCGCGAAATCCAAATGGTCTATTGCCGAACTCAACACCCAATTAGTTTCTTCCCGCTAAATCGATCGAAATAGACACAGTTCAAGACGTTTTGAAACGCTTTCTCTTTGCTTGTAAGTTTCGTTATACTAACGGTTGAATAATTAAATCAGCCCCTGGTGTGCACTCAACACTGGTCCTCTGTCCGCCTCAGTTCAACCATCTCTGCATTGCCGTCCATATATCTCCCGAGGTTCAAAGGAGACATTTGGCAAATGGCCCAATTCTATTCTCTTTTCACATCTCTGATCGATGAAATAAATCATTAAGTATGTTCAAAAGTTACACTATTTAACAACTCTCATTGTCCTGAACTCCGTTGGCCCTCATCAAATCAGTTTCAAAAACTGAAGAAAATTACCCCCTTCGCTCTGAACACTCTCTCTCTCCGTTTATCAAAACAAGCGATTACTAGGGAGTTTGTATGTTCCCAAGATTTTAGATTTTTTCCTCTAAAAACGTCATCCTATGACGGTCTTCAAGCGTTTCTAAAAACACTCGCAACTCTGTCCGAATCTCTGAAGCTCTGAATATTCCCCGATTTAGTGTTTCTTATTGTTATGTTTGGCATTATCTAATCTCGAATGCTCATCCGCGCAAGGCTTTTGAAAACAACAAACATCTAATTAATCCCGAGGAACAAATCGCTAATTCGTTTTTCTCGCAGACCACTCTAGAACGATGGAGTTATGTGCTGTCGGGAAAAAGTTCTGTTACTCCGTACAAAAGTTCTCTCCCTTCAAAGCGAATCAACACCTTGTTAGTGTCGTCACCTGCCTCAGAACAACATGTGTGGCAGCGAGCACGCCACTGACTCATCTCGTAATCAACCTCATTCAAACTGTGTCCGCTTGTCCGTAGGTAAGGCTTCCTCATACATTGTACCAGTGCCATGTTTTCCGTGGTTTACCATAGACCCAACGTTACTACACGCTGCGCCAATTAAACGCTTGTTTTTTAATTGGTATGGGTGCAACATACTGCGATCCCAATGCACTTCCACGAAATCATGTTTGTGTGTCCAAGCTCTAAACATCTCTATGTTACATTCTCAGATCCGCTCCGTCTATCGCTGACGATACTCCCTGTCACCGAGGCAGGTCCCTTCAGCGCCCCAGAACTCTGTCATGGTCAAGTCCCAGGCTTCGAGCCCCACTCATCAAACTTGTCATACTAGGCACCGTTCGCGCAACTCCATTAGTGACGCGCACGGGATCATGCAACACTTTCGCGCGGTTGTTGACTCGGGTCCACAAATCTCTGCTATCACTAAGTCGTTAGTGCAACGTTGGGCTTGAAAGTCCAATTCCAGCCACCCGCCCAACTGTCAGGTGTCGGAGCGAACCTAATACTCGAGTGCATGGATATTGTGCCAATGCATTTTTAGCTTCTCGGCTCTCTGGGCAACCTCTATGCATGTTCCTGCACACGTTCTCACACCCATCAACTATTGCCATCAGAAAGGGGGGGGGGGGGGGGGGGGGGGGCGCAATTTGCCTAGCATCCCCGTGTCCACTGACGTCATAGAGCGTACATGACTTGACCTCGCTGACGTCGCTTCAATGTAGCCAGGGCCCATTTGATTTCCTCATTGGTGCCGATCTCTACTCAGACATTCTCTGTAAAAAACCGACACACGATCGTAGGCAGCAATCCTGCCGCACTCAAAACGGTTTTTTTGGTTGGGTAATCTTGGTCGTCCACGCTACTCAACCATCACCTGAGTCATCCTACTCATTTCTCGGCTGTGACGAAGCCTCCCCGTTTGGAACATACTCTCCGTCTCTTCTGGGACCAGAGAAGTCAGTCGACCTCCCTCTCTGACCCAATGGCTTGCGCTCGTTGAAGAGGTCACGTTCATTAAAACTCACTTTTCCTGTCGCGACCCCTCTGGCCCCGCTACTCGTTCCGCTCTAAACCATTCAAGCCTGATTGCGTCATGCCAGGTACAATCGTGACGTCGGCGCTCAAGACTTTTGTCCAGTTTTTAGAGCGTCGTCTGCAGCGTGATCCTCCACTTCATGACTCATATCATGAGTTCATGAGTGATTTCAGCGGCTCGTTCACTGCACATGCATCCTTCTCTCGACCTGCGGAGTACATAATCTCGCATCATTTGTGTACACAAGGTCAGCGCAGCTCTATCCACTAAACTGCGAGTGGTATTCACCGCCTCATCCCTGATAAAAGTGGAGTCGCTCCACATCAACCACGTCCTGCTGAGTGGTCCTGAACGACTTCTTAGGCTCCCTCCCCAAGGACCACTAGAAACTCCCCTGGTCTTCTCCAACGACGAACAAACTTTGATAAATTCCTCGTCTGTTTGTGGGACCCTCGTTTCCGATTGCTTCAGCTCCACAACTCTCTGCCTTTGTAGTTGCGTCACCAAACGGTCCTACTCTCCTACTCGCGCGCATATTCGACCCACTCGGGTTTCTCACCCCTTTCGCTCCTGGATGAAGGTGTTTCATGCAGACCTCTGGCTCTTGCGCGTGGAGTGTGCTGAAATCGCTCTCGGAATCACTCTCTCATACTTGGCTACTGCCATTTGAAAAGCGTGGCCCAAGTTGAGTGATGTTTCATGTGTCCGTCGTCCTCCTTGTCATGAACGTATGCCACATAACCGGCCCTTGTAGGGTTTTGCGACGCCTCCGAGAAGGCCTATGCTGCGACCTTTACTTGCACGTTGAGACGTGCTTCGCAATCTCACGTCAGATTGTTGAGAGCCAGGATCAAGGTCGCGCCGTCAAGCTGCTCACTGTGCCCAAGTTGGAACTCAGTGGAGCATTGTTATTGTCTAGGTGCTTAAAGACACCCTATCCCGCTCTCAGCACCTTGCATCATAAGAAACAGTGTTCGATACACTGACTCATTTATCGTGCTCGCTTGGCTCATTACCCTCCCGCACCGCTGAAGACCTGCGTCGCCAAATCGGGTAGTCGAAATACTCGAGACCACCTTCTCCCCTGAATTGGGCTCATGTTAGTTTCTGAAGAGAACCCTGCCGATTGCGCCTCTCGGGGGCTTGCTCCCCCTGGACCTGTTGAACCACCCCATAGGTTCTCATGGTTCCCCCTTCATGCGTTCTCTCCCCCCTAATGGGAGCCACGGGTCTCGCTCGGGGGTCCCCTTCGTGAACCCACACGACTTGCCCAGCTGAAAGCGTCCTCCACGGTGCTGATAACTCATGATCCCGTCATGATCCTCTGCTTGTCAAACGGCAGAGTTTCTCCTCGCTCTTGACAAGCCAGCGTGTCGGTCCGTGGTTACGCTTTTCCCGCATCTTGCTTGCTCGTCGAAGTAACCTTGTGCACACCCCTCTGGTCCTTCATGCTCCCGTACACGAGCTGAGGACGCGATTGCGCCCTGTTCGTGCGCATCACCATCAGCAGCAGATACTCTTCGCTGATGAACTCAGCAACTGGCTAAAACTCGTTCGTGACCCCCGCATCGCCACCTCAAGCCCTTCATTGACTCCCGTGGGTTTGTCAGGGTGGGCGGCAGGCTTCATTATTCTTTTTCTCCTCATCCCGAAGAAGCTCGTCATCCCCTCTTGCTTCCCAGGAAGCGATATTGTCCGCGCTCGTTGTGTGATGCCTTCCATCTCTCCTTCCTTGTCACTCTGGCCCCGCACTGGTGCAAGCTCTCATTCAAGCAGATGTATTGGATTGTCTCTCTGCGTGGTTTGTTACGGCAAACGCATTCGTCGCTGCTTAACCTGTTTCAAATTCGCGCTCAAGCCTAATCAGGAGCCAATTATGGCCATCGGCCTGAATCTCGCGTTAAGCCTTCGCGTGCGTTCCTCCACCGTGGGCACAGACTACGCTGGCCCATTCTCAGTGAAGACCGGTCCTCGTCGTAATGCTCCATCGTCAGCTACTTATGTCTCTTCGTCGGCATGGCAACCAAGCTGCACCTTGAGCTGGTCCTCCTGACCTGTCCCACTGAAGCTTCCTGCCTGTCTTGATCTGTTTTCCTCGCCCGGCGTGGACTCCCAGCTCACATTTACACTCCGCTGTTGGGCCGTACTACGTGTTGCTGCTCGCTCGCTCCGCGAGACTCTACGATTCTCTCACGGCAGCTGAGACCGCCATCGCGGACAAGCTTGCACTACGCAATGTTTAGGTGCTTCAACCCCCCTTACGCTCCTAATTTCGGTGGACTTTTGGGGAATCCGGGGTCAAATCCGCCAAGTTACTCCTGCATCGGGACTATTAAGGACTCCGCCCGTAATTTCTAGGAGTACTCACACCTGTTTTCACGCATCGAAGCCGTGTTGAATAGTCGTCCGCTTGTGCCACTTCGTTCGACCCCCTGGATGGCCCCTATTACCTCTCTCCCGCACATTTGTTGATCGGTCATCTCGCTTCTTTCTCGCACCTCCCGAGTTGCTGTCGTCGAGAATGCCTCTCACCTCTCTCCGTTGGCTTCAAGTCCGTCAACTGCAATCAAAGCTTTTGGACACGTTTGGTCCTCTGAGTATCTGCACAACGCAGATCAGTGTGGAAAGATGGGTGCGCGCGTGCCGGAACCTCAAGGTCGGTGACGTGGTCTTCGTGTTGGAACCGCCACCACTTCCCTTTGTCTTGGCCTATTGGCCGGGTGGTGTCAAGTGTGCCCTGGCAAAGACAACGTCATCAGAAAGTGTGCGTCCGTTCGACTCCCAAAGGAGTGTTTACCCGTCCGGTGAACAAGTTTGGTGATCCTCCGCTCCTTCTTAGTTATTCGTTTTGGCTCGTTCTTTAGTTTGTAGTTCTTAGTTATTTCTCTTGGTCCATCTAAAATATCGCATTTTAGGTGGCGGTTATGTACGCGCCATTCCCCCGGCGCTATGTTTGGTAGTTATATTTTTTCTCTAGCTATGTGGTATTTCTTGTTTCGTAATTCATAAGTTCACATATTGTATTAATACACCTGTTTGAATTTCCTTTATGCCTATCAGACGTCATTTCCTGGTTTTCTCGCGTTCGACTTTATTCAAAGCATCTTGTCAATGCAGTTCTCATCTCGCCTTCACTCGATGAATTGCAAAGTTCGTTTTTCAGTCCTCTAATTCCTCGCTCCATCTCGCAACGCACGTGGCCGGTCTCCGGACATTGCACCACTGTAACGCCATTCAAAGAGCGCAGCCGCCTACCGCGTTCCCGTCTTGGATACACAACGGGTTTCCGTGAGCTGCAGTCCTGGGTTCGACTTGCCTTCCAGGGGGGCATTCTCTAACTTCCTACTCATATCCAAACGCCGAGTTTCTTTATCCTGTTCTCATCCTCGCGGTGGTCTTAACATCTTCGCCATCGTACTTACCTCTGCACTGCCTCCTTCAGCCTTACATCAAGATTCGGGGTACGTTCAGATCACAATATATACAGTCAATTATTCTCGGTTGAGCACCTCGTCCTCGAACAATAATAATATAATAATAATAATAATAATAATAATAATAATAATAATAATAAATAATATAATGATTAACAAAAATAATATAATAAAAAATTTCTTGATTCATGCTTTCACGCCCGAAATATTAAGAAATCAAAATTTTACGAGTCTTCTTTTTAAACTGAAAGTGATGCGTTGTTAGGAAATCAAATTCATGGGTTTTCCCCGAAAGGGTTACTTAATTGCGAGAGGATGTTCATCTACATCTCCTTCTTGGGCTGTGTTAACCCTCATTTGGAATAAGCTTGATGTGTTGTCGGCTAAAAATCTAAATCAAACAAAAACATGGTTGTTAAAAACATTTAAAAAATTTGACTGCCTCTCTCTGCTAGCCAGTCTCAGTCTCTCGAACCCGGATAGTTAAAACCTGTCGAAAGAAGTACTTGATGAGCCCTACTTATCGCTTTTATCTAAAGGTTAAAATTTTGCTATAACTCCGCAATATTTTCCATAAAAAAAATCATTAGTGGTGTGGGGCGCTATAGTTAACACCCCCAGATGAACAAGCAAAGAGATTCGACTAAAAACCTCCTGCGGATAATCTCCTCTATGGAACGCGGGGCACTCAAAACCCTTTCGGGCAAATGAAAACATACGTGTTATAAGCGGAAAAAGGTTGCGTTGGGGTCAGGGATTTACTATAGTTAAACAAAAGAATTGTGTGTTGGGCAGGAGAGTGTTTTTAAAAACTTACACGTACCCTCTGACAAAATAACTCTTTGACAACTAGACTCATTAAAAGTTCTCCGGGATCCTCTTAAAAATGATTACTCAACATGACCCAAAAAATTCCGCGTATTTATGGACTTCTAAGTACAAAAACAAATATTCTTTAAACCCAATTTAAATGCAATGGGATCCCCAACCCATGAGTTTAGCTGGGATCTTGTCTAAAAAAATTAAAAACCGCGGTACCTGAGTAAAAATCATACGTAAAAGTTTCACCATTTCGTAAACTTCTAAAAACCTTGGGGCGTTAGACGAAAAGATTTTTGGTATTTTTGATGTGGTTTCACTTTTCACTAATGCCCCAGTTCCAGATGAATGGAATTTTTAAAGAAAATTACCTTTAGCAATCACTTACTGATCTGATTGAGCTTGCTTTGGGTTACTTTTTTCCCTTTTGATGGTGTTTGAAACCAAACAAACATGGGGTTCCATTGGGTAGCCCCTTACACCACCCAGTACGAATCTGTTCTTAATGATTTTAAAACTAAGGCTTGAGTCACAACTCTAAAACTAAAGTGTGGTTGAGATATGGGCGATATATTGCATGTGGTCTCGGCAGAGAAGCTTTAGATGATTTTTTAATTGATCAAATGGCTTACATCCAGTATCCTTTTTTACGATAAAAATTGAAAGGGGGGTCGTTTGACTTTTTTTGGACGTTCTTTGCTCGTTTGATCCTGGGGGCACTCAGTTTCCCGTAAACCAACTCATAAAAATTTGTACATTCATGAACCCCGCCCATCACCCTCCCAGAACACTCAGTAAAAATACTCTATTTTCCAACCCAAAACGTTTATCAGACATACCAGTCTGGATCGAAAAATGCTTCGGAAACAAGCGTTTTCTAAACAAAGGCTATAATAACACAATATTATGCAGCATTTATAAAAAACCTAAACTACAGGTGTACAGTTTGCAGATAGAACAGAGAAAAAAAAAAAGCTATATTACCTTACGTAAAGTTCACAACGGATAAATTTGGGAACTCCTCCAGAACAACAAAATTTAAAAAAATTTAAAACCGGGAAGAAATTCCAAATTGTATGTTTCCAGTTAAAAAAAAATTCCTTTTTAAGCTAGTGGTTTTATGAAAACCCTTGTAAATGTGGGGCGGGCTCATTGGACAAAACCCCGTCAATTGGGACTGAACAAAAAAACATAAAGCCACTGCAACCCCTACAAGAGGACCCCTTTTGGAGTACAAACACTTTTGGGGGAAAATGCTAATGATCCCACGCACAAGATCCTTTTTGAAGATACCAAAATTCATGCACAGAAGAACACCTTTTTCCTCGCTCAAAGAAATCGATTTAAATTTCCAACACCCCCAAAATTTTATGGGATATTGGTGGTTTTTAAAATTTGCAAACATGGAGTCCGTGTAGGGAACTACTCTAAAAACGAAAAACAACAAAACAAAAACAGCAGCGCGCACATCAAGAAATCAAGATGTTTCTATTTCTTTGGGCAAGACAATCAGAGCCCAAAGAAAGCAGAAGATTCAAAAAAAATCTAAAAAGTAAGTTTTCAGTGTTGCTCAGATGATAAGCACAGTCTATCGAAACGTCGGGATTTTAATAAAACGAACACGCGAAATACTCGTAAAATTTTTATTTCTCTAGTAATAATAATAAATAAAATAATAATAAAAATAAAAATAATAAAAATAAAAATAAAAATAATAATAAAAATAAAAATAATAAAAATATAATAATAATAAAAATAAATTTAAAACAATTCTGGTCGGGGGCATTTCGCCGCGTCGATTCCCGCTTTTATTGCGTTTGACGTTTTTAGCCCAACTGTGTGGGCTTCCCGAAAAAAAGAAAAAAATTAAAACTTAAAAAATAAGCCCAAAACAAACTTCCCCTAAAAAACAAAAAAACAAAACAAACTTACCATGATAGGCTCCGCCTTCTATAAAATTGCATTACATTTTAATAAGTCTTTTTCACAAAACCCGATCACCTCACATTTGAGAATTTTTGGTGCGTATCCGATCACTCCGTCGAACTCCCTTTCTTGGGGCTGATCCACTTCCGGGGACGGGGGGACACGCACCAGAAATTCCAAATGTGGGGTTTTGATCGGTTGTGAAAAAGATTCATTAAAATGAAATGCAATTTTATGAAGGCGGAGCCTGATCTGGTAAGTTTTTTTTTGTTTTTGTTATTTTTTTTTCTAGGGGAAACCCCTTGTTTTGGGTTATATTTTTGAAATTTTTAATTTTATTTCTTGTTTTTCCTAATCCCCACAGTTGGGCTAAAACGTAAAACGAAATAAAAGCGAATCGACGCGGCAAAATTCCCGCCAGTTAATTGTTTAAATTATTCCGGGGGCCGCAAAAAGCCTTAATTTGAAATAATAAAAATAAAAATAATAATAAATAATATAAAATAAAATAATAATAATAAAATAATAATAATAATAATATTAATAAAAATAAAAATAAAAAATAATAATAATTAATAATAAAATAAAAATTCATTTTATTTAAAATTTTTTTTCAAAGCAAATACACTTTAAAAAACAAAAAAAACAATCATATTCAAAAATCTGATTATAAGATCACTTGAGTTCTAAACATTTTGGGGTGTAGTCATCGAACTAAAGGGTCAGGTTTCTTGCCCTGAAACTGTATCTTCACGGGGATTTTGCACTCCGTCAAATGTTGTGATTTTAGAACTTGACGGGAATGGGATACTTCTTTGGGGTTTTTTGCAGTAGGAGACCCGGGATGTGGTCCGAGAGAATGTGGCGCATTTCGGGGAAAAAAATTCATGTTTCTCGTAGTCTACTCGCAGGATGTCTTCCTCAAAAAATCTCTGCATACTTGGGGTTGTATGGAAGGCAGTGAAGAACTTGACGGAGAATGGGATCATTTGGGTTGGGTTTTTCAGCGGGAGGCCTGGTTCTCTTCGAGAGGGTGCTGTACCACAGAACCGGGATAGATGTCCTTGTCCTTGACGATGTAAAATTTTGTTCACAGGGAAGGTATTAACTCTCCCATCCAAGGTAGTAAGATCTTTTTCGTCTCTCTTCGATCGTGGCGAAATTTTGCCCCAAAAAACTGATAATTTTTGACACTAAACTAATGTTCCCGTTGATTGTTGCTTGTCTCGGGCGAATCTGAAAGTATTGCTGGTCTTTCCCGGGCATGTTTACGCTGATTGTAATTTTTCCCGCACTCCTCCTTTGTGTCCGTATTTTCAATTACACTCCTCAAAAACGCGATCTCTCTAACTCGTCATCATGTAAAATTTTATCTTTGAGACGTTCATTGTGGAAAGTTTTTTTGATTTAGCCAATCGTTTTGATTTGGGGGGCTTACTAAAATTTTTTTGCCATGATAATGTATTCAAAATCCCTCTTTTCCCACCCGTTTTTTTATCACCTTGAGGGTTGATGAGCTATGTTGAGCGTATTCCCCACCGACGGACTGTCGTGAAGCGCTGCCACTGCCTTCTTAGCAAATTCACCTTGTACCGGTACATAAACAGATCATTTTACTAACTTTCTAATCTAAATATTGTCTTATGCCGGACACGTGTTCCCATATATATTTGAGACCACTTATAGTTTCGCTGACCTTTTTTCTTCCTCATTGATTAGCACATCTCTTACTAATCCCTAAGGCGCGAAATACTCTTCATTTTCTTGGTCCTCCCCCAAAGACTACCGACTAAAAAGGGAAATCCACTTGGTAGAGTACCCTTTCTGATTCAAATCCTTAGCAGTCCCCCGGGTTTTTTTCCCCTTTAGTAGCGCATTCCAAAAGAGCTGCGACAGCATCTGTACACTGCGCGCGCTTTGGCTGTCCGTTACTCCTGAAAAACGCTACGTCACGAGTATCCAAAACTGTTTTTCAAAGCATCTGCGCGCGCTGTAACGCTGGGGGTTTTCGCCCCCACTTGTAGCTTTCCGGGGAGTGGGGGAAAATAAGATGTCGGAAACTAAAGATTTACGAAAAGGACGCTGAAAATAGCCCAAAACTGCAAGAATTCTGCGTAGCCCATTAGTTCTTAAAGTTTTAGGTTGGAAAAAATTTTGATAAAGAATAAATGAATTGCCATTAATTTAGCATTCTTTTCAATAACTATGGGTTGGGCGCGTATTCAAACACACGCGGGGGCCCGGGGACGTTTCAGGCTGGATTCTTAAATGACAGTAAATTGAGTGGATTCCAAAAATTTTGTTTTTATCCTCATCCCAGTCCTATAAAAATCACGTTTTTCCTGCACTTGCATCGTGATCTGCTCGAAAAATTAACTATTTTTGGGATTCTGACAGCTGGGGACTAGACGGTCCCATTTAATATGATCAGATGCTACACACACCTTTCCCGAAACGATACCACATTCATGTGCTGTTCCCCCTCCTCAGCTGCGGGCCGTAGCATCCGCAGCTCTTTTTGGGAAATGGCTCGTAGTCTTGCAAAAATAAACGCTCTGCACCATTTTAAAATGGAAAAAGCAACATCTATAATTCTCCAGTTTTTAAATACATTTTTTGATAATGATACGGGCCGTAATTTTGAGTTGTTATCTGCTGAATACGCCGATTAACGTTCTGGGGTTTTTGGCCCGGGTTTTTTTGGGGAAGTGCTGTTTACAAAATTCGTACTCTTAGGGCGTTTTTGAAATGCTCGGAATGGCGCATACAATGGTTTATGCTGGGGCAAGTCTTTTCGGTAGTTACACAATCGCATGACTTAGATCCCTCACCCCAAATCACTTCCTTTAGAGGCATACATTAAATCTGGCTCTATTTATAAAACCCCAAATCACAAAAGGGGTGTGTTTTTGTACGACAAAGGGTTCCCTTGCAAACACTTTGTTGTAATTTAAAAATCTTTCCCCGGCTTTTTCTTATGAAATAACTTCTCCCTATAGGAATCCCGCACTGCTGTTCTCAGTATCTTGGCTAATGCCCCGCGTGATTTGGGTGGAACTACCGCAATGTCGGCATCTTTTGTGGCCGAGAACTTTGATACTACTCTTGTCGGGAAACATCAATGTCCATAAAAGCCACCCGGGTTACGAAGTCGTCGTGATGCGATCTTCCCTTGTCCGTTTGAAGTGATTGCTCCTTCAGTCGCGCATAATCTCCTTCATAAGCCACAAATTTTGGGCAACATTCACCCTTATTAGGAGCTCGGCCTATTTTCTTTTTAAAAACCTTCTCAAGACGCCCCGCGTTCTCGACAAAATGCTCTTTTACGGATGAGTAACTGCAAGTACATCCTAGAATCACCTAGTGGCTAACACCTGCCCCTCCTTCATGCTTTTCCATGTAAACAACTTCTGGCTGCTTTTTTGAGGAAGATTCTCCATTTCTTTGGGCCCGAGACTTTATTTCCAAATCAAACTGTCTGAAAAAGTGATTTTTTCATTGACCACCTCTCATATAATTTTCCCGTCTAGACAAAAAAAACTTTTGGACCGCACTAACTTTTTTCCATGGGGCTAACAAAAACAGTCTATTTTTTCATATCTTCCCATCTGTTGTATTTCAGCAATAGGGTCTTTTTAAGTTGTATCCAGTTGGCACTCCAAGATGTCTGTAAGCTTTCCATCTTCAGTGTAAACCTTATACCCTTTTTTACCAAAAATGTGTGTTTATGGTTTTACTTTTACGTACGTGTAATGACGCCCACTTTTGGGGGTTTAAACCTTTAATCCCCCGGGAGTAACCATCTAAAATGCGGGAAGAAAAAAGAAGTGCACACATCTTTTTGCTCAGCAACAAGGTCGTGGCATAACGCACACTTTATGCTTTCTACAGCTTTAAAACCCTTTCAGCATTACATAGTCACTGTTTTTAATAAATTTGGGTCCATTGAAAGGGTTTAAAAGGATTGGGGTCAGGGCAACCCTGTTTTTTCTCCAGCTTTAAGGGAAAGCTGTCGTGTACCCTCACTAGTCCTGATTGCGGGAGGACTACCACATACATTCTGCAACGATGTTGAGAATTTTGAGGAAAACCTAATCGTTTAAAATGTGCCTAATGTAAGCATGTGCGTGAACCAAAAGCGTTTGATAGATCAGCCTGCCATGCAAATTTCTGATTTTTGGGGGTCTGCAAACGTCAATTTTTTGTTTGAAACAAAGTTATGTTCCAAAAAACCTTCAAATTTTAAGAAAACCCTTTCTGCATAGGTAAATTAATTTTTTGAAGGGCCCAAAAAGGGCAAAACTATCAGCGTACCCCTACAGCTTTTCCCAATGTTGGGGGCCCCCAATTAGAGGTCTCCAAAATTTGATAATCATCTTTATCTCCTTTTTTGTAAACTAAAACGGGCCGGGTAGTTTCCATTTACTAGGGGTTCGGCGTTCTTTTAAGCCAATTTTTAAAACGCACCAAATTCCCTCCTTATCAAATCGTCTGATATCGGCATATTTAATGTATCGGGGGCCGGGGGCAGTATTTTTTTATTTTTGATAATCGGGGCTATCACTTTTTTTTATGTTATAGAGCGTGTAATTACTCATTATTGTAGTTATTCCGGATTTAAAGGCGGGTACAAATTCAGGAGGGTTCCCCTCCATATATCCTTGGTCCCCTTAAAAACGTTTCGGTAAAATCCTCTATTTTCCATTATCAATCTACAAATGGGACTCCACCTCCCTGATCGAACTAATGCAGTCTTCTTTGACAAACCCATACAATTTTGAATTTTTGTTGCATCTTCTGTAAAATTCAGGGACTTTGTCTTATGGTCGAATAAACTGATTCATCGCCTTTGTGTACCCTGTCTTCTACCTCTGTGTCGGGTTTCTATGTCTAGTAGCACGTCCGTGATTTCCACTCCTCCACGCATGTTCCCTCTGTTCGTCTACCACGTCCCCTTTCTAGTCCCCCGTTGTACTTCTTTATTCTCAACCCATTAGTTCTTCCCCTTTTAAAAATTAATAGGTTTTTTCATTTCATTTAACATAATTTGAGAACATTTTCAAAATTTGTCCCATCCGATCGAAAGTGCTCGCTCTATACGGTTAATCCAACAGAACTGTCAAAATTGGTCACGGTGCCAGGATTTGTAAAACCCCTTTAATGTTTTTTGGAGTAGTATTCTCTAAGGGAAGGTAGGTTGCTATGGTTTCAATTGTCCGAGTTCCTCGAGTAAATGGTCGACCTTTGTTTTCTGTCGAAGGGAGATATTCGATGGCAAAACATTCTGATTAACATTTAAGGAATCATGGTGATAATAATTTACCTTGAAAAAGCTGACAAAAACTTATTTTCTGGTGTTCCATTCGTTCCCTTTTTTGGTAGTGGGGGCCCTTTTTAAAAATTTGGTCTTGAGGGGGTTGTTAAATCATCAACTGTAACAAGGGGGAACTCCATCACTAACCAGGGGGCATGAAAAACCGCGTGTTATCCGTAGGTACAGAACATCGTGGAATTGATTCTTGCCACATTGCTTTATTTGTTCTTTTCTTTTCGGTTTGTATTTTTGGGGTCGATTACTAAGAAAATTTTTGGGAACAGTTTCTCTGGTGAAATTTGATCCATCGATTTATTCGTCCTAAGGTATGACTTCTGAAAATAACAAATTTCATTATTTTTGACCCTCAGTACAATCTCTTTACTCATTACAGCGATATTAAATTTAAATTTATTATCATTTTTTTTTTTGGGGGTTTAATACATTGATGTCATTTAAAATTTAATTTTTTAGTGTTTCCCTGATCTTTTCAGCATCATAGGGATATCCCGGGTTTAGTGATGGTCCCTTTCCTCATAGTAACACCACCCTTGACCGGGGTTGTTTTATTGCTAAAATACCTATACCCGTTATTCTTGTGCTAGTAATAAAATGTCCAAACCCTCTAATGTAGATTATTTGCAAAACAAAAAAAAGATTGAAGGTTCAAGCTGGTATCTTCCCCAACTGGGTTAGTGGTATTTTGGGCGATTATGCTCCGAAAACGTTGTGGAAAATGTGGAGTTTGTGACGAGTAACGCTCGTCGTGAAACCACTCATTTTACATAGGCTGTGAAAATTTTTCATTGCCCGGGCTACCCCACTTCAAAAACCCGCATCAGGGTTGTTGACAAACCTCTATCGAGGCCTACTACCATTATTGACTTTTTCCATTCCACCTGATGGGGCAAAAGCACAATATGCCTTCATTTTTATTGGTACACTTCCTGATTCCCCTACACACCACACGCAGTTTTTAAGTTTGGGGGTTTTCCCTCCTAAGCATAGCTGCTGTTTTGGGCGTATTTGCAGTATGTTTGGTGATTGTCATCAACAATTTTGGAAAGGTGAATGGGGTTTTAATCCTTTCTTTCTCTCACTTTTATATGTTTCCGTTTTCCCGTCGGCAACATGTGCGTGAATCATCTTCATAAAGCTCGTGTCCGCTCGATGACTATCAACCATCCCTGAGAGACGAGGTAGGGGGCCCATCTTATCTGCATTTCCCACTACTCTTGATAGGTCTGGGGACTGTCCCCCTATTTTCCCTTTTACTTCTTCTTTATCCCTCTATTATTCTGGATTCAACAATTTTTTTTACTATAAATTTCTCGCCTTTGGGCTGCAATTTTTTGCTCTGTTTCTTTTTTACCTATGTGAGGGGGTTCCACTTTAAATGCTTGATGCAGAATTTTCCTGTATCCTTTAACTTGAGTTTCAAGTCTAGTTAACTTGTAAAACATACGCATAATATAAATGTTCATACTCATACATAATAAATAATAATAATAATAATAATAATAATAATAATAATAATAATAATAATAATAATAATAATAATAATAATAATAATAATAATAATAATAATAATAAAGCCTATCCACACAAACCTCTATCTACAAGCCACTTCACACCACCATCCAGCTCAAAAGCTTTCAGTCATCAATTCTCTCGTTTCCCGGGCAAAACGGTTATCAGATGAGCAAAGCTTTCCACAAGAAAAGAAAGCCTTGACAGCTGTTTTGAAGAGAAATGGCTATAGTGCGGTCAACATCCGGCGAGCTTTCAACAGAACTGAGGTAAATAAAGAATTAACTGAGAAACCTGAAAATCCTCCTAAATTGCTTCCCTGCCATATGTGAAATTTACTACTGATCGCATAACACGTTACCTTGGAAAGCTAGACATCAAGACAATATTTAAGCCTATAATAAAAAAATAAAATTATAAATTTCTATGTTGAGATCGCCAAAGGACCCAGTACATCTAGCCGGAAGTGGAGTTTATAAAATCCCTTGCAAGTGTGGCTGTAGCTATGTAGGCCAGACTTTCAGGACAGTGGCAACAAGGGTAAAAGAACACAAAAACATTGTACAAGGGTCACGTCGAGTTGTCTGCAATTGCTAAGCATGCATAGACAATATGGCTGACTCAAGGCATGAGATTATTTTTGATGAAACAAAAATAATTTGCCAAGAATTTGCTTTCTGGCCTAGACTCATAAGGGAGTCAATTGAAATTTCAAAAACACCTAACAATATGAATGGAGATGTAGGTGGTTACAAACTTTGTGATTCGTGGATTCCTGCCAATAATTTAATTAATCACCTCTCAGCGGAGAAAATGCGTTCAAACCAAGAACAACCACCAGATCAACAACAGCATCAACAGCATCTTCATCCACAAGACCAACCTACACCACTACCACCACCTCCACAACCACCTCAACCACCACAACAACAACAACAACAAATAGAGCCGTCCACCGCCATCCTGGCAGTTCCAAGAAGAAGTGAACGTTTGCAACAGAGGCAAACAAACGAAAGAACAGCAGTCCCTTGAAAATGTCATCCACAGTGATGACGCTATGTCGGGAAATCAAGAATAATGTAAATTATTCACCATTACGATGCGACGAAACATCCCGTCAATGTTATAATTTCTCTTCAATAATAATAATAATAATATATAATAATAATATAAAAAAATATAATAAAAATAATAAAAATAAAAAATAAATAATAATAATAATAATTTTAATAAAATTTAAAAATAATAAT